>JAWNNL010001312.1:0-460528 GCA_035045005.1 Liodrosophila aerea
GACGGTTGTGAGTCGTCTAAAATGGTTTCCACATTAATTACTTCCATATTGAGAAAAATTATTATTTTTATTTTTAGCTTATTCGATTAAGTTTTTTTTAGTGAACAAATTTAAAAATAAATAAATAAACTTCGGTGCCTGCTACAACGTGCCGAAAGCAAATGCGAGGCGTAAAAAACACAAATAATAAAACACAAAGCAAAGGTAAAGTAAAAAAAAATAAAATAAAAAAATTTATATATTTAGTTTAGGCAGTGCTCAGTAGTGTGGGGGTTATAATTGTATTAGTAAGTATGTATGGAATTATATGTGTGTGTATATTTCTGTCTATCCTCATATCATATCAAATATGTATGCATAAATAATAATTTACAATTTTCATCACCACGAAATTAGCAGTTAGTCGGGTTTTCTGCTCTTTTATCATTGGTTTTTCTTTATCTTACCTTCAACTTGCACGCGGAATACAGTTCTTTTATTTTTAATTTTACATTAACTAAATTTTGTTTTTATATTTAACACACAGCGTAGCAAAAGGCATGCACAACAATAGAGGCAAGCGCCGTGATGATGTTGTTGTTGCTGCCGCTCTTTTTCACTGGCGAGAGCAGCGACGCTCCCGCCAAAACGCACCAAACGAACAGCACACAAGAGAATGCCGCAAAAAAATACCGAAAGCAGCTCCAAAAATACCACAAGCAGCTGAAAGAGAAACGCGCGCGCATTTTTAAGTCGTTATTTCGCGCATCTTTCTATTCAAATTGAAATAGAATTTCATGTATTTCAGTATTAACAATTGGTAAGTATATTACATTGGCTTAAATAGAATCTCTTAGCAATTAGTGGTAAGTATTTAACACTAATATGTCATATAAAAAATTTGCACAAACTGTACATTTTTCGAAATGTTTTCATAATTCCTGTGGGAAATTCTTCAATTAAAAATGTTACATTAAATTAGACAAAATAAAATATTGGTCTAATAACATTTAAAGTTTTTTAACGCCATAAGAAATAGCAAATAAAAGCAAAATAATATGTGGAAAAAATAAATAGAATAATTTGAAATGTAAGTAACTGACAAACATTGCTTTAAACTACAAAAAGTGATAAAATATAAAATTATTTTATAAGTATTCATTCATCAGAGCAAGCTCTTAGTGTTAGTTTAACTTAAATCAACAGAAAATATGAATATAGAAAGTTAAAAAGGTTTTTATTATATTTATTTAACAGCTAAGAATAATTTTCTATAATGTGTGAAATGAAATTATAATAATAGGGGGAATTTTTGCTAGCTCGAGGTCCAAAATGAAATGAAATTCTAATAGATTATTTTAATTTTAAATAGCAGAGAAAAAGTACAGTTGTGCTGCCAAATTGTAGCTAATATTTGCCTTTAAACTCACCTTCGTGGAAGCCGGAGTCGTCTGTACATATATACATTAGCAGGCACCTGCAAAAAACAAGAAACACATGGAAATATTAAAGCGAAATTCAATTATTCTTTTAGGACAAAAAAAGTGTAGTTTTCGAGTTGTTGTTGTGGCATAAACCGCTTATAGGCCGGGACAAGTGCAATGTTTGTTTGTAACTGCAAAACGTTGACACCTTCCCGTCCTGCAAGCAATCCATGTATGTACATATATGCATAGTATGTATAATACATATTCCAAATGTATTTGGTGTAGAATTTCAGCAAGTACCCGAACTGAATATGGCTCAGAATTACAAAAGATACAGGTACAGGTAGACGGCACAACAACAGCAGTAGTACAACAGATCGGATCAGTGCCTAAAAATCTCATATTTCAAAAGAAGAGAAAAAAATAAAAATGGTATTTCATATTAAATTTCCGCCCCTACTTGAAAGACTGTCTCTCTCTCTCTCTCTCTCTCTCTCTGGAACTGCTCCCTTTGTGCGGGCGAGACTGAGAACAATAGTCGCGTCAAGGATCTAAGGGAAACTGCTGGGCTGGGAAACTAAAGTACCTACTACAGGTAAATTTAAGACTCGCAAATCAAGCGTTAAATGCCATTTACTTACGCCTCAAGGAATCTAAGATACAGATACAGATACATACACATGAAACCAAGAGCATCAGCTAAAAGATCTGTGTGTATCTGAGTATGTGCAGATACATTTTGAAATCCAAAGCGTGACAAAAATTCGTAGAAACTGTGAAGCTAAAGAATTGCCAGAGCAGCAGAAACCGAAATCAAAGTCGCTCTATAGCAACATATTTTCTGTATAGTTACAGAATATGCAGAGTTCTTCTTTCCATAGTAGAATTGAGACTCAGGCTTATCTCGGACATAAGAAATGGGGGAGCACACACACACACACACACACAGTTTGTATGTGTATTTGTTTATAGAGCTTTAAGTTTAATGACTGCCACACACACACACACACACACACACACACATTGAAATTTACCCCATAAAAAAGCACAAACGCTGCAATAAATTCATATTTATTTATTTTTGTTAGGCAAATACGCCCCCAACAACGATTCAACATCGGTTCGTGCCCAAGTCTCGACTCTCCATTGAGTAATAAGTATGAAGGAATTGGAATTGGAATTGAAAAGCAGCTCTCCCCCTTCAGAACGAAAAGCGGAAACGCAAATAGACGGGCGATAAAAAAAGAGACTGAACGAAAAAATAATAATAATAATAACAAAATGAAGGAAAAGGCAAAGACCAGAACCGTACGAATGAACGGCACATAAATTTGAAATAACTAATAATTCATTGAGCTATGAGAACTCTATATCGTGTAATAATATTTGCTTAAGCAAACAGCTGACAAGACCCCCCTCCTTCCCCCGCAAGCAGAGTACAGTGTAGCACCAGTTCAGCACAGACCGAACCGAACAAACATGCCACAAGCCTCAGGGGCATGCAACAGGCAGGCGGCGGCAGGAGGCTTAACCCACCTGGAGTAAAAGAAAAGAACGCGCCACAGACACGAGTGGCACTCTTTGCTAGGCTAGGCAGGGGGAGAGGAGGGGAGCGGAGGGCAGGTATTCCAGCCAGTGAATGCCAACTAGTTTGATTATGTTTCAAGAAATTAAAGAGCATTACCAATCTGATCTGAGGCACTGGCAGCACTGGTGCTGTAAAAGGTCAACGAAATTCCTCAGCTATTACCCATGTTCATCAGATTAAGCAGTTGGCATCAAGATCCTGATTATATGGAATATTTTGTAATACTTTTAGCAAGTACTTGGCAGTTACAGCACTCTTCAATTATGCAAGTAGTAGTAGTGGTGGTGGTGGTAGTAGTAGTAGTATAAGTAGTAGTAGTTGTGGTAGTTGCAGTAGTAGTAGTCGTAGTAGTAGTAGAAGTTGTAGTAATAGTAGTAGTAGTAACAGTATTAGTAATAGTTGTAGTAATAGTAGTAGTAGTATTAGTAAGGTAGTAGTATTAGTAGTAGTTCTAGTAGTAGTGGTAGCAGTATTAGTAGTAGTAGTTGTAGTAGTAGTAGATTGTAGTAGTAGTAGTAGTAGCAGTAGTAGCAGTATTAGTAGTAGTAGTAGTAGTGGTAGTAATAGTAGTAGTAGTAGTAGTAGTCGTAGTAGTAGTATTAGTAGTTGTGGTAGTAGTAGTGGTAGTAATAGTAGTAGTAGTTGCAGTAGTAGTAGAAGTAGTATTAGTAGTAGTTGTAGTAGTAGTATTAGTAAGGTAGTAGTATTAGTAGTAGTAGCAGTATTAGTAATAGTAGTAGTAGTTAAGTAGTAGTTGTAGTAGTTGTGGTAGTAGTAGTAGTGCAGTAGTAGTAGTAGTAGTAGAAGTTGTAGTAATAGTAGTAATAGCAGTATTAGTAATAGTTGTAGTAGTAGTAGTATTAGTAGTAGTAGTAAAAGTAGTGCTAGTAGTAGTAGTAGTTTATGCAGAAATTCAAATTCAAAATTCAAGGAGTTAATTATTCTAAAATATCTCCTGTTAAATTATCTGCTTAGTTACTTATCAAGTATTAACACAGTATTAGCACTCTACTGTACACTACTTCTCTCTAAATCATTCTCTCTATCCTAAACTATTAAATTATTATATTGAAATTGAAGTTTTGTTACTTACAAAGAAAAAAACCTTGACAAAATGTGGCATAAATGATGGGAAAATACGCAGAAGTACTCCCAGGTAACTGATTTTATGACTGACTTATACCTAACAATACCCAGCCTAAACACTTAGCCCTAGAGTGCTGATATTTTCACACAATCTAAATGTTATGCCAAAGATACTACAGTAAGATACTTTTCATCAAAATTCCAACTACAAGTGTGTTAAATTTGAGCTTGAAGTTGAGGCACGAAACGTTCTCGTATTCATATATCAGTTATACATATCTATTTATTGATCTCATTGCAATTCGACCTAAAAACTGAACAATACATGGAAATTCAGCAGGGGAATTTTCAATTATTTCCAGCTAAATTTAACAAATCTTTATGACACTTTCCATACATAACTCTTAGCGCTGCTGTTCCATCTGTGAGTTTAATAACAACTCCTTGGGGATTTCGCTAATGTTTCTTGGGAATTTTTCACATATAAAAGTAAACCATAAATTTAAGTATTGAATGAGTAACTTCCGCTTTTGTTGTGCAATGGAATTGATTTTATAGATTACTATAAATCTGCAAAGTTTCAACTGTTTCTCACTGTGTTAATTGTTTTTAAAACGCCCAAGTTTATGCTATAAATAAAAGCCTAAACTTTGCATTTATAGCAGCCATTTTTATGGCTGTACTAAAGACATGAACTTGATTAGTCATTAAAGTTAACTGCAGGCCAAGTGCAGTGACACTGATTGCGTCTAACGGTTCGTTTTTACAGGGTATTTAATGTTTTACTATTATCATTTATTAGAGACATCAGAGAGCTCTCTCGATTGTGATGATATTCCCTGCTTATTTAGCAAGTAGTTGGGTTAGTACTGGGTAGTAGAGGTGGAGAACTATCGATAGCACTATCGCCACTATCGATGGTTGGCCACTATCGACTCGCCATCGATAGCGGCGCGCACTCTCGATAGTGGTCGATCGCTATCGTCGATAGTCGATAGTTTATGGAAACTAACAAGCACTATCGATGGCGCCGACTATCGACAGTTCTCCACCTCTACTGGGTAGTATAGGGTATTTAAGAAACGGTGTTTCTTCGGAAGAAGCTTTTGACATTTCTGGTTTATGAGCACGGGGCAGCCTTTTGTCTGTTGCAGAGCTGAAGATGAAGAAGAAGATGATGATGATGGTGGTGTTCTGTGTTCTAGTTTGAGCAGCAGCATTTTTAATGACTCGGGAGCAAAACGGGGCAAGTACAAGTACAAGTCGAGTCTCGAGTCCCGAGTCCCGTCAATGCATTGACAGCCCATGGGGCGATAGGAGGGGGGCAGAGCATAGCAGTGGGCGGTGTAAGGCTGCCAAAAAGAGATCTGACAACAACGGCAGCAGCAGCGACTGTTGAAAATAACTGTATTAAATGGCCAATATGCCCAGGACTGTTGAACTGGCTTAGAAAGGTTTTCCGCCACAGCTGAGAGTTGAGTCGTCAGTCTTCAGTCTGCAGTCCCAAGTTCTCTCTGCGTCACAAACAACTGTTACAATTCTTTTTTTACAGGAAGAAAATCCGGTTTGCCAACCAGAGTAGTAGAGTACTCTACTAGCACTCGTATCAGGTCTGGAGAAGAAGTGTGTGTCTCTATGAAAAAAGGCGTCTCTCGTTGGGGAATGGGAATGGGCTGCGCCTGGGCCTGCTGCTTGGTGTGTCTCATCTGTTTGTCTAGGAGTGAGTGTGGCACGGCCTGTTGCTCCTCCTGCTGTTGCTGTTGGCCTGTTCGCCATGCAACATTTACTTTGTTGCCTTGCCACACGACGACGCAAGCAGCTAAGCAACTTGCACTTTGATTTTGTTGCAAATTCGGTTCCATCCACGTAATCGAAATGCAATTAAGCTGCCTCGCCTTGCCTTTGCCTTGACTCTTGCATACCATTTCGGTTGGGTTCTTTCTCTCTTCAGTTCTTTTTTTGGCTATTTATATGACTGGACAGTTTTGTCTTTGGCACGTTTTTTATGCCTTTTTGATATGTGCTTTTTAGAAAGTATCTCTGGCCATTCGAAAGGCGTTGACGTGCTCTACTATGACTGCGACTGCGACTGGGACTCCAACGTTCTTTTGTCTATGACTGTGTTGTGTGGCAGGAGTCTGTGGCATAATTAAAGGGTTACGACCATGGCAATCGCTGTGGCTGCCAGTTTTGCCAGTTCTCCCGATATGCTGTGCTTTCTTTCCCCCAATTGCCAAGTCTCTCTCGCTCACTGATATGCATAACGGTGTTTTAATATTAGTTGGCGCAAATAAGTGGGCCTGCCTCAGCCTCAGCCTCTACTTGCCACAACTGCCACAACGCACATACGTAAGCAGCGTAGCCTAGTCATTGCTCTGATATTGTTATGGCATTCCACACACACACGCACACACACACACACACACACACACACACACACACACACACACAACGGCAGGAAAAGCTTTGGAGTCGGTAATAAGGGGAAGACTGGAATCCGCAATTGACCAAGCTGGAGGTCTATCACCGCTCCAATTCGGGTTCAGGAAAGGATGCTCCACCACGCAGGCCATCAACCTCATCAGGGACACGGCGGAATCAGCAACAGCGGGAGAGCGCTGGCTTTGGGGTACTAAGGAGTACTGCCTCATTACCGCTCTCGATGTAAAGAACGCCTTCAATTCGGCCAGGTGGGACAGAATCATGCTCGCGTTACGGAGCTTTGATGTACCGGAATACCTGGCCAGAATAGTCGGTAGTTACCTCAGCGACAGAAAGCTGGGGTACACGAGCAGCAAGGGCCCCGAGAGCTACAAGGTGACAGGAGGAGTGCCGCAAGGATCGATCCTTGGACCCACCCTGTGGAACATTATGTATGATGGGATACTCCGCCTCAACGTACCGCCAGGAGTGAAAGTCGTGGGCTTCGCGGACGACATCGCGATAGTGGCGGTCGCGAAGCACCTGGAGGAGCTAGAGGAGATTACCAACTCGGCAATCAAAACAGCCAGGGAGTGGCTGGAAAGAGAAGGGCTCCGGTTAGCGGAACATAAAACTGAGGCAGTCCTAATCACATCTAGGAAGAAGGCAGAATTCGCCGAGGTCAAAGTAGGATCGACGACGATCAGATCCCAGGCCTTTTTGACTTACCTAGGTGTGAGAATGGACAACAGACTGAGCTTCAGGGACCACCTGTCACATGCAGCGAGAAAAGCATCAGTGGCGGCGACAGCACTAGCCCGCATCATGCCCAACATCGGAGGTCCTAGGCAAAAGAAGAGACTGCTACTCACGAGTGTAGTTAGGTCAATAAGCCTCTACGCAGCCCGGACTTGGGTTGGCGCGACCAGGCACAGCACATACCTGAGGCAGATGAACGCGGTGTATAGGGTCTGTGCCCTTAGGGTATGCTGCGCCTTCCGAACGGTATCCGGTGAGGCGATACTTGTGTTAGCAGGCACGACCCCTTTTCAATTGCTAGCCGAAGAGCGGGCAGCGGGAAGGGAGACGGCGAGGACACTCCAGGCATGGCAGGAGAGATGGAATGCGGCTGCGAACGGACGATGGACGCATCGGCTGATCCCAGACCTGTCCCGCTGGCTAGGCAGAGGCCACGGGGAACTGAATTTTTACTTAACGCAGTTCCTTAGTGGTCATGGATGCTTCAACGCATATCTGCACCGATTTGGACACGCGCCAAACCCATGGTGCAACTACTGCGGCCCACAAATCGAGGAGCATGCTGAGCATGTGTTCATACACTGCACCCGATTTGCCAGAGAGCGAGAGGATGTGGAAGCCATCCTAGGTGACAAGCTGGAGGTGGAACACCATAGTGGACCATATGACCAGTTCGGAGGAGAAATGGGAGGCCGTGAGCAGAATGGCTGCCATAATAATGAAGGCGCTGAGGCGGGATGAGAGAGCCAGGGCCACAGTCCAGTCTGAAGAGGGCCAGTAAGGCCAAACCCTCCCCCGGATGTAAAACCTAACGAAAGTGCCAGGGGGTGTGTGTTAAAAGATTGAGAAACAGGCAGGAGCCTGGTTTCGCTGGGCCACTTGAGTGCACTGCGGTGCATCAACGTCCTAATAAAAAAAAAAAAAAAAAACACACACACACACACACACACACACACACACACACACACACACACACACACACACACACACACACACACACAGTAACAGTTTGAGCTGCACTTTGCCGCACAGTTTGGCAGTAGCCGCTATTGAGGGTATCAAATTACGATACTATTATAGCCCGCTGCGTGGGTTGTTCCAACTCTTTGATACTGTGGGAATACGTTATCTCATAGTGATATATGAACACTCGTACAATTACTATAAATGGATTTCTTAAGCCATTATCATACATCTGTTTTCTGTTCACTCCTTAATCGCAATGGCTCCAATGTTTCCGCATAGCTCATGAAATTGAAGCTGTTTAGGATTGAACAACTTTTATTGATATTGATTAATTAGAATTTCGTGAAACTGGAGTAGAATTTCTTCGACTAGTAGATTTTTAATGAGCTCAGCTTCTTATCTAACATATCGCTACAACATTGCACAACAGGTGGCGCTTTATTCCGCCAACCGAGAGAGAGAATAGAAAGTCAAATTTCACGAATTTCCAGTTGAAATTTAAACCAAGCAACTAGCTTAGTCGCTGTCTCGTTAGCAATAAAAATTTCGCAACTATATGGGCTGTAGAACGACTCCAGCAGGAATAGTTGAGGATAACAGGGGTTAGCAAGGGGGGAGGGGGGAAGCAAACATTTAAATACCTAACAACTCAATTACTAGAGCCTGCTGAGCGTGTGGAGCTGGTATCAAGCCAAACAGCTTTGGTCAAAATGCAATTAATAGGTTTGCACACACACTGATAGGCACACTCACACACACAGGCACACACACACACACGCACACACTCTCAGCCGGTATTGCCAACTCAGTAAGCAAATCATTAGCGTCTAAATTTGCGCCCAGTTTATAATCCCCGAGTGGCAGAGACGGGACAAACGACTCACGCGAGATTTCGCAAAGTTCTCACACAAATTTCAGCCGGAGATGCCCCCAGAGATTCAGATGCTGGAGCGGCACAACGTGGCGTTAAATCTGTACCAATTATGCTATCCATGTGTGTCTTTTTCCCCTCCTCTTTTTTTCTTTTTGTTTTTGAGTAGATCTTTAAGAATTTAAGCCTCAAATTTCGCGCAGGCGAGCCAGAAATAAACAAGAAAAAATTAAAGAGCTAAGCAAATTATTAGGAAGACGGCTCCATAGTAAAATGGAGCATAGTAGATTGTCAGTGCGAGTGTGTGTGTGTGTGTGTGTGTGTGTGTGTGTGTGTAGGTATTCGATAGCGCCAATTTGATATGAAGAGCTACGATGTTTAAGAAGCCCCACACAAAAATTAAGCTTCATAGGAAGCGGCGTATAAAAAACGAGCATATAGAAAATAAAAAACAAAGAGTGCTACGGACAGACAGACATAGTGTACACACACACACACGTACATTATCTAAACTACCTGGGAAGCTGTGTCAGCTACTCCTCCTCCTTCCACTGGAGTTTTCGAATTGTGTTTTATGACGATCGTAAAAGATAAAATGCTTAAAATGCTGCGCAAAATTTTCGCCTTAGCAACAAAACAATTAATTTTAATTTAACACAACGGTAAAAGTTAATTGAGCACAAAACTATCGTGTGCACTATCGCACAACTATCGTTAAAGGAACGCCTAAACATTGCATTCAGGCCTGTTCCCATTTTCGAATTCGTTCAATCGATTTACGTTTTGAAAAAAATAGAGTTCCAAATTTTAATTCATCGTTTTCGATTAGCTTCATATTTGGTCGATTTTGAAATAGATTAGCTTCGTGTGTAAGTACAATAAACATTTTCCTTTCTTGAAAACGATACATCGAATTTAGGAAGCCCATTTTTATCAAACCCCATTTTATCTGTTTTTTTTTTTTTTTTATCATTTTCAGTAAACAATGTGCAGTAGGAAATAATCAGGCCTGTTCCCATTTTCAAATTCGAAAATCGATTTACTTTTTGAAAAAAATGTATTTCCAAATTTCAATTCATCGTTTTCGATTAGCTTCATATTTGGTCCAGTTCGAAATAGATTAGCTTCGTGTGTAAGTACAATAAACATTTTCATTTCTCGAAAAGGATACATCGAACTTAGGAACCCCATTTTTTCAAAACGTAATCGATTGAATGAATTCGAAAATGGGAACAGGCCTGATTATCACAGTTTCAGTTGGATTCTTCCGATAGTTTTGCAACCAAGCTGCGATAGTTGAGCACGAATTGAGCACGAATCGAACAAAACGAAATCAATATCCAATCATTAATCGTTAACTAATTCCATGAATTTTGGCAGACAGCCGCCACTCGACCACTCGGCGTCTACTCCAGCTCCAATTCCTCCACCTCCTCCTTCGTCTCGTCGGCGAGTGGCCCATTTACCAAGTTCCGAAAACGCAACCAGACATGCCACACTAAAGACATATATTTATGCCCCAAGAGCAACTCTTGGCGTATTTAGAACAGAATGAAAGAGTCGAAAGAACAACAACAACAGCAAAAAAGAAATATCAAGATAAAAATATTTTTCGGCTGCCCTTTTTGGCTGCTGCTGCTGCCACGGACAGTGGCTCCTAAACCCAGCGCATTTGCTGTACTTGTTGTTGTGACCCAGCTTCAGTCCAAGATGCCAGTCTCCAGTCTTCAGTCCCCAGCCCCCAGTCCCCAGTCTAAAGTCCTCTCTATGCTCCTGATGATGTTTTTCGAATTCGATTCCAAGCTGCGTTTCGTTTTCGATTTCGTCCAAACGACCATGAAACAATTTTATATTTTTGCCAAGATCAATAAAATTTTACCGACAACTGTATTTGGGTATGCCAGCCCCAAAATTAGTGCCCAAATTGTCGTGCAGAACGGGTTTTGGGTCACATTTTTGGTTACACACACACTCGCACACACAGGAAAAAGGGCATCCAGAAAATAATTTGAACTTCATAAATTCTTTAGCTGATCGCAGCTTAAATAAGTGTTGAAAACTTGCGTGAGAGCAGCCAATGATCTATTACGTAAACCTAATGATATAAGGGGCACCTTATAGAATAGCTAGAGTTTGATTGGAGATAGGCATATTAGAAGAGATACTAGATAACTTAGTGATTTATGCTCGATAGTGCAATATATGTGTATTAGTTGTGTTAAAACACTAATTTTAAAATTTAAACTTATTTTTGCTTAGGAAAAGTCACTGGCGGTACAGGTATACTATCTGTTCATCTACTATATCAAAAATATAATAAAAAGACGATTTAATTTAGCAGACTTCCACTTGATGATATAAGGCCCCTTATAGTAGAATAGCTAGAGTTTGATTGGAGATAAGGCATATTAGAAGAGATACTAGATAACTTGGTGATTTATACTCGGTATTTACTAATTTTAACATTAAAACTTATTTTTGCTTAGGAAAACTCGAGTATTCATTCGAGTCAATGGCGGTACAGGTATACTATCTGTCTATCTACTACAGTGCGTTTCATAATCATAAGACACTTATATATACATATATTATATCTAGTGATTAATCATCGTTTAAACAACAACCATTTGATGAAACTTTTTTTTGAATTATATTTTATATATTGTATATCGTCCTTGACTTTTGAGATCCTCTACCAATCGGTTTTGCATGAATACTATTAATCTTCTTTTAACTAATTCTAAAGTGTCTTATGATTATGAAACGCACTGTATATCAAAAATGTAATAAAAAGATTATTTAATTTAGCAGACTTCCACTGGATTTCACACTACGTTAGAATGTACAATGATATACGTATATGTATATGTATATGAATATGTATATGTATATGTATATGTACATATATCAACTAACGAGGTTTTCATTTTGAAACGAGTATAAAGAAGATCGAGCTATGCCAACGCATTTCTCAAATGCCACTTGAGGTATTATTTAGCACATTTCTGCAATTGATCTGTTTGCACAAACTTTCGACAATTCGCAGGAAAAGGGAAGAGAGTCTGAGCCTGAGCCTGGTACCACGCCGTGTGAGTTCCTCCTCCTGCCCAGCTCGAAAGGTGCGCTTAAGAATTCCGAGAAACACATCCGACTGCCATTGGGCTGCTGCGTGTGTGTGTCTGTGTGTGGGGGAGGTGGAGTGGCAGTGTAGTAGTAGTAGTGGGAGGTTAACATCGCTCTGTTCGAATCGTTGCAATCAGCGAGCGGCACTGCGGCACTAATGAATTTGTATGCAAACCGCAGACATTTCATGTTTCATGTTTCATGTTGTACGGCAATGATTTGGCACAAAAACAAAAGAGCAAACAGAAAAACAAAAACGAAAGCAGACGCAAGAAGGAGCAAAAAAACAATAACGGAAACGCACATAAAAAAAAGGATCAGCAACATTTTGTGAAATTAGTGCAGAGGAAAGAAACAAAAAAAATGAGATTTGCTTTGCTCACATGCATATAAAACATTTACATTTACATATTGACACACACATACACGTGTATTTCTGCGAGTGTATTTGTGCTTTTTGATTTATGCGTAAGCAATAAAAATTATTATAATGAAGGCGCTGACATGGGCCGCAGAAGCTGCGGCATAAAGCAAAAGTGCAAAGAATTAAACGAAGTTAGCAACAACACGTGATCAGCGTTGCCCATTTAGCTATTTACCCACCAGATCTGACGGTTTTCAATTGATAAACTATAAACTAGTAACTATTCAGCTATTTTTAGCTTCTTTTTTGGCTATTTTATGAGGCAACACTGCACGTGATGCGGAGTTAGCAACAATACGTGATCAGCGTTGCCAATTTAGCTATTTTCCCCACCAGATCTGACGGTTTTCAACTGATAAACTATAATGCTAGTAACCATTCAGCTATTTTCAGACTTTTTTTTTGGCTATTTTATGAGGCAACACTGCACGTGATGCGGAGTGATTCTCTCTGCTGCTTGAGCTCTCTCTCTCTTTGTGTTGCCCTTGCACTGTTTTACTCAAGTCCGTTACTTGGCGCAAATACCGTTTGGCGTTTTGGGGGTGAGCATGAGTCACAACACGCTGCGTATTGGGGCACAATGAACTACTTCTTTGTACTTGCCAGAGAGTCCCCCGTCCCCCTTCCCCCCGCTGGAGTATTTGCGTCGTTAGGCTATTGCTTTTGGCTGTGTCTTCGTTTAATTTATTGCGTCATAAGTTGAAATGCAAAAAGCTCTCAGTGACTGTCAAACTGCAAGTGTCAGTTATTTGATGGTGATGGTCGTCGGACATAACCATACGGAATTTGGACTTTGAACAGGCTGAGGCTGTAAAATGCTGAGAGAGCGTCTCTAAAGCTGTTACTGCTGCTGCTGCTCATTTCGCTGTTGCTGCTGCTGCTGCTGTTGCTGCACCCAAACGTCAAACGGTTAAACATAAAAACTAACGGCAGTTTTATAACTCTAGCATAAGATTACCTTTTGAGTGCATGCCAACGTTTCCTCATCTTGTTCTTCATCACCGAAAAAAAAAGAACAGAAATAACAGCGAACTCTGTGCGCAAAAGAAAACCATTTCGGCGACGAAAATTTAGCGGACGAGTGGGCGCAGACGACGGCGAAGGCGAAGGCGTTTTGCCAAGATCCCCGAAGATGATACACAAGCAATCAAAAGAAATGCAATGGCTCTCGCTCTGCTCTGCTCTGGCCTGGCCTGACTCGAGCTGCGCGGCATCTTTTCCTCTTCTCGTCGTGCGCTGCTGCACTTGCTGCACCGTTAGCTCCACGCTGGGGAGTTGGCCTCGGCCTCAACGTGAGTTCAAGATCAACACAGCAGCAGCGGGAGCGGCAGCAGCTGTCGCCGCACCCACAAGCATTTTGTAAGCGCAGCCTCTTTTCGGCTGCAACACAAATGTCGCAATGTCGTTTTGGCACACACACATTCTCGTCGCATGTCTCTCTTCACTTAATTCACAATTAGTTTTTATTTTGTTTCGTTTTTTACGCTTTCTGTGTTTTTGGTTTTTACATTTAAAGAGTAACGGTTCTGCAGTTGACAAATATAAACACACACGAGACTGGAACAACACGCACACACAAACACATAGAGACAATTTCAAACCTTCTGACAGACGCGAGATCTTTTAACCGCCAAGTTCACGAGCCAGAATCTCGCTCTTAAGAGTTCTTCTTGCACAACCGTCCTCGCTGATGGTGCGCGCGCAATTGATTCCTGCCTCGGCGACAGCGTCGCTCGTAAGCGTCAGAGCCGCACAAAACTCAAGCAAACGAAGAAGACGAAGAAGCAGCGAAGAGAAAGAAGAACTGAACTCCTGCTGTTGCTTCGACTCTGTGGCTCTGCCTTCGAGAAGGCAGCGACGCAGGCATCGACGCAGGCAGCCTGCGCAGGCAAAGATGCGACTACAAGCATAGTGATGAGCGCAGGCACGATATGTAAAGGCACGACACGGCACGAGCAGCATATGCGATGTTTGCTTGTAAATAAATGAGGCTGTAAATAATATACCGTTACAAACTAATGCACTGCAAAATGAAAAAAGTATTTTTTGTATTTTGTTTATTATATTGATTTTCACTATATAAATTCAATGCCCTTGTGCCTGACTCAGCACATTGTGCTGCGACACGCGCTCATCTCTATGCCGCAGCGTAATAACGGACATTTTTTGTTGCTTTTGCCTGTGCGCAGCGACAAAGGCAGCGACAGCGACAGCAGCAGAGGCAGCGGCAGCGGCAGCGTTCGCAACATCGATCTTTAGGGGTTTTTCTGTGCGCATGCGCCGAACTAGATATGCCCTGTAAGGAGTGTTGTGGAATATTGTGGAAATACGCTAGATACATAATAGAAACAGAATTTATGTACAAGCAGAAAGAAGAAGAAGATAATAAAACAGTTATAGTAATATGTATAATATTTTCAGCAATAAGCAAATAAATTTTACACTATTTATTTTTATCACTTTATTTCTCTGCTGAAGACTCTGACAATTTCCCCTTTCATAAGATGAAGGAAATATATTTTACAAGACAAAAGTTATCAATGGCTTTAGCTTTCTGCAATCATCATGGTAGAATTCAACTGAAGACTAAGCATTTCTCTGGAATGCACTGCTGTTTTTCTTACTTTTATAATAACTACTGACTCATCATCTGCGCAGAGACATTGCCTAATGAATGGATCGAGACCAGCCCCCTTTATATGGCCCTTGGCGCTTTTTTGGGGGCACTGTCCACGCCTTAAATGTATTGTATTAGATGCAGGAAGGGTTTAAATAAAATATGAAAATAATTAGCTAAAATTTCAGTAATTAATGTCAAGAGCCTGGAGCAGAAAAAGTTTTCGCAAATGCATTCGAATCGCTGAATACTGAGAGACTTGAGTTTTGAGTTCCCAGCAAATGATACCGAGTATTCGACGGGATCTGCCAGAGCCGCAAGACAACTCCATTCTCCATTAGGGCGGCCCACATTTTGCACGTTGATATTGATGTTGATGTGGATGTGGATGTGGATGTTGTTGGCAGGTGCTTGGTGCACTCCCAGGTGCAAGTTGCAAGGGTGCCGCAGCAGAGCTAAAACTGAAAATCATGAGGAAAGTTTTGGTTCCGATCAGGCGGGAAGGAACGAACGAACGAAGGAAGGAAGGAAGGAAGGAAGGTAAGCGAGAAGAAGCAGAAGCGAATGCCCGCATTCAGGACAATCGATGACGCGTCGCACGAGACATGTGCCGCCGCGTGGATCAGAGCTGCAATTTAGCATAACTGCGCGAATGGCACAGGCATCATTAAACACATTAACACACACACACACACACACATGCAGACAGGCAGACACACACGACATGTGGCTAAGAGTTGAACATTGTCGATGGCAGGTGATGACCAAGAGACCAACAACAGCAACAGCAGTCGGCAGGTTGACTGAATGGCTGACAAAATTGACAGACCGAGAGACAGACAGACAGACAGACCGAGAGACAGACAGACAGACAGATCCAGAGACAGACAGATCCAGAGACAGACATATAGACAGACTGGCGAAGCTGAATGACTGCTTGGCCAAGTGACGTGCCAAGTCAATGATCAGCTTGCGTACACTGAAAGAAAAGCACTTGATGCTCAGCTCAACACATTTTTGAAAATTTATGTTTAGTTAATAACAAAACCTTAGGCCTTAAGCTAGTGTGTGTCTTGGAAATATTGAAGTAAATGGATCTTATATGTAGATTATCTTTTCTTCAGTGATTTCTCACAGTGTACTCAATCATTTACTGTCCCAGCTACAGTTGGCTTTAATGAGTTTAACCCGTGCCGCAGGCGCTGTTTCTCCCTGTCCCCCCTCCACTCCACTCCACTCCACTCCAGCTCAGCTCCTACCTTCGGCTTGTTTGTTAATTACAAAAGGATGCGCCACAGGATAACAGCTGCCACAGACACGAACCCAATCCAACACCACAGGACACGAAACGCTCTCGTCTTGTCTGGACATGACACGAACTTTGCCAAATTGATTTCGTGTCGCAAAGCTCAGAGTTGAGAACGCAGCTGTACCCTTTGCACTCGGACCCTCAGACCCATAGACCCATTGTTGATCCTTTGCCAGGGACGGTGTGTGCCGCTACCTCTACCTCTGCATTTCTAATGAACCTCATTGTCTCGCCTCAAAGAAAGCACAACACACACACACACTCACACACACACACACACCACTCCGAAACTAGTTTGCTTTGAAATAATAAAAGATGCGAGGAAGAAAAGAAAAAACCGGTAAGCGTTCTGTGTTGTTTTGGGTGCTAGGCCCAGGTTCAAGGCTTTCCCTCTGCCCAGTTGCAAAAAACCCATTGAAGCGTTGGAAATTATGTTTTGATTTTCCATATCCAGCCGGCACTCTCTCAACTCGACTCAACTCAACTCAACTCCTAACGAACCATGGCAAATTGTCTAATCTGCGAACTGTCTTCACACCTTTTGACGAGTACCGTTTGCTTTCCTGATGGGTTACGGTATCGCTGTCTGATTTGTTTTTCTTCTCTTCCTTCCAGTCTACTTCCACATTACATTGTCGTTTACAAGCCACCCTATGTGCATACATACATACATATATGCTGAAGGTATGACGGTACCGCTGTCTAACCCATCAAATGGGCCATTACACGCCGGCAGTAAAAGCGAAAAGTGCTATACACACATTGACCCACCGCTCTTTATTAATTGGCTGTAATTTCTTTATGTTTTCTAAGCAATTTATTTCTCTTTTAGGGTTAACTTTCTGCCAGATTGCAGCAACAATGTAGTGGAAAATTTGAAATAACCGAAAGAGGGGAATTTTATGGCAAACAAATTGTTGATAAAGGGAAGGTGCTCGATCCACGAAGTTACCAACTAGAAGTTTTTTTTTTTTTCTCGTTAGTGTATAGAAATTAATACCAAAATTTATAATGACATGAATTCATTCTATATATATTTTTTATACATTTATTCTTCGCTCCCCCCATTTACATCTTTGATCATCCGTCCTTAACTCAATGTGTCGAGTTTCTTTTTACTTGTGGCTTCAATAAGCATATTTTTTAATAAAGTTATAAATCTGATCAAAACATAAACGTGACATTGATCTACAGCCCCCTTAGCGATCGCATCGATCTTTGTTTCCCACAAAAGCCTCAACAATGAGGAAGGAAGCATTCTCCTCGTACTCTTTCGCTTCTCTGAGACAGTTTGCGTAAATTTCGGCAAATGTTCATAAACGCAAAAGCTACTTAAGGTGATCAAGGCAGTTTTATGAGCACAGAAAGAGAAGAATACGAAAAAAAACACTGAGACAAACCATATCAAAGCAAATAAAATCAGACAAGAACAACATGTGAACGATTGCAAATTACAAGCAAAGCAAATGTACTGTAGCCTCAGTTGTGTAGGACGGTGTAGGACAGTCCATCTGTATGTGTGTCTGTTAGTATCTGCAGATCAGTAGGATCTGCAGTGGGCTGCTTTTTCGTGGTCTGGATTATACTCTAGCGGGGGTATTAACGTTTAGTTGAAAGATTTGTAAAATTTTAATAAAGTAAATTTAAACAAAATATTTGTAGTCGATTTCTGGGATTAATATTACTCTGTTGCCTTATTTGGGAATCTATATACTATATATAACATGTTTTGTCCTGACTGACATAATGACTAACTGCTCATCAATGCACAGAAACTTAGATGATTTTCCTAGCAGCCTCCTTTCTAGCAGCCAGATATTAAAGTAGTAATATTTATTATACAAGTTCTTGAGTTCTTGAGTAGGATCCGAAGTGGGCCGCTTTTTTGTGGTCTTGATTATCTTCTAGCGGGTATTAATGTTTAGTTATAAGTTTTGAAAAATGTTAATAAAGTAGGTAAAATATTTGTATTCGATTTTCTGAGATTAACATTATACTGTTGCCTTATTTGGGAATCTACATATATACTTTATATAAAATTCTTTGTCCTGACTGACTTAATGATTAACTGTCCATCAACGCACAGCCCAATCGCTAAGACACAACGACCCCATTTATTCGCCAGATGATTGTCCTAAGTTTCTAGCAGCCAGATAGTATCAGTATCCTACTGATCTGCAGTGGGCTGCTTTTTCCTTTTCTGGATTATACTCTAGCGGGGGTTTTGATGTTTAGTTAAAAGTTTTATACATTTTTAATAAAGTAGATAAAATATTTGTATTCGATTTTCTAAGATTAATATTATTCTGTTGCCTTATTCGGGAATCTACATAGTAATTATTAAAATCTTTGTCCTGACTGACTTAATGACAAACTACTCATCATTATATAGCGACCTCATTTCTTCCCAAGATGATTGTCCTAAGTTTCTAGCAGTCAGACATTAAAGTAGTAATATTTATTATACAAGTTCTCGATAGTAACATGAGATACTACATAGTTGTATGCAGCGTGCTTTCCATTTTACAGCTCTATCATTAGCAAATTAAGGCAGTATGTTTATTGGAGAAGAAATTGAATAAGAGCAAGAGTATTTAATGTTTGGCACCCCGCAGATCGTTATACTTGTTTTTGAAGGTTGTTTTATATTGTTTTTCAACTGTTGCGTTTCTTTTTAGTTTCTTTTGGGCTGTTGCTGCTGCTGCTGCTGTTGCTGCTGCTGCTGGCAGCTGCTACGTTTTTTCGGGTTTGTCGTCATTACGAAAAGGAAGCTAAAGACAAACGGATATGCGCTGCACATCAAGCAACTGTTTTTGCTTTTGGGCTTTTCACTTCTTGGCGTAAAATAAATTGTGCGACAGGTGCGACGATGTCGACAACTGGCTCCAAGAAGACAAAAAATAAAACGGAGAAGAAACAAAAATAAAAATAACTTAAAGCAAAAGCAAACATTAACCACAGAATCAGCAGAGGAAGGCAAAGCTTTTGTGTGGGAGCGAAGCTTTTCGATCCTTTGCGATGATCTTCGATCTGCTTACAGCTGCGCATAATTGCCAAGTCTCCGGCAGCCGAGACAGGCTCTACTCTCCTCTACTCCTCCCCTCTCCCCTCTCCGGCTATTGTCTCGGAGACAGCGAAATGCATTTACAAGACGCAGCTGTTACTTCCGCCTGAGTGAGTTTCGTGTATATGGAATAATGGCCATGGGCATGGGATGGGATATGGGATATGGGATATGGTCTACATTTTAGGGTTTTTCTCGAGAGAGACAGAGCTGAGCTGGGCTGAGCTCAGTTCTTGGACTTACAATAAGCTGGCTACTTAGCGCTGCACTCGCACAAGCTATTGATCCTTTTTCTTTTTGTTTTGCTCACCGCTCCTTCGTCTTCCTTTCTAATGCTAATCCTGTTTACCTGCTCTCGTTTCGCTTGCGGGTGTTCCAGTCTGGCCTATTGAAGCCAACAGGTTTCACTCGCTCAACTCATCCTGTCTTAGCTGAAAAACCCACACACACACTCACACGCACACACACTCAAACATATCACAGACCCTGGATACATGCATCATGCTGGCTTCAAGGGGTTATAAATTAGTTTCTCGGAGAGATTCGCCTCGCTTTGCGCACGTAGAGAGAAGCCAATAATGTCCAAATAACAGGTGCTGACTGATTAGTCTGGGCGCGAACTACATTTTGGCGGCTATAGACACTGCCACACAGCATACCCTGTAGCACGTATCAAATTGATGAGTGTTCGGCGACTACACTCAGCGAAAAAGAGGGGTTAGTCGACAGCCAGACAATTTAGACTTGAAATATATATATCTAAATTTTTATTTACGTTTTTTTAATTTAAAAAAATATTTTTAAAATTAAAATACACTTGAAAAAAACTAAAAATAAAATTACATTTATTACTAGACAGTATTCTCCGGCTTTGCCCGGCTAGTTAAGTGCACTAAGTTATTTCATAACATTTTTCTGTCTTTCATTTTGTTATAGCCTGCAAATTTGCTCAGTGTACTCCAGTATACACGCTTAAGAGCTCCTGTAAACCGATACAGCTTTGGTACAGTCACCAATGTGGCTGTTGATCAAAGATACTCGGCAGATGTTTGCATATCGTACTGAGGATCGCCAGACAATTCTTTTAAAAGCAAATACTCATACTGTTACACACACTCACACACACACACACACACACATTCGAAATGGCATTCACATTTGTTTGAATGTTTGTACTAAAGATGGACCTGGAAGTGGACCTCAGTGGACTGCAAACTGAGGCTCGATGTGCACCTGGCCAAAGTGCACAAACTGCCAACTGCTCTCCTTCATATTTTGCATTTCGAAATGCAAACAGCAAGCCGAAAAAGAAATGAAATGAAAGAAAAACAATAGAGAGAAAGAGGCCTTTAAGACAATAGGTTCCAGAGGCAAAGGACATGCCAGGTTAGCCGAAAAGTCCTGCCGAAATTACATGGCACAAAAATCGTTTCCGTTGATTTATTATGATGCACACAGTCCGTCTGTCTGTCTGTCAGTCTGCCGGTCCGTGGGTTTGTCTGTTCATCTGTCGGGTTTTCCATTGCTGCCTTGATTGATCTCAAGCGCAAACGCAAATTTGTGAAAGAGAAACAAAGCTGAACAAAGGAATCACACAGTCTGCTCGAAGAGATAGCTACCAGTCCACTCTTCCTATCGCCAGCTTGCCATCTTCAGCCAGAGGATTACACAATTCATTTACCCCATAGCACACATTCGCAAGATCGATTGATCGATGCTTCAGCTGCAGCAAAAGATCCAGAATGAATCTTAACGATTTCTAAGCGGCAAATTTGCCTAATCTCAGACTATGAAAAGTGTAATGATGCATAAAGACAAATGAAGTGATAAGGATTGGCCAAGAGCCAAAGTTTCAGATGTACAACAACCTTTTTTAACATTAAGTATAAAACGTACGTTTGTCAAAGGAATAAGAGATTCACCAATTACTTTTTAGACCCTGTACTTTAAAAAAGTACAAAGGGTCTATTAGGTTTGTGCAAATGACATTTGTGTGTAACAGGCAGAAGGAGGCGTGGCAGACCCCATAAAGTATATATATTCTTGATCAGGACGACGAGCTGAGTCGATATAGCCCTGTCTGTCTGTCCGTCTGTCCGTCTGTCTGTCTGTCTGTCTGTATGAACACCTAGATCTCGCAAACTATAAGAGCTAGAGACTTAATTCTTTTTTTGTTAGGTTCGTGTATTACATAGGCAGGTCAAGTTTATTTCAAATGTTTGAGAAGTCATCCCCCTCTCCCTCAAATTCGCAAAAATATTCCCTGCATGTACAGTTTTAGAGTCCCTGTTTTCCTTTTATGCATGAATAAAGCTTTAGGTGCTTTGCATGTTTGGTGCGAGTTGCAGCCCAATCGGATAATAAACACCAGAGATATTTGACAAACAATTTTCTGTACTGAGCATGTGGGTGGGGGAGGGGGAAGCCACAGTGTACGCGGCCACTAGGGCGTATGCGTGATTTTTGATTGTGAGTATGAATGTATGTATGAGTATTGGTTATTGTTTGTATTTGAGCGAATAATTGTATGTATATGTGTTTGTGTGTATGTGTGTATGTATAAGTGCATGTATATGTGTATGTGAGTATGTTCATATATGCTGCCAAAGTACAGGGTCTCCTACTGTCGGTTGCGTCCTTTTTAATGTCTGATAGTATTAATTAACAAAAGTATATCAAATACACTTAATAATATATCAGTAATTGTAAACCAATTCCATTCAACGAAAAGCCAATTATCCAAACACAACTGAAAGGAGAAGAGACACATTTTAATTACATTTATTAATATAAGTTCAAAATTATTAATGGTTACCTTTTCTATCTTCCAGAAATATCACACTCTCCTCCACATCTTGTCCACTTGCTGCCTCTAGAGCCCGCCGTCTCTTTGTCGTCTTATGTGGCATGGATAAGATAAGTTTCCTCCAAAACTGCGGATCATCTCGTCTTAGATACGTATTGTATTTCATGAACATCTTCAATTCATTTTTCAGGTCTTCAACAACCACCTCTGGATATAGTATGATAAGAATCTTTTTATTTTCATGCATAGACGTAGCTCTTATTGCTTGTCGGAACTCAAACATGCCCCAGGACGAGTTAACAAAATTATTTGTCATTAATATTATAATTCGTTGCGAATACTCAATCGATTTCATTATGCATTCAGGTATCGATTCGCCAATTAACCAATCCCGCTCGTAGAAGTTGAGGTTGAAGTTGTGAGGTTCCTTTTCCAACTTATCCACAAATTCTTCTAATAGGTGAAGGTCTTTGTGTGAAAATGCGATAAAGGCATCGATCGTGAGGGCATCATCTACTTCTGGTAGATCTGGTTCTGGATCTGGGTTTGAAATGCAGCTGAGACAGTAATTGCGTTCATAAAGCCACATTATGAGGTGTTTTCTCCATTTAAGATACACGATACCAATAAGAAGGATGACGACTACAAAGATTATCCCAAATATTAACAGATAATTGGGAGATTCACAAGATTCTGGAAGATGTATTTTATCGTCACTATAAATTGTTGCATATTGTATCAAATGCTGATTATCGCAATTCCAAGGATTTCCAGATAGCCTCGTTCTTACTGAGTGATTCTTGAGAAATTCCACAACTTCTACACTCAGAGATTGAAAGCTGTTGTTGCTTATATCCAAATAGGTTAAGTTTGGAGGGAGTTGGGAAGGCGAGAGTGAAGAGAGATTGTTGTTGGAGATGTGCAATTCACTTAGATTGAAATATCCATTCAGATTCTCATTTGGCAGCTCTGTTATGCCTTTACTGCTGAAGTACAGAGCTGTATTCGCAACTGTTGGAATAGGTAGTTCTGGCACCTTTGTTATGTACCAAAGTTTGTTACAGTCGATTTTAATGATCATTTCATTTCGATATAGCTCACAAGTGCATCCATCTGGACACGACTTGTGATTGCTGTCCACTCCAAAATCGCATGAACTGGACTTCTCATCACAAATAAATCCTATCAAACTCTGTTTCTTATGATGTTGTTTCAAATAAAACTGGTCGTAGAAGTCCATCAGAGTAATGTTTTCGTAGTCTGCCAAATAATATTGTTTGCTATAGTCATCATCATCAACACTAGATAGACCATTTACTTTCAAATATTGCCAGGGGCGGGTAATGTTTCTGTCAGAAAATAAATAGAAACGGAAAATGAATAAAATGTTTTATAATTATGAAAACTAATACGATTGGGGTTTTCTTACCGAATCAAATCGTCCGAAGAGTTCGAAGTATACTTCAATTCCAATGATTTTAATGGGGTTTCCATAGCATTAATACTAAATACATTATTGCTATGGATTCGCACTAACTTTTTCATTTCTCCTAGTACTTTCATTTCTCCTAGTATCATAAAATTAACTTTTACTGACTCAAAATTATTTACAAACTCAATTATTTCTAAACTTTTCAAGTTTATTGTTACATACATAGCATATATGGAACTATAGAAATGTTCATTCTCTATATATATATACAGTTCTTTTATATAATTCGTATAATTACCTCCTATATCAATTAACTCAATAATATACAGGTGTATTTCAAGTCTTTCCAGATATTTTAGTTTTCCTACTGAATTATTAATCCATGTCTGCCAATCATTTAATGTTAAAAATTTTAAATTAGGAAAACTTCTAAATATAAAAGAAAAAGGACTGTACACACAGTTTAAATTTGCTGAGAATATAGCTTCTTTTAAATGTTTTCTGAATTCGTTTTGGGAGTCGATTGATCCCTCACACAAAGTCAAATTTCCATACATATTATGAATTATGTCACAATGCCCAATTAAAGTTAAAAGCGGTAAATCATCATTCCTTTTGAAGAATTCATCTTCGACTATACTCGTACAATTAAAATTAGAAGTGTTATAGTAGAACTGACATCTCATTACTAAATCATTTTCTTTTCCGCATAAAATTTCTTTTGATTTATAAAAATAACGACTGGATAATATCTCATAAGAATCAAAGCAATTAAAATCAATAGAATGAGAAACATTCAATCCAGTCTTTACTTCGTATCCATGAGTAGAATAGGTTATAATAAAAAGTGTGCAATAAAATTGCAATAATTTTATCCACATTTTGGAATTGTGGTAAGTAAAGCACGTCTGTCGTTTGGCAGTCGAATTGAAACTAATTCTAAAATATAATTCTTGATTGGTGGTAAATCGACTTTGTGAGTGTTTTTTCCCCTGGGGCTTGGGGCTAGGGGCTAGGGGCTTTTATCACATATAACGTTCGACTTGAAAATTCTATACAACTTAAACAAAATATACGTATGTTTATTATATTATGTTAAATTGGGAATAACAATGTTTAGTATTTATTTGAATAAATGCCCTCCGACAGACAAATAACATTCAAGTATTTCGTACTTATAAATAGCATACTTAATGTAAGATTTGACTTCGCTAGTTAAGTAATTTCCATCGTAGTCGGATGTCAATGTTGGTAAATACTACGATCAAGGTTAAATAAGTGTAATTTTGTGTTGTGTGTTTATTCATTATACTAGTACAAGTAATATATATTGAAATATGAGGAAAAGGGTCAGAATTAGCCTTGAAATAAGCCAATGTCAGAAAGAGTATAATAAATAATAAGCCAGTGGTGGATACATATTCGTAAGGAGCATCATGTTGCTGCTATTGACGCCCGAAGCAAAGAGAAGTACAGAGTCTCCTACTGTCGGTTGCTGGCGACTGTAGCCTTTCTGACTTTTTATCTACTAGGTAGAGTTGATTAAGATATGGAACGATCGACATAAATTATATAAAGGCCAAGATAATTGTTACTTAATGGACACCTAATAGTACTCTAAAATGGACTCTCAAGTTAAGGATAATTTCGTTTTGTTATACCCAGATCTGTGGTCCATATAATCATTAGTGTGTTACCAACTGTAGCTGCTGTATTCAGAACAACTCGTTGGGGCGTCAATGAACTTAACTTCGACAAAGTTTCAAGTTGTGAAGATCTGTAGGGAAAAGCATGGCAGGAGGCAGATGGCAGATGGCAGATCAATGATCGCCCGATCGAAGCGATAAGTTATGGCAAGAGATGTTTTTAGCTCTTTAGCACACTGTGCGAGATGTGATGATGTTTGTTCAACAAAAACACAAACAACAACAGGGAATGCGAACGAAAATGTAACTGAAATTCTGTTTGCACTTACCTGAGGAGCAAATCAAGCGAGATCAAGCGTGCTTTGCTCATTTTTCAAGATCAGACGCGGGGCATCCTTTAGTAGTAGTCAAGGGCAAGTCCGAGGGGGCAGGGACAAAGAGTAGAAACTGCATTTATGCGAATATTAAGAATTAAGCAAATCTGCGTAGCTTTTGTTTTGTATTCTTCGGCTCTGATTTAAAAAACTTCCGGTTTTTATTTGCGATCGTAATTTGATATGTTTATGCGTTGCTTAAAATTTGCATAAAATTGCGGCTGAAAAGAAGAAATTTACGGCACAACTGGGGTTAACGATAAGCCCAGATCATACCAATTGCACGTGTGACAAAACCGTTACGAGCCGAGAAAAATAACAAATAACAAATCACAAATCGGATTGAACAATTGAACGGAAATGTCACAGGCAGAGAACGAGATCTTTGTTGCAACTTCGAAGGAGTAGAAGCAGCAGCATCATTTAAATATGAATGCAGTTGCATTCTTTTGCCTAGGGCACACACACACACACACACACACACAGGCACAACAACAGTCACGTGAGCATAATTATGGAGCATTCGCCTGGGCTGGGTCTCAGGAAGCCCACGAGACACAAAGACGCAGCAAATGCAGCCAGCTCAGGCGAAAGGCCTACCCAAATCAAAAACCGACAACAAGGACAACAAGGACAGGCCCAAGCCAAAGGACAAGGACAAGGGCAAGAATAACACGCAAAGCAAATGCGAAGCTGCGCAACACAAAAATCCGCAAATACCGTGAGAATCACAAAAAACTCACAACGCAGTTCCAATTCCAGAACTCTGACAAAGTAATAAGGCAGGATAATAAGGAGCATTGCGCAACAAACTTCTGTTATGCTAGTATCCCCACATCCCAACGCACAGCATCCCCTGGCCGGGCCAGAGCCACCCCAATCTGCGATCCCATTGGGGTGGCAAACTCGTAAATTATACATAAATACATGTATTCCAATATCAAATGCGTAGAAATTGCTTTTCAACAAGTTTTACGCGTTTTTGAACAATTCGTTTTTTAATTTATGTACATCGTGGTACAGTTTCCGCAGTTGAGCTTTCAATGGGAAAGCTTTGCTGCGGTTTAAGTTAAGAAAAGCTTACAGTTAAGCTGTTGTGGAATTGCGTTTTATTTCAGGGAGGAAATTATTAAATATATATAATAATACGAGTTAACTAAAAGTTAAAGTAAGCTTAACAACTTAGCATGGCTTTTACGTAAAGCTATAAACTAGCTAGGCTTTTATCAAGTTCAAAATAATACTCAAAAAAATCATAATATGTATGTATTTTAACATTCAATTTTAACATTATTCAATAATTCCCAACCTGTCCACTTATTTATTTCTATTAATTTAAAAATGTTGCTATATAAATTGTAGCTTAATAGTATGCAATTCATACAAACATTGAGCGATTGCTGCAAATAAACATTGAGGTTAAATCAGAGTTCGAGTTTTCTACTAACTAGCTTCCATACATCAGCTGGTTCAAGCGAACAAGTGCACAACAAACTCACAAAGAAGAAGAAGACAGAGGCGCAACAGAGTAAAATATATCGCAATTATCATTAAGTTGGAATAAATAAAGTTCTATTATGATTCGTATTCCACGCTACGTTAAGTAAACTGTTAAAAATTAACGAAAAAACATTTTTGAATATTAGTTTTATTTTCACATTTTCGTGTACAAATATTTTGCGCAGTGTAGAGTAAATCAGTAATATATTCTTTGTCATAAATTCAGCCTAGATCAAAGTGCAAGGAGCAGCCCGGTTGAGAGATGAGTTACATACAACAACAACAACAAGAAAAGAAATAGCTAAAACAACAACAATAATTGTAGTAAATTCGAGACACAGAGAGATGCAATAAAAAGGAGCGCAAAATGGAATGCGCAGTTTTTTTCATAATTTGAATTTGGTACTTTGGATTTCAATGGCAAAGATTATGCGTAGCAGACACAAAGCAGAAGGAAACGAAGATGACAATCAAAGAGGAAACTCACATATAGTACGAGTGTATAGGTATGAGTGTGTGTGTGTGTGTGTGTGTGTGTTAGTGCGTAATTATTATTTTATTCTTATTTCAAATTGGGGTTGCGCGGTTTCAACCAAACAGCCATAAGGATACGTAGAGTTATAGGGTTCGGGCTCAAGGACAACCAGGCAGAGAAACACGAAAAGTATTTCAAAAAAACACAAAAAAGGGGCGAAGCACTGCATGCCAGAACATGTAGAAAAGTAGATCACAAAACAATAAGGCACAACAGGCAGAGGGCAGGACGCTGGGGAGAAGGGATTATGCAATAATAATCAAGTTGCCTATATGGCAGAATAATAACAAAGCCCTAACCTTGAGGCAGAGGTAAATAATAATTAAGCTAGCCCAAAAAGCGATACACACACACACACACACACACATGTGCACATACACACGTGTTGCTTCTAGTCCAGAGTCAGAAATTACCCACATCTGCTGCTGGCAGCGTCTTGAGCAGCTGCACAGGGGCAAACCCACGTGCCAAAGTGACTCAGCAGCAGCAGGAGCCGCAGGAGCCGATGGCAAAGCTATTATCCTGCGCCCTGGCAGCCATTTTAATGTGAGTGTGTGTGTGCGTGTGTGTTTTTGTATTTGCAGAGGCAGCTGCTCCCTGGATCACGTATATAATTTTTATCTGTGGCAACCAGTTTGTGCGCCCTAAGCTCACTGGCAGCAAGTCCTGCCAAGGAGCCAGCGCCTTGTGCATTGTCCTTAAGAAAAGCTACACATAACAAAACAACAGATGTTTCGCTTGTTGTTGTTGTTGTGGTTGTTGCTTCTGTTGCTATTGCTTAAGGAACGTGTTCCCAAACATGATTTATAGCTGATCTCCACGAGTTAGACTTCCCTTAGAGCATTGTCTACCAGTGACCAGCTGCCTGGCCTGGCCTGGCCTGTACTCGTACTCCATTTGGCCTGAACCGGTCCTCTTCAGCAGTTCAGTTCAGCAGCAGCTCAAATCTCTTGTTCTTTTGTGTCGTTTTTATGGCGTGTTATGATTTCGTATTACAATTAGCTATACAAAAGGCATGCTGCCTATTTCCAAGCATTGTCGCTTGAATCCGATCTCTGTGTTTGATCTGAATGGAGTGGCGAGACCCTATAAATTCCCTGCAGCGCATTAAACTTGTCACAATTCTGCAGTTAAGTAGACATTAGAATCTGCCCAATTCTGCCCAAGCCTGAGCACTTCATTAGCTCCCCTCAAGAGCTGTCTTTGAGTTTGGCTCACAATCATTAACGTCGATACGATCCAGAGTTACTGAGAGTAGTTACGCCTCACGGCAGCACTTTGGACAAATAACTTACACACCTCTCGCCAGGCTCAGACCTGGAGCAGAACTGCTACAAGAAAGCCCACTCTCAACTGGTGATGATGAGTGTCTGCGGGGTAGCTGTGGGGTTCATTTGACGCATTTTCAATTAGTTTTAAATCAGAGCTAATTGAATTCGTTTTAGTCCGCAATCTTATCTGAACAGTTATGATGTCCCCATGTCCAAGCACGTTTACTTGTTTTGGCATTCTAAGCCAAAATTTATTGACAAAATTTGCAACTCAGATTGCATAGGGTAGCATCCAGAGGGGCACAGCCAAAGCTGAAGATGCTGCTGTAGTTGCATAACCAGTAGCTCCAGCATTGAGAGTAGTCAGAACCTGCCATCGGCATATGTGAAATCTATGACCATGGCTGTGCATAATAAATGGAGCACTTGTGCTCCTGCTTGTATGACGATAGCGGCGGCGCATGCAAAGCGACAGCTAAATGGTGTACAAAAAGGTTAACAAAAAACCCATAGGCAGCGAAAGGCAACGATTGCCACAGCGCAGCGCCAACGTTGGTCAAGTTGTTTTATGAATAGATTCGGGCATTGCATGGCAATGACACCGCAAGACAAGTGGCGTTACCTGCAACAGTAAAATCTGAAAAAAAAAAAATAAAACAATATAAACAACCACAATTATTTTTTTTATACTCATGATTTTCAAAAAATAACTGTAGCTCTATCTGCAGCCTAACAAAAGCTGGCTGCTTTACGGTTTGACTTCGCCGAGTGGCAACGCTTGACTTGCAATTACTCATTTCGGCAAATTTAAAAAAAAGCAGCGCGAAACTGTTTCGATAAACATTATTTTAATTATCGATATTGGTTCTTGGAGCAACATTGCGCAAGTGCGATAATCATAAGGTAAAAGAGCAAACAAGTTGGTTGAACTGACGTCACAAAGTTATCTGCGAAGGTTTCAAGTGATTAAAAAGAGGTAAATTATCAAGAGCTCTCTGCTTTGTTTAACAAATTATTTTTTCTTTTATTTTTACTTATGAAATTTGTATTGTATTCCAGCCAAGAGTTTCAGTTGTGACGTCATGCGCATGGAGAGAAATATGCAGATAAAACAGACACGTTCTATACAATGTTGAGGCAGAGTTCTCGCTGGACTAATCAAAACCAATTGAATCTAATCAGAACACAAAGAGCAAAGGCAAATAGCGAATTTTGAAAATACCTGCGGATAACACAGATAACAGTCAAGTTGTCTGTCTCCTGTCATATAAGGTAAAATGCAACGATAATTTCAATTACTGATAAGCAGCAAGAGCTCTTGCTGTTGCCGGCAACTACAACAATAACAAATTGATTTGTTACCAAATCCAGGGTATTAGCCAACCTCAGGCAATTGTCAGCATGCTTCAAAGGCTCAGTGCAGCTACGCTCCGAGCTAGCAAAATGCGTAGCTTTTCGGCTCTTGTACAGACCAAGGCATTGGTCAATGGCAATTGGATAGATTCCACCAACAAAGATACATTCGCTGTGCGAAATCCTGTAAATGGGGAAATCATTGGGAATGTACCGAACATGACCGTGGAGGATGCACAGGAGGCCATCTGTGCGGCTAAAGCGGCCTTTGAATCCAAGGAATGGCGCTCATTGACAGCCAAAGATCGTTCCAATCTACTAAAGGTATGCTAAATATATTTCTATACTATACTAAATTGATAACACCTTATCTCCTGCAGAAATGGCACAAGCTGATCGAGGAGCACACTCAGGAAATTGCTGAAATAATGACAGCAGAGTCTGGCAAACCGATCAACGAATCTAAGGGCGAGGTTATCTATGGTAATTCGTTCATTGAGTGGTTCGCTGAGGAGGCACGGCGTATTTATGGTGAAGTTGTGCCCAGCGGCACGCCGAATCGCGAGCTGATTGTTATGAAGCAGCCTATTGGCGTGGCGGCACTGATAACGCCATGGAACTTTCCACTTGCCATGATAACTCGCAAAGCTGGCGCCGCACTTGCAGCAGGCTGCACAGTGGTGGTTAAGCCAGCGGAGGATACACCACTCACGGCTCTGGCTGTGGCAAAATTAGCGGAGAATGCAGGCATTCCCAAGGGAGTCATTAATGTAATAACCACAAATAAGGCGGCGCCGATTGGCCAACTGTTCTGCAAGAGTCCCGATGTGCGCGGCATCTCATTCACCGGCTCAACACAGGTGGGAAAGCTGCTGTTCCGCGACTGTGCCGAAGGCATTAAACGTGTGTGTCTGGAGCTGGGAGGAAATGCTCCGTTCATTGTATTCGATTCGGCAAATGTGGAGAAGGCTGTAGAGGGCGCGATGAATTCTAAATTCCGCAATTGTGGACAGACTTGTGTCTCGGCAAACCGTTTCTTTGTCCAAGAAGGCGTCTACGATAAGTTTGTCTCTCAGCTGAAACAACGAATTGAGGCTTTAAAAATCGGTGATGGTAAATCAAGTGATGTGCAAATTGGTCCACTGATCAACCAAATGCAGTTCGACAAAGTAAGCGGCTTTGTGGAGGATGCACGCAGCAAGAATGCCAACATTATTGTGGGCGGCAAAGGAGTGCCTAAACTGGGACCCCTTTTCTACGAGCCTACCTTAGTCACAGATGTTCCGCCAACGGCTCAGTTATACTCAGAGGAGGTCTTCGGACCCGTTGTCTCTATTATAAAGTTCAAGGATGAGGCAGAGGCAGTGCAGAAGGCAAATGATACGCAACGCGGACTGGCTGGTTACTTCTACAGTGAGAATTTGCAGCAGGTATTCCGTGTAGCCAAGCGGATGGAGGTTGGTATGGTTGGCGTCAACGAGGGCATAATCTCCGCAGCTGAGGCACCGTTCGGCGGTGTCAAGGAGTCTGGCGTTGGACGCGAAGGCTCGCACCATGGCATTGATGATTATGTGGACATTAAGTACATTTGCATGGGCAATCTGAAATATGATTAAATGCAGGGTTTTCCGTTACTATAGCTTTAATTGGCAGTCTTCCACTAGTTAAATGCTTGTTTGTTGTAAATTCACGCGTGCTCCAAGTTAAAACAATAAAAGTGCACAAACACTAGAAACCACTATTTATTTTAAATTATATTGGTTTCGCGGGTTAAGAATTAACTATTTTCACTTCAGTACACGGTTGCCACTTGGACGTTTAAAAAATGAGCCAAAAGTGCTCAACGCCAATACGTTCAGTATTTTTGTATTTGTTACGCATGGTCACACAGAAAAAAAAGTGCTGATTTTGCTTCCCACTGCAATCTTTTGAAGCAATGTCTGATAAAATTGTGAGTAAATTGTTGATAAAATTGATTTAAACAAATTGTGGTTACACCTAGGATGTTGTAGAATGTGTGTGTAAAGTGATTTCCCTGAAAATGCGCCCACTGTGGACATAGTTCATACAAAGACCGGCGTATAAAATTTCTGCGTCGCTTTGTTGTTGTTGCCGGAAAAATAATTTTTGTTTTCAATATATGTATTAGCCAGTCCGATATATGTAGTCGTCTGTAATTTAACAAGTGCATAGCCAAATGGTCTATCTGTCGATTGCTCTGCTCATTGCAAATACGTTGCCACGGCGACGTCAGACGGACAGACAGACGGGCAGAGACGCAGACAGATAGACATACAAACAAAGGTACAATGACTTGTAGATTTTTGTAGCAGAGTTGGTAAACCCGCAGGGAGAAGGGGTGGCAAATCGTTGATGTTTGGCCATGCAGTGTTCTTCTGCTCAGTTGGCACATACTGCACTTGCATTTCGCACAAGTAATTGCCAAAAAAATGTCAATTCCCTAATTTCCTGGCCCAGTCAAATGCGCGTCTTCATGCTGCACAGTTCTAATCACTAATATTCAAGCCTTTTAGGCTGCCCCAAGTAGCTTTCAAGCTACGCTTACCAGCAACAACATCAGCAGCAGCAGCCACAGCAACAGCAACAACACCACAGCAACAACATGGCCAGCGGGCAGATATTACTTGAGAATCTGCTTTATAAGAAGCGCAATTTCGCCTATGCATTTGTGCGCCATCGCCTGTTTCTGTTATGTAAACAATCGGTTGTGATCACGATTACAGAGATAATGTCCGTTTCCGTAATTGCTTATACGTGCTTTCGTTGTTCCACAGCTAATCCGCGTGCAGTCCCCGGAGGGCATAAAGCGCATTGAGATCTCTCCCAAATCCACCCTGAAGCAGCTCTTCGATAGCGTTCAAAATGCCCTTAAAGTGGACGGTTTCGGTCTTTTCAAGGAGCGGAATTGTGTTACAGAGCTACAGGCAAGCGGATCACAGCTTGTGGGCAAAACCCTTAAGCATGGCGATATGTTATACTTAAAACAGATGGCAGGCACATCATCCAGAGTAAGTTGATCACAGCACACACAACTCACAATTCACAATTAATCGATGTATTTGTTTTCACAGCGCGCAAGCACCACAACCATTGAAAACTTGTCATTCAACAGCTTGTCCACTAACAGCACCATGCGTCCATCCCTTGATGTCATCGAGGACGAGGTGGATCAACAGTTGCTCAAATCCGATGGCACCATCAAACGTGAACGCGATACTAAGCTGTAAGTGGAACGATTCCAACCATGTCTATTCACATCTCACCGTATTGATTCATCTACAGTTGTCATCATAATGCCAATGGTCGTTGCGTGCACTGCTCTCCGCTGGAACCTTATAACGAGAACTACCTAAAGGAGCACAAAATCAAGCACTTATCATTTCACTCATATATACGTAAGCAGACATCGGGCATGGACCATGGCAAGTACTTTGTGTTTGACGACATCAATTGCCGCATCAAGGCTGGCTGTCGGGAGCATCCCCCCTGGCCCAAAGGCATCTGTTCCAAGTGCCAACCATCGGCCATAACATTAAATCGTCAGACCTATCGTCACGTGGACAATGTGATGTTTGAGAATACCAAAATAGTGGAGCGCTTTTTGAATTACTGGCGCACCACAGGACATCAGCGTATGGGCTATTTGTACGGCACGTACGAGCAGCATGCGGATGTGCCTCTTGGAATACGTGCTAGGGTGGCGGCAATCTATGAACCACCACAGGAATCATCACGTGATTCAATCAATATCTGTCCTGACGAGAACGCCGATGAGGTGGATGCTGTAGCCAATGCATTGGGAATCAAAAAGGTGAGTTTTATTCCCTCCACTCAAATCGAATGTAACCTAAACTGGTTTCACTTGCAGATTGGCTGGATATTCACTGATCTGATTACAAAAGACCCCAGCGTTGGCACTGTGAAGCAGATTCGAGGCATTGAGACACACTTTCTCACCGCACAGGAATGCATCACTGCGGGTGAGCTGCAGAACCGCCATCCAAATCCCTGTAAATATGCCACAAACGGCACATTCGGTTCCAAATTCGTGACTATTTGTGTAACGGGTGAGTGCCAATTGCAACGAATGCTTCCAATTGAGTCTAAAATATTTGTTATGGTCTTTGGCAGGTGATAATACCTATCAAGTGCACATGGAGGGCTATGCTGTCTCTGCGCAGTGCATGGCGCTAGTGCGTGACAATTGTCTGATACCCACTAAGGATGCACCCGAACTGGGCTATGTACGCGAGTCGACCGATAAACAATATGTGCCGGATGTCTTCTACAAGGTATGAAAGAAAAAGCTACTCATAGTATGACACTGAAGCCATTTTTTATTTAAACACATTAACAGTTTGTATATTTACATATTTATATGTTTATATTATAGATTAGATAGAAGAGTTTTAAGCAGGGATTCATTCGTAATCGTTAAGCGATTTTTAATCCAGAATCCCTGCTGCTAATCTCTCTCTTTTGGTGTTGTTAATTGCACTAGTCAGGTAACATCGTAGCGCCAAACATCAATTTGCTTTTGTACTTAAGACATCTGCTAGGAAAATGCTTTGATTTCCGCTCTTTAAGACTATTTACATGCATAATACTTTACTTACTAAACACATTCTTAAACAGAGGCACTCCTTGGAGTAGACTTATATACGTTATCTAATTATATTCTTATTCACTGGTAACTAAGTTGCAGAACTGAAGAATGTTGTTCTAGTTGGCTGCTCTGCTTACGCTATCTTCAGCTCCAGTGGTTGTCGTAGATGCAAGGTTGCCAGCTCTTGGCTGTGACGCACGTTGGCCACTGCCGTGGTAGACTGGCACCGAGGTAGCAACTGCCATTTATAAATATGTCCAATCAACTTGAATGCAAATGCATTTTTCACTTTTAGTTGAATCCGCAATTGTTGCATGATGTTGCACGAGTGTTTCAGCTGTTGCGTGTGCTGCGTGTGAGTTTTAGCTGGCAAATGCAATGCGAGCAAAGCAGCAGCGTCTATTTATAGTCGCACCAGAGGCAAAGAGCGCAGCAGCAGCCCTCGTTCTCTTACTCTCTGCTCACGTTATAGTTTGTGGAACGTTGTGTCACTCTGTGCAGCAAACTGTTGCACGCATGAAGCTGGTGGGCTTAGAAAAATATCAGAACTCTAGGCTGTCTTATTTTTCTCTTAAATGAAACAAGTACAGTAAGCTCATACGTACTTCGGATGACTTTGACCCACTAACCTTGAATGGTTGCCAGGCACAGTGGCAAGCTGCTGCCCTGGCTGTGACGCCACTAGCAGCAGCAGACAATACGCCACAAGCGTCATTTGTGGCCTGTTTCCGCTCAGTTATGTAGGTCACTAGGACAGAGACCATTATGATGACGACATCCGTGCCACTGGCCATGTTTACTCGTATCTACATGTATATATTTGCTTTTCGCTTGCAGGAAAAGGATCAGTATGGCAATGAGGTGCAGCGCCTGGCCCGTCCGCTGCCAGTGGAGTATCTGCTGGTGGATGTACCCGCTTCGACGCCACTCCAGCCGCAGTACACATTCACGGAGTATGACAAGCATCAGGCATTCCCCATCGAGAATCGGTATATTGATGGGCAGCTGCAGGACTTCAATGCGCTGAGCAGTTATCTGTCGGCCTGGTCTGATAAGGAGTTCCTTGAGGCCATATCCGACTTCCACTTGCTGGTGTATCTGTATAAAATGGATATGCTACCGTTGCGCCAGCACATGGGACCACTGTTAGAGGCGGTGCGCGCCAAGAATCCCAATAAGGCGGCAGATTTCAAGAGCGAAGAAGTGTGGAAGCTGCTCGAGTCACTTGTCCAGGCCAGTTCCACAGGCAGCGGGTGAGTAGAGTTGAGCACAAGGTAATCGTAATAGATATTGATGAACTTGTTTCTGATCTACAGTGGCACCACCAGCTATCCCAGTGGTGCAGCAGCTAGTGCCGGCAGTGCTGGGGCCGATGGAATGGACCTGGATGCCAATACCTGGACTTGCAATCATTGCACCTTCATTAATCGCGGCGAGCTTACGTCCTGTGAGATATGCTCGCTGCCCAGATAAGGATTATAATTATATAACTGTGAGATGCGAGCTGAGCGCCATCTGCGCACCGCTACGAAATTCCGGTGTTAATGAAACTAAAGATCTATACACTTACAATAGGACAGCAGCAGCAACAGCAACAGCACAGGAGGAGGCCGACGGATGAGGAGACAGACACAATTGGGCGTGGCAAACACTGATTCGTAGCATGCCGCGTGCTCTCTCTCAATCTCGCTAAGTGTAACATTGTATAAGAGTTTTATAAAAGAAATTTAATTTATTTTTAAATAAATTTAAATTGTTGAGTATACTACAAAACTTATGTTGCAGCCAACGGTATCTTTATTCTCGTTCGAATAACTTATATGTATCTGTATCTTTTACAATTCCCAATTAGTATACAGTAGGCTATAGAATACTTTCACATTTATGCAGTAAATTTCGAATGTGTTTGTAGAGTTTCTCTTGATTATCACTAAAATTTTAAGGTTACAATCTTACAGACAATGGGATCGCGTCTGTTGGTCTCCCTAAATTCCCAGCGTGTACTTTATCAATCGATTTCAAAGGTATCCATCAGTTCAATGCGTTAATACTGTACACAAATTGAACAAATATTTCCATTGCAGAGAAATTTCCAAAGACAGCCCTTACAGCGGTACCAGAGCAGCTCGGCGTGGAGTAAGTACTTGATGCAGTTCATCATGGTGGAGAGTTATTCATTTCGATATTTGCAGCGCCGACGGTACCGTGGTTCGATCGTCCAAGTGTCATATTTTCAAGGGATGCCTTAAACCATAATTGGGGAGTAAGTTGAGGTAACTCTACTCTACTCGGTGCAATGTGCCAGCTTGACAGGGTTCTTCTCTTGTTTAACAGGGAGGGGGCAGGTCACCACATTCAGATTGATTCGTTTTATACGACACACATCACCACGTTTGTCACTTTCTCAAGCAATGTGTTCTCTTTGTAGGCCTGGCCAATTGTTGTTATTACAGCTGTTGGGTTGACATTAGAGATTTGTGCCATAATTCGCTTGGCCGCCACTCGGGATGATGTGTGGCTCACCAAAAGTTTGGCACCCTGTGAATTTGTAGAGATGCGTATGAACTATAAGGTGCCCATTCGCAAGGTAGTTCCACAATTATAAACTTTTTAAAACATTCAAATATATTAGTTAATATAGGCCCTGGTCATCAATCAGACGTATGCGAATCCACCAGGACTAGTCGAGGCGCGTTGGGGTCTGCGCGGCTCCATTGGTTATGCGAGTAAGTTCAGTTGTAATACATACTTTTAAACTACTTATTAAAGTTTGTGTTTATTTAATAGAAATTAAAAAGAAGAAAGAAATTATCCTTGAGGAAGATGCGAAATTTATTGAAGAACTTGTACAAACTTTTGCGTTAACCGGATCGTTATAGCATTACACTTTGCAACTCCCTCAAAATTTGCACAATTTCAACATTTTTGTAGTGCTTTAGATCAATATTAAATTCTGTTAAATAGATGTTTATAATCTACAATAAGTTGCTTAAGGCTGTCGCAGTTGTAGTTGGTTTGGGAGCCACTGGCAAATGCTAGTGGCAAGCAGTGCAGGAATGGCGGGCAGCAAGCAGTGTAAGTTCATGTCGCTAGATGGCGCCATCGCTGCTTTTAGTTAACATGAAAATAAGAACTTATTATTATTATAAAATAAATATAACCAGGTGTGGAAATTGTATAAAATTCGAATAAACCTAGTAGGCAAGACCCTTTCGAGCTGCAATTAGATTCTATTAAACATATTTTTGGTCAGTTGATTGGAAGTTTTCATAGGAACAATCAGAAAAATTTTAAATTTTTAGTTTAGGCTTTAAGCAAAAATTCAAAGAATGGCCTATCGTGTTATTACCACACCACAATTACGGCGACAGCTATTACAAAATATGTCCAAAATGGCAATGAGCAAACGGGCCATGTCCAAAGAAGTGGCCGGCAGTTCTGCCATGAGTAAGTAATCCAGTCCGAAGATGGAGCAATAAATATTATTACATTATATCATCCAGATCCATCTGTGCCCTTTCTGGAACATCCAAGTTGTATATTCTCCATTGAGGCGTTGAATCATCATTGGGGGGTAAGTGAAATATGGTAGTTGTTGGTATCCCCTACAGCTGACTATCTGCACAGGGTTGGCCCATCGTTATTATATCCCTTGTTGGAATGGTGGCTGAAGCTGTAGCTCTATTCCGCTTGGCAGGACGAGCCGATGATGTCTGGTACACCAAGGGGCCAGCCAATTGCGAAATTGTTGAAATGCGTGAGGGCTATAAGGCACCCTGTCGCAAGGTAGGGTTATGTCCACAATGGATCCTTTAGGATTTCACTAATACTTTCATCCTTGCAGCTTCTGGTTATCAATCAGAAATATGAGACTCCACCTGGTCTAATCAAAGCTCTGAGGGGGGGTGGCCCCAAATGTAAGTAAAACGTAGTGTAGTGCTTCATCTCTGATTAAATTTGACGCTTCTCTGTGATAAACGGATTATTTGCTTTTAGCTGAACCCGATGAGGACAATGGAATTAGCGCAACGGTTTTAGCTGTAAATGCAGTTGCCACTGTAATCTTTATATACCTGGCCATGGTGCTATAACATTCACATGAGAAGCGTCAATTTTACTGCGATGACATCCCACTACTACTACTACTAGTACTACTACTACTACGACTACTACTAACGATGAAACTAACTAAATGTTACATACTATGTGTAGAATCAACAGGCGCAATGGGCTAATTAAATGAATTGCTTAAACCGATGCATGCTCGTTATCAATGTGGCCTATCCGAATTAACAGACTAAATTTCATATAGTATGTATTATAATATGTATGTTTCGATGTAGGGCTCACTCTACATCCCGAGATCGCATGGAATTGGTGAATAGTAGTAGATTGAAGGAATTTGTCTTTGGAGAATTCGAACACTTTTCTGTATTACGAGTTTAAATTTCCTGTATTAAGTTTAATAAATGAATTTATATTAAAACAAGAAGTTTTATTAAATGTAAATATTAAATGTATATATATGCGAGGTTAATGTGCGAATCACTGCCTAATATGATAGCAGATGTAAATCGGTTGACTTAGGGGAGAGAGTCCCCAAATTAACAATGAATCTACTAAGTTGCCATTGCACCTAGAGGAAGCAGCCCCATCATAGGAGAAATATTCTTGAATATAATAATATATTACTGGCAAATTTCTGTTAAATTTTGAAAATAATATAAACTAGATAAAAGAAATAACAAACAACAAAATCTGCCCACAAAAGTATGCAATGAAAATGTATTCAAAAAAATAAAGAAAATGTTGGTTAAATTTCGAAATTCATTAACTCTGTTATTTGAGGGACGATTTGGTTGTCCTTGGGGCAGTTCGTAGTCCGTAGCAAGGAACGTTCGTTGACACCCATTTTGTCAGAATCAAACAGGATATGGCTGAGTTATAGCGAGTTTTCTATATACAAAAAAGTATAGCTCGACTGTGTAAAAGACCTTCGTCCTTTTGATCACAGTTTATAGTTCCAGAATGCAAGTTGTACCTCTCTGCAAAGGACATCGCATTAGCTCCTTAAATGGCCAGGATACGGCGGTTTTAGTGTGTACTTCTTTAAAGTACAGGGTCTAAAAAGAGTAATATTCAGTAACCGTATGTACTATATAGTAGTTGTCAGATCAAATCGAAAATTGTTATAGTTATTTATATATTACAAAGAACTGTATATTACAACTGTAATTGCAGAATCACAAAACCTTTTTGGCAATATTTATTGATAAAATTGAACTAGACACACGGACGTATAGTAGAAGTACTGAGCAGAATGGCAATTCGCTTAGTTTGTGGAGTTGGTGTACGCAGACGCTTAGTGACCATCATATGGCTAAAGGTGAATCCAATGGGATTTCAATCAAGACGCCTTCAGAGTAGTAGTCCATCTGCGTGGGGTGAGTTCATCTAGGGGATACCCACACCTACTAAAGAACGGCGACATTTGTAGAACCATCGGTGCCCTGGGTAGAGAAGCCAAGTCAAATATTCTCGCTGCAGGCCATAAAGCGGCATTGGGGGGTAAGTCGCATCAGGTTCACATTACTATACCATACTTACCACAACTATATGAAACCAATCTTAAGTGAAGTAGTACAAGGTATGTATGAATGTATGTAAGCAGTCCTGTACGCAATTCCAAATCTCTGTTGCATACTTTCGGGCTGCTGCGAGAATTCAAGTTGCCATACAAGCTGCATTTTCTCAGCTGCCCAAAAGTATGCAACGAAATTGAAGTTGAGCACAGGACTAGGACTGAATGTATTGCCAGGTCTACACCTAAAGAAATTACGTGAAACTAAACGTTACTTATAGAGAGAGCTCTCTGTACTAAGAGTTTTACACATTTAGATGCGAAAAAGAGTGTAATTCAATGTGTGTCTGTGTGTGTGTGTGCTAAGTAAGTGAAAAGAGTCTGACTAATGTTTATACTAGAAACGAAAATGTGTCTAATACTAGGCCAAATGTGTGTACTAACTACGCGTAATGTACAAAGTTTGGTTAGAGAATTGGAAATAAAATGTTACTGGGTTGTAAGAGATATTACACTACAGCAAATATATATTTTATGTGAAACATTTATTGAGTTATATATATATATGTACGTATGTATATAAGTATGTATACTATATATATTATTAATTTGTCTGCATGTCGAGATGAGTTCAGTGTTTGAAATCAGCAAAACTTGTACGCAAAATACCAACACATATGTAATCTGTGTGTGTGTGTGTGTGTGTTGGTGTGTGTGTGTATGCTAATTATACACTAGTCAACTAGGGCTAAGTATACGTTATATATGTATATTTTGTAATATAATAGATATATAGTATATGTATATTTATTGCATAAGAAGCTAAACAACTTGGGAAACAGCAGTTAAATAAGTTAAGTAATCGTAATCGTAATCTCTGTAAATTTCAATAACATTTTCATTTGGTTTTTCGCTTGTTGTTGTTGTTGTTGTTTGGTTTTCATTCAAAAGTTATTCAAGTACAACTTGCAACATATAAATACTACGCATTGAATGTATCTCTTGTATCTTTAGCTTGTTGCTGTTATAATTACTGGTAGTGCTACATTCAAGTCAACTAAGTGTGTATCTGCATGTGTGTGTGGGTGTGTGTGTGTGTAGCATCAAATTGGTTCTTCATCTTTCAACACTTGAACTTACAGACTACTAGTGTTAGCTTTTCTTCTGTGTATACCGTATGCATATGCTCTTATATATCTTCGTTTAAAATCCATGCATACCGCTCGACTTTTAAAATATATAGTATATAGTACGAATGTATAGAGTATGTATAGTATGTATGTATGTATGCAATGTTTCAGTATCAAATTTATATACTATATACTATATGTGATGTATGTATTGCTTGCAGATACTTGGAGTGTATCTATATGTATGTATATGTAGTTAGTCGAGATATTTGCCTCATCATCAACGAGTATTGTCCATAATGAATAGTTGCTTTTCTTTTAATATGTTTTCATAGATTGCTTCATGTTTTCCAATATTCGAAATACAAATTCGACGCTTTTCGACATGCACTTGTTTGAAGTAGGAGAACTCAAAAGGAAATCATTACCAAATACCAGAGAAACTAAGTGTGAAGCGTGTGGGGGAGAATTATGAAAGAAATGTACAGTTACAGTTACAGATACAGTTACAGTTACAGTTACAGATACATGTGTGCTACTCAAGATATAGATGGAAATAAGAGTTACAAGTGTGTGTGTGGAAACGAAAGGTGTGTGTGAGTCAATCAAACAATCAATCAATCAATCACTTTAGCAACGAGCGTACTTTTTATAGAGTACAGTTTACAAAGTCTAATATGACGGTGGTTTCTAAATTCAACTATCAACTATCGATTAATATTAGGTATCTATATGTATACTGTTATGCAGTTACTCTAGGGCTTATCGCTAGACATCTCTTGGATACATATTGACTCTTGTTCTGTGCAAAAGATGCGTGCAAACTACATACGACAAATTACAGTTAATTCAAGTACATTACATATCATTACATTACATTACATTTTAGTTTGAAATTTGTTCTGAAATCAAATGCAAATTATTTCATATTTGTTTACATTCTCGTCATTTATTTCAGCGTTCTGAGGGTTCTTTACTGAAGAGTAAATACATTTTACATTTCCTTTGTGTATATGTATATATAGAGAGTTATATATGGGTTCATCTAAACATATGTATCGCCACAAGTATAGAGCGACACACAGAGCGAGAGCAGTTACAGTTACAATTACAGTTACAGTTACAGTTACAGCATATATTTGCTGCTTATACATAGCGAATACATAACTACCATTTCATATATTGGCTTCAAATTGTTACAAAGAGAGCTCAAGTACTCCAGTTTGGGTTCACACGAGGCAGAGAACTCGTGAACTCACTGCAGCGTGTAAACCCGCACTACACTTGACAACTTAAGACTATAGAACTTCAATTTCCATTCCATTATAATATTCTCTTTCTTTTTGCTTTCAATATAATGCACTTGCTTATCATTTATATATATATATATCTGTTGAGAGAAATCAAATGTACAATAGTCACTAAGGGGGGTGTTCTTTATATAGTATTAAGTATTTCAGAGGGTAAATAAACAAACTAATGTAGTACATATAGCTAGAGCAAAACTAGGTGAAAAACGTTTTGTAACAAATTCTAATTGTTTTAGATTTTGTTGTCAAATTCCTCGTTGCAAAAATTGTACTGATCAATTACGTCTAAGTAGTTTAGTTTACGAAAAGAATCACCGTGTAAACTACCAGTGGTAGTAGCTCTATGAGCCTACATTCCATCAACTGCTTGATACAATTTCAACTCAGAGATACAGATTGAATAACCGAAACTACTCAGGGGATACTCGGGGAAATTTAGTGAATCGTTTTAAGGTCTTTATGGTAATATTCTCTTTATCTCATGTCAATTAGTTGCTGGAAGACGAGTCTAAGTTTTCGTTTCTTTTTGTTTTATCTTTTATATGTAGTATGTATAGTTAGAAGTATCTTTTGTGACTTTACTCACCTCTAGTTGGTAGTGGGGGGCAGACCAAAGAGTTGCCTCAGCTTTAAAACAAAACACAAGAGAGAAGAAGTTCTCTGTCTTAAAATTGAACTTGGTGTTTGAATTCGTTCGTTTCGATTCGATTCGCTTCGTTTTTTATATAGTTTTGAAATTCTTTTAAAGTATTTGTGTTTATTTCTCTTGTTTTTCTTTGCATTCCGCCAAAATATAGCTCATTATAATTGATATGTGACGAGCTGTTAAAAGTTATGTTCAAACATTTGCTGCTTATAATTTGGTTTTATCTTTTATTTTAAATATACATTTGTTGAAATACTCTTCATGTTTGCTTAACACTTAATTTTAGATCGTTTATATACGTTAGTTAATTCTCGTTTTAAGCATTGGAAATAAGCATAAGTAGCAGTTTATCTCGCGCTTCGTACAAGTATTAATATAGTGTGTATGTGTAGAGCAATTAATAAGTAACTAGCTTAGTTGTAATCAGAGTTAATCAACATGTTATACGACTTAAGACTGAGGCTTACGACTAGGTTCCATTTCTGGTTCAAATAAATAGAAGTACGTTTAGTTTCCTTTTTCCTTTTTAATTGCTTTTATACTTTTATTGTTTACGTAGTTTTATATTTGGATTCATTTTGGTATTGGTTTGATTTCATTCGTTATATACTTACTGTGTTTAGTTAGGGTATGTGTGTGTTGGTGTGTGTGTGTGTGTCTATGCACATCAATTGACTAGCTTTGTTAGAGTATGTACTTATATATCGTGTGTCGCATCGAAATCATATTTTAACAATAATAACAAATAAACAAGAAGCCAAAAAACGTCTATGGAACTAAGTAGAATAGAATATAGTTTAGGATTACTTTTAAATTTTGCTAGAATTTTGTTTTTGTTTCGCTTTGGTCCTCATTGGTCGTATCTCGAATGAACTACACCTCGTGTTGTCTACTATAACTGTATAAATGTCGCCCTAAAGCATATATGTATCAAAAGGAATGCTCTCTATGTGTTTGGGGGTTTCAAAAAACAAGACACAGTTTTCTCATACTCTTTCCTTTCCGTTTCGACACCTTCAAAGTGATATGCGTTTTGTAGGTTTCACAACAACAGTTCGTATGTGACTATATAGTAGTATATATACTAGACATACTGGAGATATATCGAGAGAGAAGAGGGGGTTGCATGTGAAGTGTTTCCAGTTAGTTTGCCACATCTTGAGACACGCTGGCCTATTCATATATATATATAATAGATATATACACATAATAATGCATATTTATATGTGTGTAAAGGTATGTTTTGGTTTACTCTAATTGAATATATCACGGTCTTGCTAAATATCGCTGTATGCATGTAAATATCTATAAAGTTCTAATGTATATATAATTTTGTTCCTGTTGTATATATATATGTATATATGAGAGAACGTCAACATTATCCAACTAGACCATATATATATATATATAGTATATACTGGATTTGTATATAGTACAATAGCTAAAACCGATTGCCAAGTCGAGCACATATATATATGTATGTATGTATATAGTAGATCTGTGGCTCTCGTTCAAAGTTTCTTTTAGGTTATACTAAATGTTCTTAGATTCTTTTTGTTTAGGTAATTTGGTTTACGAATACTGACACTTGAATGCTGAAACACAGTTGATCTTATTGTCATATGATGTATGTATATGTATGTATGTATGTATGTATAACTCTCCTAAAAAGGGCAAAGTGAGCAAATGATATGAACTGCGTATTGCATTCTCTTGTATATAGGGAGTATATAGAGGGTATGTAGAGTATATAGAGAGAGTATTACGCAATTGACTACTGCAACATGTTCCATCATGCTTTTTATATAGTATATATAGTATGTAAATGGGGTATATAGGGTATGTATACTATACTTTATGTATATAGCTAAATGTGTGTGTGGTTATATAACCTACGACTAAATCAAACAAATGTATATGGTGTGTGTGTGTGTGTGTGATATACATATATATTTTACAGCAATTTTGATCGTATAACCAATTATATATCGTTTCGTTTTCTGTATGGGAGTACTACCACAAAATGAAAGAGATTCCAAACTGAACAATCTATGGCTATATGTTGGTATTATCAAAAAGTATATATGTATATATTTATAGATATATATAAACAGCGCTATATGTAGTTCAGTTTCACTAATTATATATAGTATATATGTATCAAAAAATCACAAACTACTAAGAAAAAAACAACATTTCATTAGATCAAATTACTTTATTTTCATTTGGTTTTTGATTCAAGTTTTCGAATTGAGTTTTGGTTTCAGCTTCAGACTGTTGCGCTACCAAGTACAAAACTAATTGTTGTCGACTGTTTTTATCACTTTGAATAAATGTAGAATGTGGAAACGAGAACTAGAAAGTATATAGAGAATATGAGCAGAGAGAGGAGGAAAACAAAAGGTATCTACAAAGTGCGAGGATACGGATTCGGGTTCGGATTGAAGTTCTGTTTATTCCAACAATTTTCATACAGTTTCTATGGAAAGCGTTTTTTGACTTCTTGCGCTAGAGTAAATGTACAAATAAAATGCAAAATATGATAAAAATGTCTAATTTTATTACTCGAGTATAATAGTAATATAACAATGATATTTTGTATAATATAGTAGAAAATAAATATGCAAATTGTAGCTGAATTTACAAAGTATGATCCATCTGTGTGTCTGAGATCTAAACGAGGGGCTAAGAGTCGAGGATAATAGTAAAATATGTTTGTAAAGTATAATCAAAGGTTAAGTACTTTGTTTTTGCATGGCACCAATAGCAGTTTGTGGAATGTGTTAAAAGTTCTTACAATAATAATAAATAATAAGCTAATGTCAATAAGTTAAGTGAATTACAATTAGTTGTTGTTGTTAAAAGAAATGCAGCCCAGCGATAATGATGTTTTCTTTGGTATAAACTTCTAGTGAGAGACACGCCTGCGATTGGCAGGGGGGAGGGGATGCAGAGAGCTATGGTAGTAGTATCTTTACAAACTAAAAGATACGGATACAAATACAGATACAGTTACGTTTACAGTTACAGTTATAGTATATGTATGTATGTACTTTGATCCAGTATGGTGTATGTATGTATACTCACCAGCAGCCAGAACTAAAAGAGAGAGAACTGAGAGCAACTAAATAGGGAACAACGAGTACGTATGTGTGTGTGTCTGAGTGTGTGTGTGTGTGTGAGGGTACAACAAATACTTCAAATGGATAAACAACGATAGAACGATAGAGAGTATATACAGTAGTCAAATAATACGAAAGGAAACACAAAGTCAATTATTGTTCGCTCGATTCATGGGCAGAGTTTCAGTTTGCTTTTCAATTGTTTATAAACCAGTTTTATTAAACACAAATATTACTTCAAGTTGTTGTCACTAATCATAATTAATATATATATATATAGAGTATATACATACGCAAAAGTAAATGAGAACTAGGTAAATAAATGTATTAAGTTTACGAAACTAAATATTAAATTTAAACGCTATCAAACATGCATCTTGTTTTATTCAGAGTATACAGTTTTATTTTTATTTTCTTTTAAATATTTAATTGTAATGATTATGTGTGTGTGTAAGAGTGTGTGTGTGTGTGTTGGTGTGTGTCTAATATTCTATGTTTTCAATGCAAAAAAACTCAAATGCAAATGCTACAAATTAAAAACTAATTACAATATAATACGCTAACAACTAAATATGGGGGTAGTAGGCGTGGTAGTTTGTATGTGTGTGTGTGTGTGTGTGTGTGTGTGTGTGTGTGTACAACTACAAGTTCAAAAATTACTTACAACTAAAGATTTCTATAAGAAAATCAAAGAGATTAGTAAATTGTTTATGTGTGTGTTTGCTCCACTGGCTGGTAAGATTCAGATAAGAATAATTACAGGTATGTAAAGTATGCAAAGAGTGCATGCTCGAAAGAGTGAACAGTGTGGTATGGCATTTTTAGCATTATAGTCGCATATATAATTAACTCATTCACCTTAACGGGTGTTCACTCTAACAAATATGCACTATTACAAGCATGCTCGAAAGAGTGAACAGTGTGGTATGGTATTTTTAGCATTATAATCGATTAACTAAATATACAATTAATTCATGCACTTCAAACGCCTGTTCACTCTAACGAATGTGCGCTATTACATGCATGCTCGAAAGATTGAACAGTGTGCAGTTGCGTTCACTGCATCAATTGGTGTTGTTAAACATTTTTTTATCGAGTTTAAAAAGTGTTCACTCTAACGAATGCGCATAAGAGTGACTGCTCGAAAGAGTGAACAGTGTGCAGTTCTGTTCACTGCATTAATTGTTATTTTTCCACGTTTTTATTCACCTTAACGTGTGTTCACTCAAACGAATATGTCTCCATTTCGCTTACAAATCAACAGAGCGCACATTGAGTACTCAACTCAACTATATGTATATAGGAAAAGGGGAGTGGGGATGATAATATTAGACAAGATAATAGATGAAAGAAATATTAGCATCAACTGGGAATTTATACGATTTCTTTTTATGGTTATGTCATTTAATTTTCACTAAATTTCACTTCAAATATTACGCAGCATACAAATGATAACTGTGTGTAGTTATTGTGTGTGTGTGTGTGTGAGAGAGAGGGGAGTTGCGTGTATCGATGTGTCTGTCTCTGTCTAGCATGAATTAAATTCGAGCTCAATAGTAAGTAACTAAAAATAAAATGTGATGTGGGGAGAGAGAGTTGAGATAAACATTTTAGCGTTGTCTGTGTTCATTTCTTTGCTTTTCGCATTTAACATTTAAGTTAGTAATATTATTTTAAGTATTATTAATTTTATTTTTATTATTTTTATTAATATTATATTTATTATTATGTGGAGTTGTAATACCGCAGAGGCTTGAGCAAAAGTAGAACCTTGTCATCTTCTTCCTCTTATGTTTGTTCAATGAGCTTTTCCTTTATCGACTTTTATTATTATTTTTATTATTATTTTAAGTTTATTTAGCATAATGTTGTAGCTGTATTTATGTTTTAATTTATGCACTAAAAATTATATAAACTCGCTACAATTAAACGCAATCACAATCGGTGGTTTTTTATGTTTTTTTCTTTCTTATCTTTTCCTTTCTTCATTCATTTTTGCTTTTTGGTTTAATTTTTGTTGAAATTGTTTTGCTTTAAATATATTTGTGTTTATTATTATTATTATTATTCCTTTTTTGCCTCGCCGGCTGCTTGTATTGCTTATCATGGTGTGTGTGTGTGTGGTGTGTGTGAAATGTTGTTTAATTCGATCAATTATCAATTTTAGTTTTAATATTATTATTAGTGTTAGTTGTTGTTATTATGATCAATTTCAGTTTGATTTAAGTGTGTATTATCCTCTTTATCATTATCATTATTATTATCATTATCATTATTTTTACTGAACGCGGGGCATACTTAAATATAATACTCTTATGCTTGTATGTGTGTGTGGTTGTGTGTGTTGGTGTGTGTGTGTAATAATTGTATGCAAATTACCAATACAAAGAGTAATAGAAACGAGGCTGGTGATGATCCCCCTCCTCTCCTTAGACGTACATGCCCATGCCGTACATGCTGCTCCAGTCCACGCCCTGGAAGCTGGACATATCCACATTGGCCAGCGCGTAGTTGGAATAGGCAGCGGCAGCAGCGGGATTGCCAGCAGCGGCGGCAGCTGCGGCGGCCGCATTCAACGGATTGCCAGCAGCTGCCAGTGCTGCCTGTTGAGCAGCGGCCAGCTGATGGGCATTGGCAGCACCGGCCGCACCGGCATTGGCAGCATTGGCAGCCAGAGCTGCCGCCGCAGCAGCCGAATGCGCCTGATTGGCAGGATTGCCGGCAGCAGCAGCAGCTGCCACAGCGGCATTGTGATGTTGTTGCTGCTGATGCTGGTGCTGTTGATGCTGATGCTGGGCATGCGAGTGCTGCAGTCCAGCGGCGGCAGCAGCGGCGTGGGCATTATGCGATTGCTGCTGCTGATGAGCGGCGGCAACGGCGGCATTCTGTGCCTGATGTGCCTGCATCAATGCCGCATTGGCAGTGGCAGCGCTGGCGGGTATGCTATATGGAGCATATCTGTGGAGTGAGAGAGAGATTAGTCGATGGATATAGATAGGGTGTAGATAGGTTATAGTACAGGGAGCGTAACGTGGTTAGAAGGAGACTCAAAGGAGTATAGAATCTAGACTGTAGAATCTAGGCTTTAGAATTATGGCTCAAGAATCGAGACTTTAGAATCGAGAATCTAGAATCGACACTCTAGAATCAAGACATTAGAATCTAGACTCTAGAATCTTGACTTTAGAATCTAGTCTCAAGAATATAGACTTTAGAATCTAGACTCTAAAATCGAGACCTTAGAATCTAGACTATAGAATCTAGACTTTAGAATCGAGACTGTAGAATCTGGACTTTAGAATCTAGGCTTTAGAATCTAGACTTTAGAATCTAGACTCTGGAATCTAGACTCTGGAATCTAGACTTGAGAATTTAGCCTCTAGAATTTAGACTTTAGAATCTAGACTTTAGAAACAAGACTTTAGAATCTAGACTCTGGAATCTAGACATTAGAGTCTAGACTTTAGAATCTAGACTATAGAATCTAGACTTTAGAATCTAGACTTTAGAATCTAGACTTTAGAATCTAGACATTAGAATCTAGACTTTAGAATCCAAACTTTACAATCCAGACTCTGTGATCTAGACTCTGGAATCTAGACTCTGGAATCTAGACTCTAGAATCTAGACTCTAGAATCTAGAATCTAGACTCCAGAATGACTATAGAACGTGCCTTTCATAGTGAGTTCTCTCGACATCACAACCTCCATTTACGCTCCCTGCTATAATCAACAGTTGACCACAGTGCACAGTGGGCACAATGTGATTGCGACTCACCTGACGCTGTGCAGCGCTGTCTGCGGATATGTGGCCAATAGCTTGCCAAAGCTGCTCGGATTGGCTGCTGCCATGCTGGCTGCAGCGGCAGCGTTTTGTACTTGAAACGGATTCTGTGAGATGAGCGCCGCCTGCTGTGCGGCTGCAGCGGCAGCAGCGGGTGACTGCAACAGCTGTGTGGGTGTCTGGAGCATGGCCAGGGGATTCATGGCAGTGACACCGCCACCACGAGTCGCCATCAATTGTCCCGGCGCTGGGGGCAACTGTACACCCAGGGTGCCGAGCATGATGCGCTTCTGGAGCAGCTGGGCAGCCGGGGTGACTGCCTCTTTGGGTTGTGCCTTCTTGCATTCGACCTTCTTGTTCTTGATGGTGTGGAAGTGTATCTCACAGACGCGGTCGACCACATCCTCGTTCTCGAAGGTGACAAAGCCGAAGCCACGATGGCGTTTCGTCTGCTGATCCATCAGCATCACCGTCTCCTCGACGGCGCCGAATTGACTGAAGTAGGCCTTCACCTCCTCGGCGGATGTGTCCTGGGAGACGCCTCCGACGAATATCTTTTTGGTCTTGTTGGCCTGACGCGGTCGATTCTTGGGCGTGGCATGCTTCGGGTCGATCTTCTTGCCGTCCAGCGTGTGTATGGGCACCTTGAGCACCTTGTCCACGGTGCAGGGTTCTTGGAATGTGATGAAGCCAAAGCCGCGACTGCGCTGTAGAGCCAAACGAGTGAGGTGGTGAGGCAGAGGGGAGAAGACAAGAAGAGCAAACAGAGAGTTGAAGCATATGTCGTGACAAATCGTATATAGATAGTATATATAGTTAGGTATAGTAGTCTAAAGTGTGTAAGGTGTTGAGCTAATTGTCCTACGAAACGTTAGCAAAAGTCCAACAAAGTAAGTAGTAGATTCAATCAATCCATCAACATCAATCAACATCAATCATAATCGAATCGACACAAAATAACAAATAGAAGTGTAAGATAGTATAATATTCAACATTATATTAATATATTCAAAGTTTCAAATAATAAACAGACTAGAGAACGCAAGATTGATTGATTGACTGATTGATGATGTGCCGCTGTGGCGTGGACAGGGCGTCTTTTATGCCGCTTTTCAACACACACATTGAGAGTAGTATTATAGTAGTATAAGTAGAAAAAACGCATCGAACTAAGAACTAAGTAATCAACTAAATACTTTTGCGGTCAATCAATATCAATCAAATATAGATATAGTAGTGGTATATGGTAAACTAGGCAAATATCCATCAATCATAATCCCGCTCTATGGAGTATATATATGTATGTATATACAACTCAGCTTATATATAGTATATATATGATATCGACTGCTTATATAGTACAGATACATCGGTTGGAGAAAAAGTGTAAAAACGTAGCAATATATCAACTAATGGCCAGTACAAGATACTCGATACTCATGTGATGAATTAGGTAGTAAGTAGTAATTAGAATTAGTATACATATTAGTTAGTACATACATACATACTTAACGCACTTAACATTACCATAGAGGCTATATATAGATATAGATACAGTATCTGTTACATCTGCTCGCTTTACAGTCGGCTTTACAACGCTTTACTTAAGCCTAAGGCAAAGACTCGGATTAGGTTTAGTAGCGAGACGTTCAACTAGGCTAAACTATGTATTATATTATCACTATATCGCTGTGGGTATCAACAAAACGAAACCAAACCAAATAACTAATAGTACTGTTGGATATATCGGCATCTATATCTTGGTATCTATGCATTTCAGATGAGTTGTCAAACTGTTTATATGTGATATAGATAGATATTGGAATCAGCCTCGCACAATGCTCCAAGTGTCTAATAAGTTCGCTTTCGATAAGAGTCCTTTATAGTATAGGCTATGCATACATCCTAGGGGTTAAAAGAACTCTATTTGCTTACACTATGCAACAAGTTTTGCTCTTTGTTTTAACTTTTAAAACTTTGCTAAGTTTCGACTCGAGTTTGACTAAAATGGCAAAATAAAATTGTTAAAAATCAATACTAAAACTTTACACAGTTTAAAATACTTAATTTTGTTGCTAAGTTTACATATAGACACAAAGAAAATATTCAACAAAATTATATGTATTTATATATGGTAATTATTAAAGCCCCTTTTAGGGCAGGGTATACAGTTATAGGGACCGTTGCAACAATGTATAAAAACAACATAAAATGCTAATTAATTATAGGGTATTATGGGGTATATAAGTACTACACAACGCAAATGCCAAGAGTTAATAAATAAAGCAAATAAACAGGTAAAAACTCAAATAAAAACCTAGAGTATTAAACAGCTAAACGAATATGCATGTAGAGTATATAGTATATATGTATTTGCTATGGCTAGTAGTCAGCTGATACCCTACAACAACGATACTGAAATTTATGATGTTATATTGTTACTATATATATTTTTTGGTCGGGTTTCAAGAGAGAGAGAGAGTGCTAAGGTCTCGCTCGATTATATGATTAGATATAGATATAGATATAGTTGTACATATACATTTATATAGACTTTATATACAGTTACGCATTGCTTTGTTTGGTTCTCTCTTATGACTATTGTATATTCAGATATTCGGGGTGAAAAACTCTAGAAAAAACCAAGTAGATACGAGTACGAGTACGAGTAGAGAGAGTGGAGTACGTGTACGATGTTTGATTAGAATACGTTTATATAGAGTACGTTAATTAAGTCATTAATTATGCATTATGTATAGTAAGTATTTGCTTTGGTTTCTGCGTTTACTCTGAGTTATTACAAGTCATTACGATGCGGCAGCTAACAAACAGTTTACAGTATTTACTTGACGTCTTTTCAACGTTCTTTTTACATTTTATTTTGGTTTGTTTTCATGTACCTAAAAAGGACCTTGTTCACGTTTTGTGCGCATCACATCCATTCGCGCTTTGTGCCTCGTCCGACAGCTGCGCACGCGTCACAGGGTGCCGCCAAACGCGTCACAGGGTGCCACCAGTTCCAACAGTTGTGCTGCCAATGCGTCACTTTTTATAGCAACTTTTTACAATTGATAACATTTGCTTTCATTTTATTAACTACGTTTAGCTGAACTTAAAAACTAGTTGTACTTGAGCATAACTTAGACCCTAGACAGGATACCACACACACACACTCATACACACACACTCGCACATACTTTCACACTCAGGATGAGAGCAGCAGCAGCAGTTGTTAAACCAGTTTTCCTTACGCTTTTGTTTCGAGCACACACAAAAGGTGCACTGGTGTGTGTGTGTGTGTGTGTAGACCAAAGGAAAAAAACCCAAATTCTATATGTAGTCTTGCCGTTGTGTCTCTCAACCCCCGTTAGAATTGTCGCTTGCGAATAAACTGCCTGCCATACTGTAGTCATAGTAGTCATAGTAGTAGTTGTTGTTGTTGTTGTTGCTGCAGTTGTATACGCCGTAATTGCGCAATTGCGCGCTGCAGAGCGAACTACCCTTACCCTTACCAAAAGACTCGTCAGGTTTGTCAGTCAGCCTTTGGCATTGTCCTGTGCCAAGCCACAGCAAAAAGGGGGGCAAAACCAGCTGCGCTCAACAAACGGCAGCTGCTACTTTTAATGGCTCAAAGACTGCTGCATATACATATAAACGTATATACACACATATCCGATTGGTTATTGGCGTTACAAATTGCTTAATTCTGCGTTTAATATACAATTTCCGTTTGCTGTTGCTCCACTGTGGCTAATATGCCAGGACGTCACTGTAGCGACTGCTTGAAACTGCTTTGAGCGCAGCGTCTAAGCTCTGCTTGGCTACTGTGCTGTTTGAATTGACCCCAAAGAAGTGGGTGGCTACTGCTTGCTGGTTTACAATACTGCTTGGTACTTTTAATTATATTTCCATTTGCCGTGCCCTGCTTTACCACATTTAAAAGTGTAATAATATTGCTCTGCTTCAAGTTCGGCTTAAGACTGTGCCATCTTAGAGTGGCTCTAAAACTGCAGACTGCCAACAGTGCCCACAAGACTGTATTGCATACACATTTAATGCACATGCCAAACATTTACACTCTTTTGCTTAGTTTCACTTATATGTATAGCTTAATATGCAAATAATTACCTTACAATACAATAAAATTGTTAGTAAATGTTATATAGTAGTAGGGGGATCTACAGTTTCTGCTTAAGGTAACGTTATATGCCCTGCTTTATCGGTTGTTGTTGTTGTTGTTGTTGCTATTTGGTGGTGGTCTCTCGTCTTTGTCTTTTGTTTGGCACGTAGCAAAAATTGTAATTCTAAACCAGACAAGGACCAATAAATAAGGTGAAACACAAGAAAAACGAAAGATGCAAAATGAAGTAGAAGCAGAAGAAGAACAAGAGAAGAGCATGCTCTCGGCAGAGACAAGAGGCCAAAGACTTGGCATTAAAATCATTGTTGTTGCTGTTGTTACTGCTTGCACTGCTTGCAGTGCAGAGAGCAGCTGCAACTGCGCAAAAGGTAAGCAAAGCTGTGCAAGCAGGAGAGTAGTGAATTGAGAGAGAGTGTGGGGGAGCGAGGGTGGGAATCGTAATCTCTTAGCAGGTAGACGGAAAGTAGCGGTAAACACGGTTGCCAAACCAGGCACAAGTGTGCGAAAAGTGGTGTTATTTGGTGCTATTTCACTTACTGGCAACTGGGCCAGAGATTGAGGTTGCTGTAAAGCAAAAACAACAACAGAGAGTTAAACAGAAACGTAGAGAGAGCAATTAGTTAAGTTCTAGGTAAATTATAGTAATATAATAGATATATGTAGCATAATGTGGAGAGAGCGAGGGGGGACTACTTTGTGCTTACCTGTGTGACCGGATCCTTCATGATGAGCACGTCTGTAACGGTGCCGAACATATTGAAGTACTCCTTGAGCTTCTCCGACGACGTCTGCCAGCTGAGGCCGCCCACAAAGAGCTTGCCGGGTGCGGGATCTGTGAGGCTGCCGCCGCTGTTGCTGGGCGTGGAGCGACCCGACGAGCCGCTCTGAATGCTCAGATTGGCACCACCTCCTCCCCCTCCTACTCCGCCTCCATTGCCACCGTTCTGTCCAGCATTCTGCACCGTCTCCACCTTGAGCAGAGCCAGAGCCGCTTGTTGTGCGGCTGCCTGGTGTTGTTGCTGCTGTTGCTGTTGAGTTGGCTGCTGTTGCTGCTGCTGCTGCTGTTGGTTGCCATTGGTCTGTGCATTGGCCTGATCCTGTCCAGCTGTTGGCTGTTGTGCGGCGGCAACAACTGCGCTCTGCTGCTGCTGCTGTGTCTGCTGCGCTGTCTGTGCGACGGCGGCAGCGCTCTTGAGCACCGCTGCTGTGGTCAGCGTGCCATTGATGGCGGCCACGTTGCTGTTGGCTATGGAGGCGACCAGGGCGTTGTGGAGCTCGCGATTGTGATGCGGATCGATGAGGCCGGCAGCGGCGGCGGCAGCTGCGGCGGCTGCGTTATCAATCGGATTGCTGTGGGCAAAGAAAAACTTATCAGCGCTCAGTAAATCTTCGTGTGGATCCCCACCGCCGGCAGAGGGCAGCGGCGGCGGCGGCTGGTGAAGATGATGCGGATGTGGATGCAGCATGGTAGCGCCTTCCTGCAGCGCGTGCATTTCCTGTTTTATCTGAATTTTGAAGGCCTTTTCGCAGTTCACTCACAGGAAGCAAAAAAAAAAGCACAACAACAACAATTTTCAGTTTCTGTTTGACGTTTCGAGTTGTTCGTCTTCTTCCTCTTCGCTTTGCTCTAACTGCGCTTTGCTTTCGCTTTGCGTTCTGTGTTCTGTTTCTGTTTCTATTCTATTAGACGTTTGCTGTGTTGCCAATGGCAATGCCCGCTGCTTGGTTATGTCGCTTATTATTCGAACTCAACAACACATCAATATAAATACAAATTAATGCAAATGTTCTCACTGCACGAACACACACACGCACGCATTTAAACTGTCAATGTCTGTGTGTATATTTTCAGGATTTAGTCAATATTTGTGTGTATGTGTTTTCTCAAACGTTCTTTCGGTCTTTCTCTTGTACGTCTGCGCGCCACGACTGTAGAATGTAGAATGCCGAATGCGTCGACGTCGCAGTCGCCGTTGCCTGCACAGGATGTGTGTCTGAAGCCAACAAAGCGAAAGGAACAACAACAACATTCAACGAAAGAGCGTGCGCAGCGGCATTCGATAACAGTGTCAGGAGAGCGGAGCGGAGTAGAGAGCGCACGTCACACTGAGCCCAGACAGCTGTCACACACACACACACACACATGCACACGCATACAGTTGAGCGTGCAGGATGAGTTCGATTGAGCACCGCATGCGCTTTAGCTGCGAACTCATACATGTTCCAAGCGAACTTGTTGCAGCTCGCAGTAGAAAAGGTAAACAAAGCAAGTTGCATCGAGCGTGGAAGTCAAAACGTTTTTGAATAGCAGCGCGCAACTGACAAGCAGTGTAAATCAAAGACGCACGCAGGTGGCAGTGCTCCGCAGTGGCTTTCAAACTGTCAGGCGAAGCAGTGAAGTTGTTAGGGGAAAAGTGTAAATGTGCTGCATCCCAGCAAGCAAAGTTAAGAACGCTCTAAATTCGTTTTTCGTAAAGATTTAAGTGCCTAATAAGGCAACTTTTATGTGAGGGTTTTCTATGCTTCTATGGGAGGGTGAAAGCACTTAAATCTGTGTCAGAAAAGAGTCAAATCAGACTCAGAAATCTTCCTCTTAAAGTGCGACCATTTTCAAAGAAAAAAACACTATTTCCGGAATCTTTTTCTGCACACTTTATGACTGTAAGCGTATCAGAAAACAGTCAAAAAAACGCTCAAATTGCTTGCTGGGATATAAAATATGCTCATGTGTGTGTGTAAATATAAACAGCTGATTTGCTGGCAAAGATTGACTGCGATTGCTCGAAAGAGTGAATTATTTAGGATTTTAAAATATTTTTTAATGACACAAAATTTATTGAAAAACTGACTAATCAAATTTTTATTTATGGAATTATTTGTGATATACTAATGTAGCTAAAAATATTGATAATTGAGCTTAAAGGCAGGTGAAACCCCCTTAAATATTTTTAAAATTTTTAATAGGTTTCCACTAGGTTTTTCTACATTCCCCTAACATTTTTGCCTTGCTCACATAAAACTAATAATAGCCTCAATTCCAAGATTAATATCTATTATTATACACTCTCTCCCTTAGGCCATTCCCATCATCTTATTCACTGCACTTGCGGCAACATTTGAATTCCTCTACATACTCCGCCTGGCATTCACACGTGATGACGTCTGGTATGCCAGAGGACTAGCCGCATGTGAGGTAGTCGAGACACGCGAAGGATATGAGGTGCCAGTGCGTAAGGTAACAATCCTTCTAATAACTGCACTAAAGGATAATACAATGATTCTATTCTACAGTGTTACGTTGAGAACCAAATATATAAGAATCCACCTGGACTGGTAAAGGCAATGCAAGGTCAAGAGTCTTCAAGTGAGTTGAGAGCACACAACAATTCATTTCAAATGAAAATTCATTAAAATTCAATTAAATATAAAACTTTAACTTGCTTCCAGGTGACAATGATGAGCAGAAGGAGCATGTGGAAGGAAGTGGCGTTAACAAAAAGATATTGGCAGCACATGCAGTTGTTACGCTTGGCGTTGTAGCCATGGCCTTTTTGATTTAGAAGAAATTGAGCTAATCGAAATCAATCTATAATGTTCTCATATTCACAGCAGATGCTGATGATGGTATGGCTAAAAGAAGTGACACCCACAAGAGGCAAATGGTTATAATCGTGGCCATAACCATGAGCATAGTGATAAAGGATCAAGATCGTTGATCATGAGTATGGCCATGATTAAAACGTATTATGCCGGATTGAAAAACGTTTTCCATTAAGCTATGCGTAACGTAGGCCATCATCTCTGCGAAGGTATTGTCAATTAATGTTTTATATCTAATCGAAAACAAATGGAGATTGTACCAAATTATTTAATTAAAATTTAAATTAATCTGTGGTTCGTAAAAAACAAAATTTGTCAGTGAAGTTTTACTAAATCACAATGAAACAGAAACTTCCGCATACTAAATTGGTTTAAGAACCACTGCAGAAAGGTAAGGCAGTTTTGGCACTACAGCAAACACGCTGCAGGGTTGGATATGCATTGCAAACACTTGACAAATGTTCACAGTTTAGACTGCATTGCGCAGGACACCAAACAAACTCAAAGAGGGTTGCAAATGCTAAGGCAAACTGTGGTTGCAAGCAGTGCACAAGACAGTTTAGGCTGCGATGTACACAGCAAGCAGTGCGAGCAGTACACAGCAAGCAGTGCTCTGACAAGCAGCGCCATATTTGAATTTGAACTTGTGTGGAAAGTGAGGTGTGCTCTAGAAGTAAACATTATTGATCTTCTCATTTGTGGCAACCAATAATATAATGTTATATACTTCAAGAGTTATTAAATATGCCATGTGTTTCTGCAAAATTTACTACATATTTGCAAGAAATGAGAATATATTTGAGCACACCATGGCATGTGACGCAAAGCAAAAGCATTTACTGCGTTGTTTTAGCGTTCTCAAGGGAATTGCTGTACTTTCAGTGCCCTTAGGCACTTTCGGCACTTCCAATGCAGCTGCGCAGTACGGTGGGGGACATTAATGAAATATCCCTCAAAAAAGAAAAAGCAAAGAAAGGCGCATTTGCCAGTACGAAAATTTTGCTACATTTAATTGAGACAGATTTTTATAATGTAGGTGTAGGTGTAGGTGTGATTGTGTGTGTGTGAGAGTGTGTGTTGGTGTTAATCAAAAAGAAATCATGGCAGCGACGCTGTGCGTTATTGATTTTTGATGACACACACACACACACACACACGGAAAGGAAATAATACCAAAGCACATTAAATTTATTAAAATAGATTGCAAAATAATTCAATCAAGCCAGAGGCAAGCCAACGGCATCAGTTGCATATGTATGTGTGTGTGCATGGGTGGTGTGTGCGTGTGTGTGTGTCGGTTATTGAACTTGCCAAACATTTTTGGCTAAATGGGCGTATACCCCAGGCAGAGCTAGCTGAGGGAATATGAGCTGAGCGCACATTTCTATGGCCGCTGCTACTGACCCAGAAAATGCGTGTGTTCAGTGTGTGTGCGTGTGTGTGTGTGTATTAAAATATTTATGGAACGCTTCAATCTATAAGCAGCGAAAAAGGGCAAAGGTGACTCACATGACATTCATTTTATTTTGGTTTTTTTTCCTTTTGTTTCAGTCGATGACATCAGCCGCAGCTCAAACAACTAATTCTAATTCGATTACGAGCACTTACAAGTGCCCCCCCTCCCCCTCCCCTCCCCATGTGGCCTCATAACATTTTAATTGCGTCAAATAAACAGAGCCATTATATTTCCAAACTTTTTAACTACCCAACAAACATCTACATCAAGAGCTGGCCAGAGTTGACCAAGAAAGCGAAACGGAAAACTTAGTTGAGCGGAAAAAGCATATTTCCATTTTCCGGCAAATCAACAGAAGGAGAGTAAAGCAACGCCGTAACAAGTGTAACAGGAATAACTACAACAACGACAGCAACAGCCTCAACTATGGCAAATGACAAGTTGTTACCTCGGGGCTCACGCGGCGTATGCGCTATGTTATATTCATTCTGTTATGCTATTGCTTATTTAAGTACATTGCTCGAATATGTCTGTTGCTGTTGACATGGACAGACAGCCACACACATAACACACACATAACACATACGCAACAAGGCAGCACACACACCTACACACACACACCTACACATACACATAGCTGCTGGCGAGCGACGACAGTTTCATCAAAAGTTATTCGACAACATTAATAAGCTGTGGCACACTGACATGGCTCATAGCAACACTGTTTGTCTTTCAGCACTTGTCATAATAATTATGGCTCTATTTTCTTTAATTTAATTTAGTTCCGTTGTAAAATATTTGTTTTAATTATGCAATATTATTTATAAATTTGTTGCATATCCCAAAAATCACGTTATAATGAAATTTCCCATAAAATTTATTTCATTATTTTCATTTCTAATTAAAACGTATTCTATTTAATTTGGTTTAATTGCAAAATATTTGTTTCAATTATAACAAATATATATTAAACTCATAATCATCTGTTAACTGATTTTAGCTTACATTAAAACTGATATTTTTCTTGCATCGACTTCTTACAGAATTCGATTGACGGCAAAGTTCTTTACTCCCAATATTATGCAATATAAATTATTAATTTGTTGCATTTACCAAAAGTCAGGTTATAATGAAGTTTCCCATCAAAATTTAGTCTCTCTCGAGTCTTTATTATCATAAAAAAATGTATTCTTATCACAAATAATGTCGTGATGTTTTGTCGTGAGAAAGTTCTACCCTAGTCTCGACTCTCATAGAAGAGTCGACTTATAAAACCTTCTTGTTCGCATCAGTTTGGATTTATTTACTGTTCGTATTTCTATTCAAACGCGAGTCCTGTTCGAATCACATTTTATTCATATCTATGTTTATATTTACTTTTCAAACTTAAGAAATATTAAACTTTAGAAACAACAGAATAATGTATTTGGTCTATACTGCTTTTAAATGGAATTATGTAATTTTTATATATATATCAATTATAATTCTGTATTTGGTGACCTTTCCATATTTAATTGGGAGATTTTGGCTAGCTCGAGGTCCATCTTGCAGCATTAAAATAAAAAACTGGGTTTTTTAATTAACTGAAATTTAGCAACATTCTGTTTCATCAATATTTTAGCTCGAACTTTTAAAAGGAAATTTATGGAAAATTATTAAAATTTCATTAATGAATTTTGCATTAAGTTTCGATATAATTATCTGTCAAATATTCCTTTCTAAGATATATGTCGTTTTTTGATTAAAATTTCAAATTTCATTACAGATTAAATAAATAAAAGATTTAGATTAAATAAATACAAAAAAATTGTTTACATTTTATTAATGAGTTTATGAAATATTTAAAGCTCCAAATTAACAGCAAGTTTTAGGTTTATTTTCTTCATTATATAATTTTTAGATTAAATGCAGTTTATTTTACATTACTTTGTTCAATCTTTTAATGTTTAAAAGGCAAGCAAAAGCTTTAACAATTATTTAAAATTTAATTTGGAATCAAGTATATTTATATTTTTCCCTATATGTAGTATTGAGTATTAAGTGAAAATTTGTTCTCATTTTATTTTTGTTAAATTAAAAAAAAAACATTTATAGTAAATATCTATAATGTGCTATCAATCGCAGTCTGTGCTTGGGCTCTACACTAATCGCACTTCAAAAGGTATTTTTGCTTTGATGACAGGCCATCATCATCATGCCACACAGCTGTCAAATGGCGATTATGCGCTATACATGCCACAAAATCAGTACACACACACACCCACACACCCACACACACACACACACACACTCATGTAGATGTAAATGTATCTGTCGACAAATTGCAACTGCATTTTAAATGACAATTCGAGCAGCAGAGCAGCAGCAACAACAACTAAATACTTGAAATAGCTGCAAGCAAATTGCAATTCTCCTCCTCCTCTTACGGCCAACACCTACTACTACCCCTCCCCCCGCCATTTGCCACTGCAGCTGTAACGATTCCAATCATAATTGCAATCCAAACGAATCACAATGCGCATTAACAGGCAGAAAAAAAAAACGAAGAGAAAAAAATGCGGCGCTAAAACTTATGTAGATACAAAAGTGCAGAGGCAGCAGCGCAGAGGGGGGTAGGAGGAGGGTGGGGGCAGAAGCTTTTACATTTTCATTGAGTAAAATGCCACAGAAATGGGGTAAGCAGAGCAGCGTGGGCGGAGTGGGAGTGGCACAACCCTCTTACCCTCTTTAGAGCATATGGAACAACTTTATTGTTTTTACATTTGATTTTTATGGCTGGAGAGGGGATTGCAGGGGGAGGGGGGAGGGATAGCACTTGCAGTGCTCACAAAGTGCATGGTCGAACAACAACGCATAAATCCAACACGGAACGATGTGCGACGAAGTCGCTTGGAAATGTCTATATATCACCAGCAAAGGGCAGAGCACAAGCTGCACTCAGGGGTAGGTAGAGTAGGGGGAGGGGGAGGGGGTGGGTTACAGAGTGTAGGGTGGTTGTGCGCAGACACAGGGCTCTGTCAGGGTAGAGGGTGGCCTGGAAACTGGAAAGCCACCCTCAAGCAGCAGCAGAGAGTAGATACTCAGAGAGAGAGAGAGAGAGAGAGCGAGCGCGTACACAGCGAAAAATTTTAGCTATACATATGCGCTGCACTAACGGTACCCACAGAGAGTGCACTACCCTTGTGTGTCTCGCTTGAGGGAGAGTTTTGGCAATTGGAATATATGTGTGCGCGCGCAACCCTCAAAAAGAAGAAGGAAAAAAAATCGTAAAGAGGAAAATTGAAATTCAAAAATTTTTCGTTGCGTTGTTCTACGTGTGGCGTAGCTGGCTCGCTGCCTTGGCTGCCTTTCAGTCAACTTTGGGTTTTCGTACGTGCAATTTCTCCCGGCTCGAATGGCGCAACGCATTTTCCGCCGAGCAAAAAAAAAAAGAATAGAAAGAAAATGTTGAAAAATCAAGCAAAGAAAATCTACAATGAAATGCAAAGAGTATATTCGTTGATTCACATTTAAATGGATATATTGCCAGGCAAAAGATACATTTGTATCTCAAAGATACATTTGTATCTCAAAGATACTTTTGTATCTCATGGATACATTTGAACGTGGAGCAGCAGCAGCATCATCAATCACCATGGTGGCTTGCCAGTGATATTGTCCTGTCACAGCAGTATTGTAACTTTAGCAATTGCTACTGCTGGGCCGGGGCATTAACATTGTTGAGCATCATTAGCAACATGAAGCGGAAAGCCAAGCGGAAAACTCCTACAACACATATGCGGCAAAACGACACACACACACGCACACACTCGCCAATGTATATGTATGTGTGCATGCATGAATTATGCATAGTTGTGTGTATATATGCGCGACCGGAAAAATCAATTTTCCATTTTTAATTCAAAGCTAACGACGACAACGACGACGGCAGCGCAGCTCGAGCCAGAGCTTGCCGCTGCCTCTGTGTGTGTGTGTGTGTATGTGTGTGTGTGTTAGCTAGCGAAGCAAAGGATAAGCAGGATGCTGCAAATCAGCAGCTAGGCCTGACAAACAGCGGCAGCGGAAGACCGAGAGTCAGAGTTATACAGACTGAGATACATATACATAGTGGGAGAGAGAGTCACAGCAGAGAGAGAGAGAGAGAGAGAGTGCTTGTGAGCAGCATAGATAGATAGAGAGCGAGAGAAAGTCGGAGAGCAAACAAAGCCGAGTAGAGACAAAAGCTGACGAAATGCTTTGGCAATTGAAACAAAAGTCTACACAAATTTCGAAAAAATGTCAAACCAATACAAGAAAAACAATGGAAAACTTTAGACTAAATTTAGAAATTTTCTGCTAGTTTCTAGTTTTAAAAGAAATATTTGAAAATATTTAAAAATAATTGAACAAATATTTGCAACTGAAATTAGCTTGAAATAAAGTTTAGAAACTTTTGCAAAAACTTCAAACATTTAACGAAATATATTCATAAATTGTAGCTCAAATTTGATATTCTTTTTGAGAGTTTAAAGTTAAAATATAATTTGAAAAATGTATTTGCAACTAAAACTGGCTGAAAACAAATTGTGGAAAATTCTAAAATAAACTTCAAACACTTACAAAAATATATCCGAAAACTTCAGCTTAAATTTGATATTTTTTTACACTTTAAAAAAAGTTAAAATATAATTGAAAACTTTTATTTTCAAACAAACAAATTGTGGAAAATTCTAAAATAAATTTCAAACAATTACAAAGAATACTAAACTCGAGCTTGACTTAAATCTGAAGTTTGTTATAGACTTTTTATAAACCCCAAAAAATATTGTCAACTCCAAAGTGAATTTGAGCAAATTTTCTTTCTTTTTTTTGGGCGCGACCACACCCACCAGCGGCAGGCAGCATGTAGGGTTGTTGTTGGTGTGTGTGTGAGTGTGTTCGTTCTCGTGTTTCAATTGCCAAAATGTTGCCAGGCCAAAAATGCCGGGCTGCTGCTGCTGCGACTGCAATAATGTCGAAAAAACAGCAGCAGCAGCAGCAGCAGCAAGATGAAGATGAGGCAGAAATGTGCAAAAGCAACCCCTAAAATATATACACTCCCATACAGAATACAGCATACAGTATACAGTATAGAGTACAGAGCATAGTCGACGCAGCGCATTAAGGGCGTGAGGGTAAGGCGCATATAAAGCCGAAAAAAATGTATAGCAACCCGCAGTGGAATGACAAAGATTTTTGCAACAACAACTACAGTCGGTGATGAATTGAGATGCCACGAAAAATAGCCAGCTGAAAATTGAGTTTCAGTTGCGAGAGTGCAGTCGGAGTATGCCAGAGGGATAAGGGTTGTTGCATCCCCTATATAATATCTGTCACATGTACGCATCAATCAGGCTCTGATGAGATGAGACGATTTGCCTTGAGCCGATCGAGATGTGCTTATGCTAATGTTCTACTATATAAGTACACTCGTACATATACTTCGAAATTGGTTAAGCGTTTGTTGTGCTCGTTCGAAATGGACAACGCTTAACTGTGCTTGAGGTAGCCCCAACTGTTTCAACAACACATCAAACAAAGTACTCGACGTTCTGTGGTTGTGCGTGGTGTGTGTGTGGGTGGTCTAGCAACTAGAATTGACCACAGTCGGTCAGTTACTGTGGCATTTGAATAACTTTAAAGTGGTCTACAGCTGTAGTTAAGTACTTGCCAGTGAGAAACTGCTGTGATTTAAAGAGGAATATTAAAGAAAAATAATGATAATAATAATAGAAAAATATAATAAGAGAAATTGTTAAATTAGATACGAAGATTTCAAAGAATTATTTACTGAAATAATTTTTAAATTTGTTTAAAGAAGAAAATCTGAGCTGATATAGTCATTAAAATGTGATAATCAGCCAAACTAACTAGCTATACTATTGCAATATGCCACAAAGATTTGCTTTCAGGTATACCTCTTAAAAGGTCTTGTGTATACCTTTTATAAGGTCTAATGTATACCTCTTATAAGGTCTAATGTATACCTCTTATAAGGTCTAATGTATACCTTCCTCTAAGGTCTCATGTATTCCTCTTATACATGTCTAATACAGGTCTAATGTGTACCTCTTTTAAGGTCTCATGTATACCTTAGCTATACTATTGCAATATGCCACAAAGATTTGCTCAGTTATACCTCCTCTAAGGTCTCATGTATACCTCTTATAAGGTCTAATGTATACCTCTTCTAAGGTCTCATGTATACATTCCCCTAAGGTCTCATGTATACCTCTTTAAAACCCTTTAGTGACATCGTCCAGAATAAGCGAATTCAAACGCTTGCACTATTCGATACAATATCTATCAAGAGTTCCAAATATATTATTAGTGTATAAGCCCATATGAAATCCTGTCAATATCTGCAGTTAACTAAAGATACTTTTTAATGAAGAGTTTTTAATACATATAAACAACAAAGCAATAAAAAAATATTTTAAGAATATTTAAGAATATTTTCTTCTCTAATTCATCCTGTTGAATATATTAGATTTCATTAAATAATTATTAAAAATTTCTATATGTAAATTAAAGAAACAATTTGTTGCAAAACATTCCACAAATTATTTTGCTGTATAAATAAGTTATAACAGAACAAAATACTAATGTATAAATTTGTAAGCAAATAAAAAATTAACATAATAAATTGATTAAACAAAATTCGCATATTTTTAAATAGTTTATAGAAGTGGAAAATATTTCACAAGTTTGTGTATTCATTTAAGTTAATTTACTGTAACATTTGCTCGTTCTTTTCTGTATCTATTCATTTCTGCACCTATTCTTCTCTGTTATCTAGTGTCTTATGTATCTACCTTCTACCTTCTTTGTCCTAGTTAAAGTGGCTTATTAATTAATAGAATTGTTTGCGTATTTAGTTAGCTAACTTATTTACACAATTAGTTTTATATTCAAGCAATTTGCAGCTTAATTAAAACGACAAACAAGTCGAGGGAAAAGCGCAAGACACTAAGCGCTGATAGAAGGAAACGTGAGAAAATAAAGTTGACCTAAAAATAGAAAGGACACAGAGAAGGAAACGACGCTGTTGCCGGTGTCGGCACGCACACACACACACCACTTACACACACACACACACTCAGGCAAATACATGCTAATGCAGATACATATACACATATGACACTCTTGTGCCATATAGAATATGTCTGTATGATGGAATAGCTTAAAGGACGCCAGACATGACGTAAATGCTGTGCGAGTGTGCGAGTGTGTGTGTGTGTGCCTGTGCGTGTGTGTAAATAAACGGAAAACTCAAGGGTTAAGCTAAGTGCAGGTGTGTGTGCCACGCCTCTACGCCCCCTCCCGCTCCCAGTTGCTATATGCAAATTGCCGGCGGTTTTGTCAGCTTATTAAGTGCTTGAAAGTGCAGAAAAAAGGACAGCAGAAAGGAGTGGTGAGAGAGGGGAGGAGGAGAACAGGCACACAGCGCAACATATTGGATGAGGACTGCAAATTGCAAGCACTTAGAAATGAGAGCGGCATCAAAGCGAGCGCACAAAATGCCAGTAAGCTAGACAGACAGACGGACAGACAGACAGACAGTGGGACAGACAGACTGGCAGACTGTCAGGCACAGTGGGACCAATGCTGCAAAATGTACACGTTGTTCAACAGGAAGTGACGGCAATCTCATTTCGTTAATTAAAAGGTGTGACACACCTCAGATACAGCTCAAATTTCGAAAAGCGAACAATTGAATGAGTGAGTGTGTGTGTGAGTGTGTGTGGAAGTGTGTGTTACACTTGTATGCAAATCGAGCTAATAGCCAGCTAAACTAAAGACATTAAATTGAAGGGCTAAAACAACAAACGTGTGATAGATAGGAGTACTTAAAATGAATGTAGAGAGCAGTGGCAGCACATGCCGGAAGAGACTTGTCTGTAGGGTAAAGCTTAGGACTTGGCTTAAGCTCTAGTTGACTGTGGGATGGGGGAAATGGGCATAATCAGATGAATAACAGATACCCTTCATTACGCTTTTAACTATTCGGGCAAGTGTAGGTAAAGCAGTGCAAGCAGTGGTCATTTCAAACTTTCTCATTGCTGCAATTATATAATTGTTGCAAGCAGTGCAGCTGCAGTTGTCAATACTGAGTTGAATGTAGAGTAAGTTGACTTAGGCAAGCAGTGCAGTTGCTGATCTCTTTATTACTACCTTTGTCGATACGCATACAAGGATGCACTGCTTTTAGTTACGAGATAACTAATAGACTTTAAACTGAATGCTTCTGTTTTTAGCAAGCAGTTGCAAGCAGTAATACAAATGAAAGACTGTAGGCTAAGCATCTTAAGTAAGTATAAGCATAAAGCAATAGAACTGGGATATAAATTTGAGTTTTTATCATAATTTTTCTTCTCACTCCCAGATTTATTTATTACATTTTTAATTCATTGATTTGAAGTCAAGTTTAATGTACTCAGTCGACTGGAAATGGTCGACGTTAAGTAAATAAAATAAAATAAATAAATGTTTGCCCATATGAATGTGTAGTACAATGTTGTAAAATAAGATATTCCCGATTGTAACATTGTTTTCGGCTCCTTAAATTAGAACAAATATTCTAAAATTAAATAATATAATGTAATATATGTATATATAATATGTAATAGTATATAATTGTAATATACATATTAGACTATTAATAATAAATATATGATCTCCCAATTTTCTCCTTCCTCTACCCATCCGTAAAGCTATGCTAATAAAAATACTAAAATATTAGTGTGAAAAATAAGATACAACGCCTAAACATCCATCATTGTTCCAGCTCTATTAAGCAACCATTTTTAGCTGCTATAAACAGATTCACAGCCATCACTCCAGCTCACATCCTCATACACTTACTATTACTACAAACGATTACCATAGAATTCCCCACTCAAGTCTTTTACTTCTGCTGACAAGTGTAATTGACTTGAATCTGTCTCCAGCTCTCAAAAATAGGGTCAAAACGAAAAAAAGTTTCATTTTGTTTTGTTTTTTTACAACATTTTTTTCTAGATTTTTTGCAAGCTGTCATAAAAACAATTTGCAGACTTTGAGTTGATTTGAAGTGGGTCAGTCGAGCGTGTTGGCAAATGATTAACAACACTTGTGAAGCTGACAAATAGTAGAAGTCAGAAGAAGCTTTTGTGAGAGCTTTAAGCTTGCTGCTGAGTGGTTGTCGCTTACACTCTATTTCTCTCTTTGCAGCTTCTACAACTTTCGCAAAAGCTGCGTTAGGGTGGTGCGCATCCTGTCTGCGAGAGCTTTAGCTCTGCCATAAATGAACAAGGAGTTGAAACTCTGCTAAAATCGGTTTGAGTGCGTGGCAAGCAGTGCAGTGCAGTTTGCCATAAAGCAGTGCGCAAGCGGTTTACTGCTGTTTGATTGGCGAATTAGGTAATGAAAATGTAAAAGAAAGTAAGAAGTGGAGTGTTAAAACTTTTTAGTAACTGGAGTTTGATTTTATGATTATTTGCTAATGCCAATAAATTTTTATTATTGCTATGTATGCATATCAAATACTGGTTCGTAATCAGCAATAGAAACAGGGTATACACAATTATATTTAGTATGTTTCATTTCTCTGGACTAACTTCCGCTTCAAAGTCTGTAATTGGTTATTTGAATGTTTTAAAAATAAACAATGGTTGTTGGGTATGTTTAATGATTCCCTATACATTTTTATATTTTGGATCAATAAGAAATTTATAAGGCATTAATCTAGGGCTAGAATAGGGTAGGTATCTTATAGAAGGGTAATTCGGTAGAAAGACTGTAGGACCTACTGTTGAACGGACTGAGCTCTTTAAACTTTATCTACATACTCTTTCAGGTATGACAGTTTGGCTATCTGTTAGATGACCTTTCAGTTGCAACGAACTGCATATACCCTTTACACATTCCAAGCACAGTATTCTGTGGCCAGCCACTACAGTTTCCACTCTAATACTTTCCTAGATAACTGCTAAGAGAAATCTCCTGCTAATCCCAAACAGTGTAGATAATGTTGTAGTTTATGCATCTTCACTCAACACGTGGTGAGAACAGGTCTAGGGGTCTGTGAGTGTGCCTATAACATATGCTAAACAAATTTGTGTCTTAGTTTCGTGCTTAACTGATGTGCTCAATTCATTTACGTGCAGCTTATTGTTTACACTAAAGGACAACAAAACGAGAGAAGCAGAGACGAAGAGGACGATGACAAAACGCTGACTTAACCAAAAGTACGAGTAAACGCATCCTGCTTAAAAGTCGCCAAGGATGCAAAAGTGAAGTGGCGCTTGAGAAATGCTTCAGTCGCATAGCAGAAACTGTGATCCAAGACCTCCTCCTCCTCCTTTAACCCCCCACCCTAAGCCCAGTCGGGGTTCCACTTCTACACACACTCGTCTGGTAAATGCTGACACCAAGCCGACTCAAGTATTTTGCGGGCAAATAGTCGAGCGAGCAGCAACAGCAACAGCAGCAGCAGGAAGTTGGCAATATGGAAAGTGGGAAGTGGAGAGTGGAAAGGTCTATGCCCATCCTACATTCAGCATCCCACGAACGTAATAAAAGTCACTCGAGTGACATTTTTGAGCTTGCAGCTATATAAGCAGAAAACAAACAAGCCGAGCTGCTGCTAAACCCCCTCAAGCTATAGCTATAGTACAGGCTTTGGCTCTAGCTATGGATTCAGTTACAGCAGCACTTCCATTCCCCTATCTCTGATTCCCTTTTGTCTCTGCTCTCTTTTGGGCTCTGCTGTTTCATGTATCCTGTTAGCTGTTGCCTTTTGCAGCCGCTTTTAATCGATTATGGCAACGTGGAGTTTATTGTTTGCCACAAATCCTGTCTGAGTGTTGCATTATGAACTGAAACAAGTTGCAAATGCCTCACGGACACAACAGCAGAAAGTATTGCAAATAAAATAGACAAAAATATGACTAAAAGAGGAGACTAACAGATACCCTTCATTACGCTTTTAACTATTCGGGCAAGTGTAGTTAAAGCAGTGCAAGCAGTGTCTTTGTGGTCATTTCAAACTTTCTCATTGCTGAAATTATATGATTGCTGCAAGCAGTGCAGCTGCTGTTGTCAATATTGAGTTGAATGTAAAGTAAGTTGACTTAGGCAAGCAGTGCAGTTGCTGTTCTCTTTATCACTACCTTTGTCGATACGCCTACAATGATGCATTGCTGTAAGTTACGAGATAACTTAATTATATGATTGTTGCAAGCAGTGCAGCTGCTGTTGTCAATGTTGAGTTGAATGTAGAGTAAGTTGACTTAGGCAAGCAGTGCTGTTGCTGCTTTCTTTATTACTACTTTTGTGGATACGCCAACAAGGATGCACTGCTTTTAGTTACGAGATAACTAATAGACATCAAACTGAATGCTTCTGTTTTTAGCAAGCAGTGGCAAGCAGTAATAGAAATGAAAGAGTGCAGCCTAAGCATCTGTGTATAGTGCCAATACACGCTTAGGTCTTGCACTGCTTGCTTGCATACTACACTGAACTTAGGGTATTATAATATGATTGTACATTGAACTTGTGCCGCCTCTATCGCATTCTGCCTAAGCCATCATTATTATCATCATGTATATTATCGCCAGTCACCTCATCTCATGAATGAAAATTAAAATGTCGCTTTGTTTCCACTTTTTTTTCTCATTTTTCTTTTCTTTCCTTCTCTCCCTTTTCCTTTCTCACAACAACACATGCTTGTATTCAATAAATTCTGCGCTCTATCTCTGCAGCAAAATCATCAAGTGTGCACTTGAGAATTTCATTTTTCAAGAACGCCAAAGCACGATAAGGCAGGAGGAGATACTACTGGATACTGGAGAGTGTACCCCGAGTGCCGTGCACCGTTATACCGAAGGGTTTTGTTGCCTTCTAGACAATTTGCTTATATTTTGTTACCTTTTTTCGTTTTTCGTGGGAGGAGTTGACACTGTCATATATACATATAGTATTTCTTTTTGTTTTCGTCACGTTTTACACACTTTTTTATACGTTTTTGTTGTTGATGTTGTTGTTGTTTAACGGCGATCAGCGATAATAAAAATGCATATTGTTTTCCTCCCTTCTGTTTGTCGTTTCCTTTTCAAAATTCAGGCACAGGAAATGCACGCGTCGCATGTCGTTAAAATGGCGACCAGCCAGCTCTTGGCTTTGGCTCTGGCTAAGGCTTTAGCTCCATTCAGCTCGCATGTCGTCACATTTGTTCTGTTTGCGTTGTATATTCGTCACTTACCTGGAATGTAATCAGAGCATATATAAAGATTGATTAGAAAACAAATTACTCAGTGCAGCGGAATATGCGAAAGTCAACATTGTGTGTTAAGCATGAACGTAACAAGTAAGGATATACACACATATATAAGTAAGTGAGAATGTATGTATATAAGTAAGCCAATTTTAAGTAAATGTTATTAAAGGAGCACGTTATGGTATGGGAAATTTAATTTGGCTTTTTTTCGTAATATGGAAATACATTACTTTGTCAAAATTGACTATAACAGTAGAAATTGCTGTAAGATATTGATTATAATAAGGGAATTATATTCAACATATAATAGATATATGTAGATATAGATATAGATATAGATATAGATATAGATATAGATATAGATATAGATATAGATATAGATATAGATATAGATATAGATATAGATATAGATATAGATATAGATATAGATATAGATATAGATATAGATATAGATATAGATATAGATATAGATATAGATATAGATATAGATATAGATATAGATATAGATATAGATATAGATATAGATATAGATATAGATATAGATATAGATATAGATATAGATATAGATATTCAAGAAGTTTAACAAAAAACGTTAAAATGTATAACGAGGATTTTGCCACTTCAACTCAATCAAACTTGACAAATATTTAGGTAAGAAATGAGTAGGTTAGGTTAGTTTAACCTGGATGGGATCACATCCGTTACATAGCACCTATTGATCCATAGTGCTGTGTACCCTCGCTTCAGGGCAAATAATCTGCATCCGAAAAGTATTTAGAACACCCTTCGCTTTGTTTAGTTTTTATTAATGTATTATTATTTTAATGAAGAATTTTTTTTGTTGGAGAGGGTGAACTAAACTTTACTTTGACCAGTCCGATCAAGAATGCAGACGTTGTTTAAATGATATTATTTCAATAGAATCTAACAAGAACTAACCCTAACGCTCATGACTACCATTGCGGCTCTTCAGCTCGTTAATGCCATGAATTTTGCTTTGCGGCACCAGATTGATCTGAGAAACAGAAGTCAATTTAACACAAACTCTGTGTTATAAAACGATAATAACTTTGAATAGTCAACTATCTTCAGATAGCACAGATTTCTACTTTTCCTAAGTTATCCACACTAATCTCTTCTGCTCTCTTAGTTTTCGAGATACTTTATCATTTCCCTTTAAAGTTTTCTTTTACCTTTTCCTTTTATATCATCATCTCACATTTTGTAACTTCAGATCTCATCTCAGAGCAAAGCTTTCAATTCCATTTCATCCCAATCTATCTCATCTTACTTTAAGCGAATTTAAACAGAAGTATTAGGTTCTACTTCTTCTTCTCTTATACCAATTACTCTTTGCTCTGACAACTAAAGTAAAGTCTAATACTCTGCCTAGTTTCCATCTAAAGCAGTTGTGCCCAAAACTCATATTTCCTATCCCATGTGCGCTTTGCTCAGCAGCGCAGCTTTGACACACACAGTAGAATTTCTCACATGTATAGGCGTCACGCTTCGGTGATTGTACGACTTTACGAACACTCGCGTTCGGCTATTTTTTTTTTGCACAGCGCGTGCTGTGCTGCTACGCACACAACCACACTGTTTGATAGTGTGAGTTTGGGCACCACTGATCTAAAGTATAGAATCTATACTATCTACAAGTAATATCTAATAAACATCTATCAATATAGATTCTATACTGTCTATGTTGAAAGTTTTTCCCCTATATTTATATAATGTTTTGTAAGATACAAGCCATCAATTTAAAGCATATTTTGGCAGACAGTTTACTCCATAGTTTACTCTACAGAGTCATATATACTCACTACCTTATTACTACTTTATTTACTTATTGTAATTCTGTCAAAACTTGTCAATAATCGTGTGCTACAGACAGTGAAAGTTCTGTGATATATTTGGCATATTTGTTAGTATGTACATTGACCTATCCCAAAATGCCAAGTGCTAAGTAACCAACCCGAAACTTGGTCAGTGGCACAGAAGACAGCCGAAAAAAGAACTTTTATTGACTCAACAGATTAGCAGCTAATGAGCTGCTATATGGAATTGGTATTAAGTAGTATAGCGTAGTAGGGGAAGTCGACAACAATAAGTGCTTGTTACGCAGAAAGCGAAAGAAAAGTGTAAAGCGCTGCATATTAATATGCTAGACATAATACTGCCCGAGTGTGCTGAGTGTATCTGTAAGATACAGAAGCTCAGTCAGTGGTACAACTGAATTCAGTTGAGTTGGTTGGCACACTAATGATGTGTGTGCAATACTCTGAGGTCTCGAGAGATTGATAGATACTTGTAGATAATATGCAGTTGCTGCTGCTGCTGTTGCCATTGCTATGGGTAATCATTTGTCCATCAGGTAGGTGAGAGATTATCATTATCAACATTCTGAGCACTCTCGTCGTTCCAGTTTCGTCTAATGCACTTTCAATTTGCCAGTAATTTGTTTGTGGCACACTGCAGCAAAGCCAAAACTGGGAGGAGCCAAGCGGAGCTATTCATATGCTGATTACAGTAGTGCAGGCGGCCAGCAGTTCGACAACAATCAATTGGGGGAGAGGAGGGAGAGGCCCGCAGTGGTGCAAGTAAAAGTGACAAATGAAGTGGAAAGTGTCATGCCGATGATGATGAGGGCAGGAAAGCAGAAGCAGAAGCAGCAACAGACAGAGAAACAGAAGCAGCATCAGACATGGCTCACTAATCGAAATGTGCCTCATCGAAATGACAAGACTGACACAGAGAATGGAATACCATCATCCGTGTACAATCCGAGTGACCTAATGAGCATCAATACAGTGGAGGAGCGCCCACACTTGACCAATGATGATGAGCAGCTATTGCGTTTGCAGGACTATAATTTGCTCTACAATGCCGAACGTCAAACATATTTTCAACTGCATACCCGTAATCAACCAATGCAGAGCAATCGCAATCATCATCATCATCATAGTCATTCAGCTATTGGCAATCGTAGTCGTCTACTGCAGCAGGTCGTGGGCAATACGCTAAGTGCTGCCTTTGGCCTAAATGCCGCCCAGCAGGAGGTGGATGAAGAGCCGCATAACACTCTGGCCATGACCACTCAGACAGTACAGCTCTATGATGCGGCATCTTTGCGACAATCACGCTACAATCCCTTTCATCCCACACGGTAAGTCATGAATGATTCATGCATCAATGAGGTGTGCTCATCTCTGGCCTAAGGCAAAATGAAACCGAATTGATTATGATTGGGCAGGGACTGCAGAGAGCGTTTAAGCTGTCTCAGTGCTAGTGATAGTTATAGAGAGGTGATGCGATAACATTTAGGCGTATTTGGGCTGAGAAGTGTAAAGTCTGCGACTATTGCAATAATTAATCATAATGCTTAAAGATCGTGGTAAATATACAAATGAACACACTAGACATATGTAGATAGTGTACAAGACTTGCTCACTCATAGATCACTTAACTCGATCATAAATTGAATGTTAGTTTAGTACTATTTAAGTCAACATAATTACAGATCGATTCGATTGATTATTAGAGCTAAAACTAGAAGTTTTTATATTCAGTGCTAAGCATTACTGAAAAGGTATTCACAACGTTTCCACTACGATAAGCAGGGTACAAATTTGTTAAACAAACTTTCAGATATACTCAGGCCTATTCCCATTTTCGAATTCGAAAAAATAGAGTTCTTAATTTTGATGCATCGTTTTCGAGTAATGAAAACATTTATTGTATTTGTTCCTATTTCAAAAAGGAACAAATACCATGAAACTTGAAATTCAGAGCCCAATTTTTTTCAAAACGTTAATCGATTGTACGAATTGGAAAATGGGAACAGATCTTACTATAGATAGTGTACAAGACTTGCTCACTCATAAATACTCAAATCGATCATAAATCGAATGTTATAACAATTTATAGTCAATATAATTGTAGATCAACTCAATGCTTAGAGTTAAAACTAAAAGTTGTTATATTCAGTGCTGAGAATTACTGAAAAATGTATTCACTACTTTTCAACTATGATAAGCATGGCAAAATTTTGTTCAACGAACTTTTAGATATACTACGGAATGCTCCCAATTTCGAATACTTTAAATAGATTTACGTTTTGAGGGAATGGGTTCCGAATTTCGATTCATCGTTTTCGATTACCTTCCTATTTGTTCCATTTTGAAATAGATTGGCTTTGTGGAAGTACAATAAATATTTTCATTTCTCGTAAACGATGCATAGAAAGTAGGAACCCTACTTTTTCAAAACGTAAATCGATTGGAACGAATTGGAATTTGAAAATGGGAACAGACCTTACTATAGATAGTGTACAAGACTTAACTCGATCATAAATCGAATGTTATAACCATTTTTAGTCAATATAATTGTAGATTGACTCAATTAATTCTTAGGGTTAAAACTAAAAGTTGATGTATTCAGTGCTGAGAATTACTGAAAAATGTATTCACAACTTTTCAACTACGATAAGTTTGTTGTTCCAACTTTTAGATATTCTAAGCACCTATTCAGCACACTACAACCATATCCATTTGAACAAATACTTTAGACTTTAGAGCAAATGAACGGAAGGCAACTTTTTTATGTGATGACAGGAGATATAGTATTTTAACACATAAGGCTAAAAAACTGTGGCAAAATCGAAATGGAAACTGAGTTGCAATTTGCTTTACAAAATATGTACTTAGGTTAGGTTAGGTAGAGCTGGATGCGATCGCATCCCTCACATAGACCTAATGGTCCATAGTGATACCAAATATGCACTTTTCTTGGCATACACTTTTATGAAGTCAAACTTTGTAGGAGAGTGTAATCGCTGTTCAAATTCAAGTGAACATAGTAATATGAATAGCTAAGGCCTGACCTGACTAATGCCAATACTAATAACTATAATAATACACTAGTGCAGAGTGCTTACTGCACTTAATCAATGTTATCGACGACTCTTCTTTCGCTTTATGGCACAGAAAGAACCCAAGCAAGTGTATGACTCCCCCACTCTCCTCTCTTCACCCGCAGCATCATCATACATGGCTGGCTGGGCAATGCACATGCCAACGTTTACAGCTACTTGGTGCCCGCCTACTCGACCCTGGGCGGTGGCAACTACAACATCTTCACAGTGGACTGGGGACGCGGTGCCATTGCGGACTACATAACGGCCAGCTACAGGGTGAAGCCGGTGGGTCAGGTGTTGGCCAAGTTTCTCGATTTTCTGCACGAGGAGGCGGGCATGCGGTACGAGGATATGCAGTTAATTGGCTTCAGCATGGGCGCCCATGTGGCTGGGCTGGCTGCCAAGCACGTGCAGACGGGGCGAGTGCGTGTCATACGCGCCCTGGATCCAGCCCTGCCGTTCTTCCGCTATGCCAAGGAGTCGGAACGACTGGACATACAGGACGCGGACTATGTTGAGGTATTGCACACGAGCGTGGGCAGCTATGGCTTCGATCGTCCCATGGGTCATGTCGATTTCTATGCCAACTGGGGCAGCCGGCAGCCGGGTTGCTTCTGGCACGAGTGCAGCCACTGGCGTGCCTTTGCTCTCTTCAAGGAGAGCCTACAGCAGCAGGAGTCGTCACCATCATTCGAGGCCAAAGGTTGCCAGACCATCGAATGGCAGCAATTGACCCGATACAGGCAATGCCCACTGCCAACGGGACACAATCTGCACATGGGCGGAGATTTGGGCGAGTTATCAATGGACGAGCTGGCACAGCGCCGAGGTGTCTATTATTTCGAGACCAATGCGAAACCGCCGTATCACATGAATGCAACTTTATAGAGGAAAAGAGTATTCCAAATAAAAAACAGAGAGTAAAGCACAAAAAAAGGCAACTGAAAACACAACTGCAACAAGCTGAACAACAACGTAATGAGCAAATGTGCACTGCGCATTTTTATTTCTAATTAGTAAGTGCATTTGTGTGTGTGCGAGTGTGCGAGTGTACGAGTGTGTGTAGGTTTTTCCTGTGCTCTTCTGAAAAGCTCCACAGCAAAATTAAAAAATGCTGCCATGTGTAAAATGCTTTTCATGCCAGTTGCCAGTTGCAGTACCCAAACGGGGGGAGGGGGAGAAAAGCAAGAAGAAAATACGAAAAACTAGCAAACAAACATGTCAAAACATACACACTCACACACTCACTCACACACACACTCACAGCGAAAAAGCCATAGAAAATAGTTGCATTCGCCATTTTGTGCTGCACATAAAACCATATTTGGAAATGCGCCTAAAAATATGCTTCAGTTAGTGATAATAGTACGAGTAATAGTACTAAGCACTATTCACATTTATTTCTCAATTCCCTTTAGCCTTCACAGTACTTACAACTTTATACATGTGCAGAAGTTTTATGCAACTTTTTAATTAAGCATTTTCTATTTTGCCTTCTATTGTTATAGCGCTTAAGAGAGAGTGAAATTACTCAAACTAGAACAGTCGCTAAGAGATATGGCGAGCATTCTATTGGAGAACCTAGACAACTAATAAAAGAATCAATATTAAACATGCGATAATTTCTGATGATGAAAAAGTATAGATAATTAATGAGGTGAGGTTATAGCGATAGCTGGGATTGGATTCCCAACTCGTTTAGACTAGCAAGACGCTTTTTGTTGTAATTATTGAGATAATATTACTCAATTACGTTCTGTGATCTTTGACAGCATTTGAACTCTAATAAGTGCAAATATCAGGTGGCGATTACTACCATTATTCAAAGATTTTTTGTTAATGAAAAGGCAATCCTAAAAGCCATTCAACGCCAGGGTTATATTGGTTCATGAAATGATTTATAGGTATTTAGTATTTGGTTGCCTCTCGATGGCCTTAAGAAACCTATTGCTAAAGAATGTTAGCCGAACGCAGCCGATCGTAAAATCAACGAAGCATGACGCCTGTACGTGTGAGAGCATCGACTGTGCGTGTGAAAGCAGCGCCGCGAAGCAAAACGCACATGTGATAGGAATTTTGGGCCAGTGTCAAATACGATATTACTAGATATTACTAGATCAAAGACTTCAACTAATCGACAGTTGAGAGTTGATAAAATAGAGAAAGTAATATGCTGAGAATATTTGGTGGAATACCCTTTACTTGCACTGAACTTGTTCCTTAAATATTGTATAAATGTAGACCTCAGTATAATCTCTCGGAAGACGATTATAATTGCCTTAACCAAAAGGTAATATATTGATATAGAGCAGCTTCTTATTGAGCAGATACTAGCATTTTGAAGGAGCTCTCCGATGAGCTCAAATATCTAAGGCTCAAGCTTTACAACTTATTTGAAATATTCAGACCTGTTCTGAATAACGAGTCGTTTTGAAAAGGGGAAATTTCATAGTACAGAGCGGAAAAACAACCATATACATGTTAAATTTGCCAAATCCTTTTCATTCCGACTGCTCATAGGCACTCATTTTCAAAACGATTTTGCTCGAAATTGAAATGTCAGGAACAGCAAAACGTTCGGAATCAAAACGATTCCGATCAATTTACTCGGAATCGAAATTCAGAACAGGTCTGATTATTTTAAAATGAGCAAAAACATTTGAATATTTGCAAATTTATATACTTTATACATTTGCAATACTAAACTCCCCATTTGATTTATCATTTGCTACATTTTCTCACAGAAAATACCTCCAGCATAAATGTGAATTTATAACAAAATGCACTCTGTGCACTCCATGTGAATTCCTTTAAAGTTCGTGGGATAAAGCACTGTCACTGTAAGAGTTGCATAGAAAGCAACGAGTCTGGCACAAACTGGCGATGCTTTTCAGTCAGCCACAAATTATGAGACTTTGTGTAATTTGTAGGCTGCTTTTTGGCGCAAGACCTACATAAATTACATAAAACACACACAGACAGACAGAGAGAGACAGACAGAGAGAGACAGACAGAGAGACACAGGGGTAGAGATGGCGACACACATTATCGTGTACACTAAAGCTAAACAGTTGCATTCCGCCCCCCCCACCTCCTCCTTTCACTTCACTTGCTGTTTGTTTTGACCCCCTCCCCCTCACTCGGTTGCATGTTGCATGTAGCAGGTTGCCTACTTGTAGGCCCATGGCGCATAAATTAAAGATGGCGCATTTGCAAGTGGCAAGTTGCAAGTTGCACAATGTTAACGACTTGCCACTGCCACACGTATTACACTCTTTAATTGGCCCTCAGCAGCAAAGAATGTTGAGCATTCTGTTTTTCCTATTCGCTCTCCCAAATGGCCCCAAAAAATGGCAGCGCTTGGTTGCCATTAATGTGATTCTTCCGCATCATTTGATTGAGCAAGCCAATTGTCCCAGACCAGTGTGCAGGCAGCTGAAAATCGTGAGTTACCCCGAGAAAATGCAACAACTATAGCTCGACTTGCAAATACCCTGTGAGTTGCTTTAAAAGAAGTCTAAGGCAAGTACTTGGCTCAGTTGGCAAGCGTATTTACAGAGGCAAGCAGTACATAGCAATAACAAGCAGTCACAAGCAGTGTACTTGTTTTTTCTCTCATAGGCAAGCAGTGTTAGATTTTAGCAAGCAGTGTTTAAAATATCATTAAGGTATAGAATATTTTGTATCATAATAAAACAAAATAAATAACAATAATTATGAAAATTAAGTATAGAATAATTTAATGCCATAATATTTAACTAAAATGTTATAAATATATATTTATTTGACATATTTAGAGATAATAAAAATTATAATTAAATATAATCAGCCAAATCTAACTTCTTTTTGGACAGTTACAAATTTTTTTTATAATTTTTATAATGAATTTTTGTGATAATTATTTTCGATGTTTTCTTTTGAGTCATCTTTGTCGCTGCATGTCTTCATTTTCTTCCTTTACACATTTACACACATTGAGCATACCCCACTGTCCATTTGGGTTAAATACAGGTAATAAACGTGGCCCATGTGCAATGACGTGCGCAAATATTTACCAAAGTTCTAAAAAATCTTACGTTTTTGTTTCGAGTTCTTTGGTTGCCCAGAAATGTGGGCTACAATATTGTATTGGATAGAGATGCAGATTCTCTGCAGTTAATCTCTCCCTGGAGTTAACTGTCCGGTATTTGTTTGGAGAAATGCTTTTTGTTAACAATAAATTGCATATAAATTATTGTTAATAAAGTTACGACAAACTTTTGTTTTGTTTCTGTTTTATGTACACTAGACGCTGCTGCTTTCTATTGCGCCTTGGGCACATGAACTTTGTCTTAATGGAGTTTCGCTTTTTGCTTTGAAGTGGACAGTCGAGAGTAGGACTGGAGGGGCCCAATAGGGATATGCTTAAAAATAACCTTAAAGGCAGATGAAAATGTTCTATTTATGGCAGATAATAATGTGCAGGTTGTGAGCTCTGAATTTTCAAGTGAAAAATGTCTAGCTTGTCTATGGCAGGTAGTTAACCTTTTTTGGACATGAAATGAAAATAAAATATAGGCTCAAAATGTTGATAAAAATAGTTGAAATGTAAGGAGAAATATTAGAGATAATTTAAATGGCTTTATTTGTATACTCTTCATAGTGAAAACCATATAAAATAATTGAAATTATTTGCAATTATGTTTATAGATTTTGTTAAGGGAATAGAAATATTTTAAATATTATAAAAAGAAAGAATTATCGTTTATTGTTTTTAAATATATTAAATAAATTTATTTAATATATTTTTTTTATATATTTAAATATATGCAGCTCACATTTCACTGCAACTTCATAGCAATCTAGAAATATTAAACTAAATATTTTCATACATGGATTTTATAAATGAATTTGATAGATTATTGCAATTATGTTTATAATGAAAATAGTTGTTAAACGTAGATTTATTTGAGGGCATAGAAATATTTTATTAAAAGAATAAATTATTGCTTATTGTTTTTAAATAGATTAACAGCTCAAATTTCACTCAAACTTTAAAGCAATCTAGAAAAACTAAATATTTATTATATATATATTAAACTAAATATTTTGGTAAATGGCTTTGATAGATGGCTTTGATTATACGAGTAAATTAAGTTTATTGCTTTAATTATTATTTTCTCTTAAGCAAACTTGTAGTTTATATTTGAATAATGCAATCAATGCAAATACTTGGGATATAAACTAATTTATTATTTATTGTGGCTGCTTGCAGTTAATTAGTTGCACAAACAGTTGCCACACTTTGCAATTTGCTTACCACAGCATTGATTCCAAGTAGTTCATGTTTGTCAATTGTTGTTGTTAGATACACACACACACACACACGAGTGTACACACACACACGTACAGGAAGAACGAACGACCGCCCACAAGCAAATTACTTGCAAAACAAACTCAATTTACGGGCAAGTTTTTGAGCAATCTTCACTTCACGACACATAAATTGCAATTTGAATGAGTTCGTTGCCAGAATACAGAATGCAGAATGCGGAATGCAGAATGAATGAACGTGGCGTGGTGTTGTTGCCACAATATCCCGTCAACTGTTGCCAGTTGTGCGCTGTAAACCAAACTGCCGCACAATACAGACAAAAAAAAACCTAGTGCTAATTTGTTGGCCCCAAAGCGAGGGGTAGGGTAAGGGGTAAGGCAAGGGGTGGTGGTGGCAAAAAGAAAGAGTCTATATGCCGTTAGCACTAGACACTACTGACTGAATGGAAAAGACCGTAGTCACTCATCACTTGGAAGCCCTTCAAATGCTCTTCTTCTCCAAGCAAAAGAGTTGATTTACGTACTACGATGGAGGGGAGATTGAGAGAAGAAGGACAAGTATATAAGAGCGGAACTGAAACTGAACCAAAGCGAAATGAACTGCAACAGAACCGAACTGAACTCAAACACAAACTCAGCTCAGACAATGCATTCCTAATTCCTGACAGGCTATATGCCCTAACCCCAAAAACATGCAGAAGCGTACCAAGTGGGTTACACGGCCAGAAAAATTCTAGTAGCTTGTAATATGAATAGGAATATTAAGCATAAAGTTCTGTTTGACTAAACAGAGTTTAAGTGTAGAATTTGTTCTGCTTTGAGCTGGGAATTTGAGAGAAAGTTAAGGAATTTTAGAAGTAGAGCAATGCAAGTAGTATCTATTCTTTTTTTTTTACTGAATAATCCCATTTACCGACAAGTTTATATATACAAATAATAATTAATATAAGAATATATTCTATATCATCAAACTATTCAATTAGAATAAGCAACTAATACTAGTCAAACTATTTTCTCATATATCTTAAGCTCTTATATTGTACTTCTACGATTTTATATATTTTCCATATAGAAATTTTTAATCTGAATAGTATGCTATAAGTTTGACATTTACACCTATTATATCTATAATGTTTCTATTATAAATAATTTATGGGAAAAAAGTTCTAAAGTCTAATATTGTTCTTCTACGATTTTATATATTTTCTATACAGAAAACTTTAATCTGAATATTATGCTACAAGTTTGACTTCTCTGCCGACTAACTCCATACGGTTTCTATTATAAATAATATTTATTATATATAGAAAATATGTTGTAAATTCACAAGCTTTCAAAATTCTTTTCTAATATATCTTAAACTATTATATTGCTCTTCTACGATTTTATATTTTTTCTAAATATATAGAAACTTTTAAGCTGAATATTACTTCTATACCTACCATATCTAAATGTTTCTTTTATAAATAATATATAGAAAATTTGTTGTAAATTCGCAAGCTTCTAATTTCTCTCTCTGTAACTAGTGCAGTATATTTTTTCCACATTTTTGTTGTTGGTTCTGCCAGAGCCGCAGTCACAAGCTGTCATAAAAGTGTCGCGCACCGTACGCTTCCGTTACCTGCACGCTACCCTCCCCCTCCCCCTCAGCCAGAGCTCAGCTCAGCTCATGGAATACTATACTGTAGACTATACCCTGCATGGTTGTCTCTCCGTTCTTGGCAAGCTTCCTTCCCTGGGTCTGTCAGTGGTATTTCCTGCCGAGTGCTAACGGTGGTGCGTGCTTAACCCGCAATGGCTTCCGGCGCGACGCGGCACGCATTGACAACACACACACACGCACACACACTGGGAGAATGTTTGTCTTTTTGGCAGCAAAACAACATGAAAAAAGTGCACATTATATTGGCAAGATATGGGGATGGGGGCTCTCATCCTTGCTGGTAATGAGCACAAGGATTACATGCTGCTGCAACAAAACTTGTCGAAAGCCATCAAGAAATAAAAACCTGCAGCTTGTTTGTTGACCTGCAGCAAACACACAAATACAAAGAGAAGAAACATTGTACACATACATAAAACTGTGGCAATGCCACATGCAAGGGCTCTCAGTGTTAACTGTTTAAATACTGCAAGACTGACATTTGCTAGGCCAAAAATGGTTTAGGTAATCCCCAGAGCACAAATTCAACACCCACAGCAGGCCACCCCTGGTTCGAGTTATGTATCTGTGAAAGGTGTCACAGCAGGTGAGCTGCATAGACACAGACCAGCAGGTGGGTTTATTTAATTGTACAGCTCCTCTTGCATAAGGTCAGGCATAAGGGACACTGTTGGAGCTTAAAGTCGAGTGATTTAAAAATCATAAAAGAATTATTAGAAATAAGCAAGGGAGAGTAAATTTTTTCTGCATGTTTCTATAATATTAAATATGCTTGAAATACATTTGAAACAGATTATATAAAATATAAAAAACATAAAGCGATGGCAATCGATACTAATATTAAATCTGCTTGAAATATGTACATTTGAAACACATTTAAAAAAGTGTTTTGATTATTCGAATTTAGATATAAAGCGATGACAATCGATAATAAAAATAATGAAATTTAGAGTGAACTGATTATAAAAATTATAAAAAAAATTATTAAAAATAAGCAAGAGGACTTTTCTTCCTTTTTCTTTATGATTCTCTAATATTAAATATGCTTGAAATACATTTGAAATACATTTACAATATTTAAATTTTCGTATTTAGATAAAGCGAAGGCAACCGTAAAAATTATAAAAAAAATTATTAAAAACAAGCAAGAGTCCAAAATGGTTTCATTATGTTTCTGCTCATATAAGCTCGGCTTGAAATACATTACATTAAATTTGAAAATTTCAGATTTCATATTTAAAATCATCATTTAAAAATAATGAAATTTATTTTCTTTTCTTCATAATTATCTACTTTTCTAAGTATTTAATTGTGAAGATACAGTCACAACTTATTCTAAGCTTCTTCATAGGCAGACAGTACAATAGATCATAAGTCATATGTATCTATGATAAAAAATAATAAAAATAATAAGCTTCTTCATCTACTCAACGCCCTGACCGATCATAATATAGTACTTGCAAGAATCTGCCACGCCTTCTGCTGTCTATTACAAACATAAGCAACACTTATAACTCATTCGTTGTCCCAAGGGACTCACAGGGCACTCATTCTCTGTGGCTTACCTAACCTAACCTATACCCTACTTTATGCAACTTCAGTAGCACAAACAGAAGTTGCATCCAATCTATTGGCTATTGGGGTAGAGCACTACCAGGTATTTTCTATCAAATCAGCATTCTCTTTTACAGAGATTTATGCTCAGTTTCAAACAATTGCCAATTGACAAACAAAAACCACATAAATCAGATTTCAACCCGGGTAAAGTGTGTTTTTTTTTTGTTTTAAATCGAACGAAATTCGAATCCAAAGACACACCACTTGCGCCCCTGGGCGGCGTCCCAAGACGCCCTTAAAAGTTTTGTTCCCTTGGCCGCTTTGGCTGTGGTGTGAGTGTGTGTGTTTGTGTGCTGACATAGTCAAAGACTCAATTTCCCCGCTCTCTCTTTATCACTCACTCCCTCTCCTCACCCTCACGTTGTTTACCTGTGCTCTCTTTGCTACAAACACGTAATCGAATAATCCAATTTGTTTGCGCAAAAAACACAAAAAAAACCCACGAACTGAAACTTTTTCGTAGGGCTTCAGTTGACGAAGCTTCTGGGTGGCACCGAGTACTTGCCTCTTCCCTCTTGCCTCGTGCCACCATTGTCTTTCTCGCCCACCTTATTCAACTAATTGTTTGAGTGTCTGCGTGGATTTCAAAGTTTTTACATTCACAATTTTGCTCAAGTGCTTGGCTGACTCTCCTCTGACTCTCCTCCTCAATTGGATATTGCCTATTAAAAATGATGTAATTGCTAGTTGGATTTTTTACGGTGACCTTGTCACGAAGCATTGGCAGTAGTAGTAAAACTGTGGCAGTTGTGGCTCCTCCCGGTTTTCTTCTTAATGAAAAGATATACCTAATTTTGTAAATTGGTTCTGTCTGTGTGCCCATCTGCATATAAAGGCATTAATCTCAGGTACTAAGGTAGCTAGAGGCAAGTTAATTCTCAGAAAACTTGAACAGTTTTAGATAAAAGATGAATTGTAATCTAAATGTTAATTCATATAATTAATCATCGTAGTAAATTTTATTATAATAAATAAATTGTAATTTAAATGTTAATTCATATAAATTTTATTATAATAAATTATTTAAAATAAATAAATTGTAATTTAAATGTTAATTCATATAAATAATTTATGTAGTAAATTTTATTATAATAAATTATTTAAAATAAATAAATTGTTATTTAAATGTTATGCAGTAAATTTTATTTTATTTGGTTTTTATGTAAGCACAGATAAAAGATATAGCTCTGTGTTATATCATGTTTGTTGGTTTCCAAATAAAAAGCAGAGACTTCGATTAACTGTTTACTTATGTATAAGCATCTCTCCTTGCGAGTACAGAATTAAAAGTGAACATAAAAGCAAAGCAAAAGGGGAATAACCAAAACAGTGTGACCAAGTTATATTAAATGATTGTTGCCTAACTTAATATATATTTCCAATAATGTTGAACCTGTAAACATCTGAGCTCAGAAATCTATTTAAGTAATACAACAAAGTTGAGCCGGAGTATATATTTTTAGGGTCCCTAAATCCAAAGCCAAAGTTCGTTTAGCTTCTGGAAATTTATACAATACGCCATGCAAATTTGATGCCTAAAAGAAGGCAACACTTTATTCTAGTGTATAGTTTGAACTTTAGTAGTAAGCTAATAGATTTGGTGAATATAGATTCTAAAGCTAGAGGAGACCATTCTGTAGTTCATAGGCTTCCAAGACTGCTAACCACTTCCAACGATTTCTGTAGAAGTTGTTTCGATAAGAAGGAAGCCCAAACTATTCGGCACTCTGTAGAACCTGATACTGTCATCCAGGAATCTACTACCCATCAGACCTAGCAAAAGGAAAAGTAAGGAATGTAGAAAGATTTATTAAGAGTCTCAGGCTCGATGTAACTCCAGTAGTCTGAGCCTCATTTGGCCTAAGTAAGAACCTAAGCAACACAAATCCTTAGCTAACATCTAAGCTAACCTAACCTCACCTAAAGTCCCTGAGGTTAGGTAAATGCTCTGACATGATGAAGCAAAACGGACTTCATTTCTGCTTCAATAGGATTCCCCTTTCTATGCCTTAAATGAAATTTCAATCGGAATTACTGTTAACTGCGGACAATCACTTTTACCATATACATATGTATAGCTGATTGACTAATCGCACTGACTAGCGTGTGACACACAGTTTGAAATATGTCTAAAAAAATGCCAGTTAACTGGCAGCAGATGTAATAAAATTAGAGAGCATTGTGGGCAAGCACAGCCATAAGTTATCAGCAGTTGTTGTTGTTGTTGCCACACTCACATACATATAAATTAAAAGTCAATACACAGACAGAGACAGAGGGACTAACACATCTGTGTGTGTGTGTGTGTGCATACCTTTTGGCCAGCAGTAGATTTATTGTTTTAAGCTAGTTTCAATTGATTCGAAATTGGGTTTTTCCATTTGCCACTGTTTGTGGAGTTGAAGTGGAGAGTTTCAATATTTAATTGATATGTGTAATATTTTCCTCTTTAGTTTTATTGTTTTGGACCCGCACACAGTTTGGTTGCCTGTGCAATGGTGCGTATGAGTGATTTTTAATTTCAGACTATAAATAATGCAACAAAGTGAGGGCTAGTCACAGGTCAAAATGTAAACAAGGCAGGCGCTTGACTTGATATTTGCTTGGCATGAAAACTTTTCTGAAGGGTTGCTGCTGCTCCATGGGAGTCGCCCTAATGAGCTCTGTATGGGCAGGGCGGCCCGCAGTCGAAAGGGCAAGAGCCCCTAAAAAGCAAACAAGCAAACATGCAAGGCGTTAAAGTGAAGTGTGAAAGTAGACAACGGTAAAGTGTGTGTGTGTGTGTGTGTGTTGTGCAAGGGAAAGCGGATGACGACAGGACACATTCTGCAGAATCGATAGATACTTACTTGGCTCAAACTATGTGAGTGTTTTCTTTCTGCTGACCTGGCAGCACAATTAACCCTTTACGTGCCAATTGCTGTGTATAAAAAACTCTCTCTCAACTCTCTAGTCAAAGCAACAACATTGTGAACAGGCGGCTTAAAATTAACATTGGCTTTTGTGCCCCTTTCCCCTTTCCTTCCTCAACTTCTTCTTGGCATTTTAATTGGTCTTCAGGACTTCTGGCATCATACACATTAAAAACTCCTCAAGTTGGCTAATGAATTTTTAGCCCCTAGCATTAATTTGGCCAATCAGCAATTGCGCCATACGTCAGACGCTACGTATACGTAATTTAATTAAAGTTACTGTTTGCCTTTTGCCAGCCTTCTGCTCCAGCTCCAGCTCCAGCATATATTGTTGTAGTTGGCTTTTAATGAGGTTAGGCAAATAAAATGCGCATACGCCATGTGCAACGCAGCGACTTTTTACCACAGCTGCCATTTATGGATATGGAGTGTGGAGTTGTTGGGGTGGAATGTATGTGGAATGTGGTGTGGGATTAGGGTGGCATAGCAGGTTATATCATTTCGATTTAATAGGCAGCTATTGGCAGCAGGGGTAAAGGGGCTTATAAAGTTTGCTAAGTTATGTTACAGATTAGAAATTTGCTGGAAATTATTGGCCTAATTATTGAAAAGAAAAGTTCGTAATAATAATTATGATTTTATGGTTTAAAAATCATAATATTTAAGCAATAGAGACTAATGAAAAGTAGAGAATAATATAAGCACAATGCAGCGAGAGTCAGGAGTAAATGAATATCAACAAGAAATTATACTAAATGGGAATTTAGTTCAAATAATATAATAATTTTATTGGAAATTTGTATACCTCAAGATCTATACTATCTCTCTACTGAATCTAGTGATACATGCTCCATAATTTTCATCAAATTTTGATGTACTGACAACCATGATAATATTGTCCATTAAGAATGACTTAACTAGTCTAAAGGAGATATATATGTACTATTGAAAATGAAGAATGATTTTAGCACAGTTTACAATTCCTATCACATGTACGTTTTTCCTTGCAGCGCTGCTTGCACACGCACAGTCGATGCTCTCACACGTACAGGCGTATCATTTTGTTATATTTAGAAAAAAGCTTATAAAAATGCTTACAAAATGCAGCTTTAAAGTTTGAACAACTCCTCTAAGCTATGCTTAAAAGAAAGCTGCAATAAAGAAGCAAAACTATCAGAAAGCTGAAATGTGACAGTGCCAACAGAATATCGTTTAGCTCTGCAACTTGTACAGTCTCTCAAGCAGAATATCAAATATGACAGTGCACAAATACCGCAACACACACACGCACACTCACACTCTTCCATACAGAGTGAAGCAAACATATGGAAAAATTTGTAGTATGGAAATGCGCAAGGGAATTTTATACACATACATATATATAGAGTAAAAATGGAAAGCAGTGAAAAGATTCTCCACATGCCACAATACAAATTGAAGTGCTCTACATTATAATTCATTGCACAAGCAATATGATTTCTCTCTTCTTTTTTTCTTGTTGCTTTTTGGTTGCTTTCCATCTTTTATCGCTGCTCTCTGTAATCGCTGCCCGTTCAAGTCAACAGAGACACTCTGACTCCAAGGAGGAGCAACAATTTTTAACAATGACATTCACTGTGTGGCCAGGCCAGGCAGTGGCAGTGGCAGTAGCAGAACAGCAAGCGAAAAGGCAAATATTGCCATGACTACTACACACACGACTATGGACTATGGAGTGTGTGCCATGTGTCCAAGTCGTCATCAGATTCAGATTCATATTCCAATTCAGTTCCCAGTACACTGAAACTGAAGTCTGCTCCACCACCACGCTTCAACGGAGGGGTTAACGGGCTTTGGCAATTTTTGCCGTTTGTTGGCATAGCTCTGTTATTTTACGACATTCTTTTTCCCTTTTTTTTCGACCGACCATATTCCAACAGCACGTAGTTTGCTTTTATTTACTTAAATTGTAAGGAATGTGCATGAATTTCGTTTTGTGCTGCACGCACACTGCAAACACACACACACACACACACACACACACACAAAAAGGGAAAAAGGGAAAATATTGAGCGATTTTAGCAGCACTCTTTTAGGTGGTTTACATTCAGCTTTTTTTGCTATGGCTACCGCACAACCAGCAGCAGTCAGCAATTAACTGCAATTGCTTAATTGTTTAAGCTTTCAAATGTGTATTTAATTATTTAAAAGCAAAAAAATACTGCATAAAGAGATTAACATTCTGTATATTAAAATAAATTTGTAAGCTTCATTACTTGCTTCTGTATGTGCTGAAGCTCGACTGTAGCTTTTACTTTTTTATATATAGTGAATAAAATTAATGCTTAAAAGGCAACAAGAAGTTTTATATATACACGTATACACAGCTCATCTGCCATGCGAGCATTATTTTTCCCCCCTTCCCCATGCCAATTAATTGAATATCGAATAACTCCATTGTTTATTGTCCAACTGAAATTTTCAGAATAGATTTAGGTAGCCAATAGCTACTTATAATCTAAGCCGCAAGTTTTTATCTTTAAAATTGTGGCTACAGTTGCTCTTCGCGGTTAGAAGGGGGAGGGGGTAAGCAGATTTGAGCTCCTAACGTGCATCTAAGGGTCATAAGCAATCATTCTGCGAAATAATTAGGTCGCTATATCTTAGCGTTTGGGCTGTGCGTTGATGATCAGTCAGTCAGTCAGTCAGTCACTCAGAACGAACTACTTTATATATATAGATATATATATTATATATTATATAAATGTATATTATATATTATTTGTATATTATATGTATATTTTATATTTCATATTTCATATTCCATATTTCATATTTTATTGTTTATATTTTCGAAATACATAATAATATACCATTTTACATATATTTCTTTTGCTTATAAAAATGTTTCGATAAATGCATTCACTTCCAGCCAGTCAACACCTTCACTCATTAACTAAATGCTGCGCTGTGGTTCTGCATTAAAATCGCAGTAATTGAATTTAACCCCTAAGCACAAAATCTCCCCACTAACTACTACGCACTTGAGTCAAACTAAAACTCAAAATACTCAACTCGTTTACTCTTACACCCCACTCGCACTCTTCGATTCCACATCGCTCCCTCAACTCGTTTAGATTCCAATTACTGAAACCGCATGAAGCTGCCAAAATATAAAAAAAAGTAAAGAGTACGAAAAAACGAACGAAAGCAAATTCGAGTGAAGCTCAGCAGAAGTTTCAAGAGTTGCTTAAAGTTTTTTAACATAAAATTTACTTAAACTTTAAGGCCAAAATCAGTGAAAAAGTTTCCATATAACAGATTGTGTTTTCATTATGAAAATGAGAGGAAAACAAAACAACACGATTTTAAATAAATTTTAAGTAGGTGGAAAAGAAAATAAGCCAGACTGAAAAGAAAATGAGAAGAGAAAAAAAGCTGGCACAAGCGCAACATTTGGCAGCACATTATGAAAATTAAATGAAAATAATCTTAAACACATAACGTATACGACACGTTGCCAGCGCATCGAAATTTCTTTTTTGTTAAGCCATAAAGGACACATAATGTGTGTGTGTGTGAGTGTGTAAAGCTTTTGGGAGCGATTTAACAGTTAATTTTTTCTGCTTGTGTACTTTTATCAAGAGGATTTATGTTCGATCATGTAAGCTATTTAATGATTTTAAGGCTCTTACCCAATTTGTAAGGTATGCATAGTCGGCTTAACAATTGATACTAACCTGCAAGAGATGAAGAGAATCAAAGGTGAGTAAGAGGATTATGTATGTAGTATATTTATATATAATAATGTCAATTGGATATGTGAGAAGTACAGAGAGGTAGAGTGGCATATATTGATGCTATTATCAAGTATTAAACTACGGCTTATGAGCTTTCACAATACACGACTAAAAACAATTGTTACATAAGGGTTAAGTACTACAAAATGTTCAATATGTGTAGTACATATATTTAAATTAAATTTATAGTTTTAAATAAAGATAAAATATGAAATTGAGATACTTAAAGACAACAGTTTACTTTTTTCTATTTATATTTATATATTACTGTCAAGGATTCTCTAAACATTGTAATCCTTAATTACAAAGTGTAACCAGCAACAGTCTCAAATACTTCTTCTCATCAGGGAAATTCTCAAGAGTTTCCTTGTGGAAAGTTGAGCAAAACAAAAGTTGCTGCTATTATGCCATGATCTAATGCAGTAAATTGCAATTCCCCTTCAGAGAACTGAGCCTCTGCCTGTGGGGAGAATACACAGCGAAACAGTGCAGAAAGAGTAGAAGCAACTGAGGATAGATAACTGAGTTACACTCGACAACAGAAATTCTATGGAATAGAGTGCAATCAAATCAACGGCAAATGGAAAAGTTCAAGTGTCAGCGAAGGAGGTTCACAACTTCCTTTTGACTTTGCCAACAATATGAAAAGGTTTCTTTAATGATGAGGAGTTCCATGAATCGAAATGCATTATTTAAACACATTTCAACATTTACAACTTCGACAAGTTTCCAGCTTATGCGAGAAGCAATTTCAAAAGTTGAAATGAGCCACTATTAGTTTCATGATGCAACAACTGTTGCATGCTCTGTCTGTTCGGTCTTAAAGTTGAGCACAGCAAATAAAAGGTGCAGTCATTTTTCTCTCAGAATATTCTAGTCGCACAATCAATATAACATCCAAGTTTTATTAAAGAAAAACCCCCATAAGGCATGTTTGAGACGCACGTGTCCCATCCCCTCTCACTTCAGTTTTCTCGCACACAAAATTTGATTTCCAATGGCAACTGTTCTCACTTCTGAAAAGCAAAAAACTTCCACAAAGCAACAGTGCAAAAGGCGAAGAGATGGAGGACTGGAGGACAGTCATGTGGACCCAACAAGACATATTACAGTGTGGAGAGCACGTTGTGCACGTTTTGTGCCCTCTGGCTAAGAAAAATCTTCTCTTCTCTTGTTGCATGTGTCAGTTTGCCTTTTAAGCACATATAAACAGTGTTGTACATATTCGTAAGTATATATATACAAACGAATACTCATGTACAGACACAAAGCTAAATATTGTTGGTCCAACAGTTTGAAGGCTTTTTGCATGTAATTAAAACAAAAGCAAGTGTAGTCAAGTAGATGAAGTCGTGGAATCTCCTCAGCTCTTCCTTGCATCACAAGTTTGCCCTTTTCTTTGAGCTTACTCTAACATAGTAGATAAGGAAGACAAACTAGTTATAAGATGCATTATCATCCTTACATTATCATCCTTACAGCATCAATATAGATGCTTAATATTACATAGAATAATGTGAAATGGATTAGGTTTACACTTCTTATAAGTACACTGCTTCTTTGAGTATAGTCTAACATATAGTATGAGGAAGATGAACGACTATAAGATTCATTATCATCGTTCTGATATTGATGCCTAATATTACTTATAATAATGGGAAACGAAACAAGTTTACACTTCTTATAGAATGCCTCATAGATTCATTATCATATTACTTATAATAACGTGGAATGAATTATATTGACATTTCTTTTAGAATGCCTCAGAGATACATGATCATTGTCTTTAAAATTAAATTAAATTAAATTTAATTAAATTTATTCGTCTTATAGAATGCATCATAGATTCACTATCATCATCCTAAAATTGCTGCTTAATATTACTTATAATAATGTGAAACGAATTAAATTCTTTCATTTTGTACACTTCTTTTTTTAGTACTGTCTAACATAGTACATAACGAAGAAGAACTACCTCTAAGATTCATTATCATCATTATTATATTGATGCCTAATATTACTTATAACAATGTGAAACGAATTCAGTTTACACTTCTTATAAAATTCATCATATTTGCAACACTGCGTTTTTCCTAGTGTATTTACACTCTGCTAACGAATTATGGCCAACGCATTACACTTGTTTTTTCGCCAACTTTTACATGTGATGAGTTTTTGCGGCAAAAGGAACGCTTAAGGATACTTGTGCAAGATTTATGATGTGTTAGTTTCCATCTTTTTTCTTTCGTTTTTCGTTTTTCGCTTTTTGAAGTTGCCGCAGCACTTGCAACTGTTGCAACATCATCAACAACAACAACAACAACTACAGCAACAACATACACACATCCATGGCCACATCCTTATCCGCTAAAGCAGCAGAAGGACGAGAGCATATGCTGCCAACACACATATTCTACAACCACTTTGAGCATGCATATGCATGTTTAAGCGTCAGAGTGGCAGAGGAGCAGCAACAGCAGCAGCAGTAGGACAGACAGACAGACAGACGAACGGACGGACGGACGGAACATACAATTTTTGTATTCGTTTGGCAAATGGCGCTCATTTTTTAATGAGCGCCCCGGAAATTGTGGCATGTCGTCTTTCTCTCTATATGTATATTCTTGATTTATGAACAGCGCCCCACAACTGACATTCGCGCTGTACATACTGATTTGTGACAGTGTGAGTACGCATATGGACATACTGCAGTGATGCACTGTAATAAAACTAATTGAAATATTTTAATATTGTTAAGTGAACTAACTAAACTGACTTCGAGGTGATAGAAAACTTAATATAGTAATATGTTGGTATTCACATTACTAAATTAATCATAATCTTAATAAAAAAAATAAGCAAAAATAAAAAAAAAAAATTTAAAATTTCATTTCATTTTAAAAAGTTTTCAAAAATAAATTTAAAATTTATTTTAAATTAATCAAAATTATTAAAAAATAAATATAATAAATTTAAAGTTTAATTTCATTTTAAAATATTTAAAATATTAAATGTAAAATTTCATTTAATTATCAAAAAATTATGTAGAAAAAAATTTAATTTTAAAAATGTATCTATAGTATTTATAAATATTTTTGCATCATTTCAATAACAAAAATAAAATGCTGAGAGAAATAGGTTAAATTATTATTTGCAGTGCACATTTTTATCTACATAAAACAGGAATGATTATAAAATACAATTTAATCAGTAATGAAAATTTGTTTATATTTATTTTAAATTTTTATATTCACCGAAATAATTCCACCAAATATTCAGGCCTGTTCCCATTTACGAAATCGTTCAATCGATTTACTTTTTAAAAAAAATGGGGCTCCAAATTTCAATTCATCGTTTTCGATTTGATTCATATTTGGACCATTTCGAAATAGATTAGCTTCGTGTTTAAGAACAATAAACATTTTCAATTCTTGAAAACGGTACATCGAATTTAGGAACCCCATTTTTTTCAATAAGTAAATCGAATGAACGAATTCGTAAATGGGAACAGGCCTGATTAAGTAACATTTAAAATAGAAATTAATGTCATTTCTTTATTATTTTCAGTGCAGGAATATTATATTTATAGCACTCATTCGGTAATTATTTTTAATTCAACATTTATGGCTGTATATTTCGATTTGGACAGGCGTGAAAAAACAGTCGGCTCTGGGGCTCCGAGGCAGTTCTGTTTGCTTATTGATATGTGAGAAGAGCGGACAGGGCTCTTGCCAAAAATAAAACAAGAGCGGAAGAGAAAAGTTTGCCGCCAAGTCCTTAAACTGTATTTACGCACGCACACGTCCATTAATCAAGCAATTTATCAAACATGTCATTTGGCACTCGCAACTCGAGACAAGCAGAGAGAGGAACAGAGAGAGAGATCTGTGGAGAGAGAACAACATATGTGGATTTGTGTTTCGCTCTTGGTCTATCTCCTCACCGAGATGAACTAACAACGAAATGTGAGCAACTTGCCTGCGAAGAATGTGACACTCTGAAGCACCGCAGTCTGTTTCGAAACTTGACTAAATTGACTGCTGTTTGTTTGTGTAGTCACACATTGATGTGTGTGTGTGTGTGTGGGTGTGTGTGTGTACACTCCACTGTGTCTGTGTTACATTTCGATTGCTATCAATGTTGTGATTGCTGCCGTTGGGTGAGTAGAAACCACAATGCCATGTCAAAATCGTAAAGCTTGTCAATCAGATTGAGCAGTTCCTAGTGTGTGTGCGTATGTGTGTGTGTGTGTGTGTGTGTGTGTGTGTATCTTGTAATGCAAAACCGGCATTAGTCAATTATGTGGCAGTGTCTTAAAAGCCATATGAGCGCGCCGCCCTTTAGCTCTGCCCGAGTGCTTAGAGGAGTGCCTTAAGCAGCCCTAAAAGTATGCTACAATTTTTCCCCCAACATGCAAAAGACAGCTAAAGGCTTAGCCAAGGCAGAAAGACAGAATGAGAAATGAACTCTGGCTTAAAGAGGTTAATAACTGTGCACGCCAAGCGAAGCAGCAAAAAAAAAAAGAATTCAAACTTGGATTGTGGCTGTGATTAAGGTGTACATAAAGTGTACAGAGTAGATAAGCTTGGCTTTATGTATACTTTTTGTATATCCACATATACTAAGCATATACACTCGTATAAGAGTGTTAAGCTAGCAACTGTTAAATCTGCTTTTAAACAATATTTTTATTGCCTAAAAATCAAACTTTCATCGCAAGCAAAAATAGCAGATTAAAGCTTGTATTTCAGCTTGAATTTAGTTTGAGAAGCATTGACATTGAGTAGATAAGAAACTATATTGCTGGCAAAACACATTCAAGAGATGTACCATGTTCCATTCCATTAAGCATACAATTAATATGCTTGTAGTTGTTAAACGCATTGATAACTAGTTCAATATATGGAATATCTAACTATAGCCACAATATGAAACTTTGCAATAAGACCAACTACACCCTACTTCTACCTAAGTACTGCATCCTTAGCATGTATATATGGAATGCCTAACTATAGCCACAATATGAAACTTTAACTTTAATAAGACCTACTTCTACCTACTGTATCCTTAGCATGTGTGTATATACTCTGCATTTATATACTTTAGCTCGCTTTTTATAAAACAGACTCTATACCATATACTACCTTTCTTTATACCTTTCAAGCTAATGGCAGACAGCTTACAGACACAGCAGTCAGCAGTGGAACTGACTATTTGCTTCAGCTTCCACTTATCCTGATGACAGCTTTTGCTGTTTTGCTTTGAGTCAGCTTTTGATATCTATCTGTTGCTTTGACTTCCACTTCCGATGCTCAAAAGCAGAAGCAATAGTTCACTTTGAGCAGTTGACAACAGTCAAAGCAGTAAAAAGTTAACATTCGATGACCTATGCTGCTTCTGTTGTCAGTTTTTAATACCTCATAAGAAAAGTAAATATAAAGCATAGATGTATTAGAATTGACACTATAATACTTTACTCTACTCTTTACATTTCTAGCATATATTCTGTTATTTTAAGCATATTTTAAATTCAAGCATTATGGGTTTAAGAAATTTACTCACTTTACCACATCAAAGCAGTAAAAAGTTAACATTCGATGACCTATGCTGTCTCTAAATATAAAGAATATATGTACTGTAATAGATACTATAAAACTTTACTCTACTCTTTACTTTTCTAGCCTATATTCTGTTATTTTAAACGCATATTAAATTCAAGCCTTATCAGTTTAAGAAATTTACACACGTTTATAAGATAAATTTTCCCTTTTGAATGTTTTCACTTTTCGCTTTCGTTTATCTATGCCTAATGTGTGCATCTGAATTTCATAACATTTCTGACCGAATTTTTATGCATATGCTTTTGTTTTATTCACTTTACTTGTTTTTACATGCGCCGAGGGTTCATCTGCATCTTAATCTGCTCTCATGCACATTTACCTTTTGTCTTTTGTCTTGGTTTAATGCTATTGTATAAATATGTCAAAGATGCGAGTGAGCTTCCTGCATTTTGGGCAAAGACGTGCTGCATCCTATTTCAGGTATTTATGCATGCTAACAGTATCAAGATGTTGCACACACACACACACACGCACACACACACGCACACTTGTATAAATATTTATGTCAAAGCCGCATATAAAATTGTGGCATACTTAAGGGCGCACTCCTTGGGTTTTTAGGTCGTTTGTCTACATATTTTTTACATGTAGAATCTTATTATTATTATCTCTTTAGCGTTTTCCGTCACGCCTCATGCACAATAATTGAATTTTTACGACTTGTTCGGGTAGAAAGAGTGAAAACAACAAACAACTGCCATAAAATGTTCAGTGTAGCGGCCTAGCACCAATTTTTATGAGCTGACATAATCGAAGTTATCGGTTATCGCATTTGCAGTTTGCACTTGGCGTTTTTCTTCTTATTCTCTTTTTTTAATTTTAACTGAGCTTCAGCATGCGACAGTTGCCAGAGTCTATCAAATACGTGCATGCACTGAGAGAAATGTAATAAATAAAATAAAATAAAAAAACGGATGTGAAGTTTCTTATACCTTAGAGAGAAAAGAGAATTGAAAATATATGTAATAAAATGATATAAACTATATACTGTTATTATCGGTCTTTAGCTTTTGGTTTTTCTTTTCAGTGCACATTTTTGCACATGTTTCTATTTCCTGTTCTAAGCACGAAACTTGCTCCGCGTCTGCCATAGAACACAGCAGACAAAATAAAAAAAAAACATGGAAGAATTTTCCTCGCAAATCCACGCTAAAGTCATTTCCGTGCAATAAAAGTCTGGCGCAGTGCAATTTGTGCCTTTTTTCAGCTGTAGAGGGCGTGTGTGTGCCCGCGCGAGTGCATTGAACTGCCCGAAAAACTTTTGCTCGATAGCACAGCGTCATGATATTTGCGCCTAAAAGTATGCAGTATAAGCGCGTTGTCCGAGCTGTATGGCAACTGCTGATAAGCAGACAACAAAACAGTTACGTCGGACCGACAGACAGACAGACGAACGGACAGACGAACAAACGGACAGACTACAACAGTTGCACAACTGAACTGACAGACATTTTCGCTCGCTTTTATAGTTGTGCAATGGGCGTTGTTGCATGCTTAAATACCCTGTAATGGGAGTGGGAGTGGAAGGTAGTTTAGTAAAGGCTTAATCCTTTCCATCAAGTATTTCATTTGTTTATAATTTATATCTATCTATCTATTGAAGGGAGTTTAGTATGGGCTTAATCCTTTTCATCAAGTATTTCATTTGTTTACAATTTATATCTATCTCTTTATCTATCTATCTATCTATTGAAGGGAGTTTAGTATAGGCTTAATCCTTTCCATCAAGTATTTCATTTGTTTACAATTTATATCTATCTATTTATCTATATATCTATCTATTGAAGGGAGTTTAGTATGGGCTTAATCCTTTCCGTCAAGTATATCATTTGTCTACAATTTATATCTATCTAAATATCTATCTTTTGAAGGGAGTTTAGCTTAATGATTTCCATCAAGTATTTCATTTGTTTATAATTGATATCTATCTCTTTATCTATATATCTATTTACTGAAGGGAGTTTAGTATGGGCTTAATCCTTTCCATGAAGTATTGTATTTATTTACAATTTATATCTATCTCTTTATCTATATATCTATCTTTTGAAGGGAGTTTGGTAAAGCTTAATCCTTTCCATCAAGTATTTCATTTCTTTATAACTTATATCTATCTATCTATCTTTTGAAGGGAGTTTGGTATAGGCTTAATCCTTTCCATCAAGTATTTCATTTGTCTACAATTGATATCTATCTCTTTATCTATCTATCTATCTTTTGAAGGGAGTTTAGTGTGGGCTCAAGCCTTTCCATCAAGTATTTCATTGCTTTTCCCAGGGTATTTGCTAGTCAATCACTCTTCGTTCTCTATCGCTCTTGCGGCACACACAAAGAATCACAATCCGTTCTTTTGTGCTCGACACAACACCCAAACGTTACCGTTACAAAGCATGTCTAAAATTATGTATCTATTTTTATGTTACTCCTGAAAAAAAGGGGAATAAAAATATGAATAAAAGAAACGCAACTGAAATGTATTACGCGCCTTTTTTAATGCTGTTTCTTTTTGTAATGAAACATTTTTTATTATCATTATTTTTGTAAGCCTGAGAGCTTGTGAGTGTTTGAAGGACCTATACATTCGCATATTGTGTGGTTGGTGGTCTGTCATACATATATGTAAATAATACACATAAAATAATATAAAATAAATATATATAAAATAATATATATATAATAATATAAATTTGTAAATAATTCATATTTAAGCATTATAAAAGTATGCTAAAGAAATGTATATTCAAATTCAAACTGATACGAATCCAATTGCAATACAAATGTATCTCACATTGCTCACTTTTAAAACATTTGTAACTTTGCCTTAAACTTTGACTCTTTTCCACTCAACATCTGCTGCTTTTACTATTTTCATTTCCTTTCTCCATAAATTGTTTGTGTAATTTTTCTCTTTTAATTAGTTCAACTGCAAAATTTGTATAGCTCAAAGCAACTGAAGCATCCACAGTTAAAGGCAAAGCTGAAGCAGCTTTAAGCACTTGAAGTGAGTTTTTAGTTGAAAACGCGGCTAATTTAGCTGTAAACCTAATTAAGTTGAGCTGCGTACTAGTCTCTTATTTATTGAGGGAGAACTTTTCATTGCATTTTGTTGAAGGAAAAAAAACTCATGAAAATTGAACGTATTCTGCTGTAGAATAAACAAAATACACTTTGCTAATTGCAGGTCTTTAGATTTTCAATTAAAATATGTTAAATATTTATTTAAGCGCGCCATATTAATGAAACTATACTAGGTGTAGTCGAGGCATAAGCGAGACTTGCTATTTGTATAACAGCAGGGTGCCCCTCCCACCGGACAAAGGAGTGGGCGGGCGTAGGGAGAGGAGGGGAGTGAGAATGTTTGGAATTTCGGAATTTAGTTGCAAAAGTTTAATTGAATTTTGGTCACCTGACGCAATGGCGTTGACGTCAAAATGGTGCTAAGGACACTGAGATTTGTGAAGGCTGTCTGAAACTGTCTTGAAATGGTTTATAAACAGAATACACTGAACGTAAAAGGCAGAAACTGTGTACTCAAAATATTAGTATCTATTAGGGAATCTAAGAAATATCTCCCAGTATATACTCTCCTAATTTTATAGTTGATTTTTATGCTAAATTATCATACACTGCTCGCAAAAGGTAGCAAAAGATGGACTGTAATATTGTGTATTGAAAATATGAATTATGCATCAAAGAAACTATAAGATAGGGATATCTAGGGTATCATATACCCTGCTAAATTTATTGTTGTTTTCTTTTTACTAATTCATCATACACTAAACGCAAAAAGTAGCAAATGATGAACTGTCGTATTGTGTATTGAAAAAGGTAGGTTTATATAAAAGAAACTCTAAGATATCCTTCAACATATACTCTCTTCAATTTATTGTGGTTTTTGCTCCTATTAATTTATCGCAACTTGAACTCATGATTTCTTTTTGCTCAGTGTAATTTAAGCGATTCATCATACACTAAATGCAAAATGTAGCAAATGATGAACTGTCATATTGTGTATTGCAAATAGTGGTTATATATTAAAGAAACTCTAAGATATGCTTCAACAAATACTCTGTTTAATTTATTGTTGTTTATTCTCCCATTAATTTATCACAACTTGAACTCATGCTGTCTTTTTGCTCAGTGTAATTTAAGCACCTAAATTCATCTACTACTGCCAGCAATTTAAAGCGTCTTTATAGAAACTTATCTGTGGCAATTCAAGCAGCTCCTCAGAGTTCTCATTTGATTTCAGCTAAGCGCATAAATTGTGGATTGTAGCTCACATTCGCAGCGTCAATTCGCGTGCATATTAAACATTCAAGTTGTGCTTTAGCTGGGTATAAGGTATATGGATATATATGTAAATGTAGATGTGTGTATGTATGTGTGTTGCCTAATGCTTGAAATTTATTCATAGTTTCCGCTTTCGGCTCATTATCATTGACTTGGCATTGATGTGCAGCAACTGCTGGTAATATGAGTGTATCCAGCAGATACGTATCTGCGCTGCGAATTGCATGTATGTGACTCTATGTATCTATGTATTAGTGTATACTGAATACCTATAGCACATATAGTTATTTCCACACATTATAGTGAATCTGATATTCTGTTTGTAGCATTTTCAGTTACCACATTCAGTTCTGAATTCAAAATGTTTGAAATTCTAGTTCATATATTATCACTATGAACTATTAGGTCAATGTGAGGGAACCTAACCTAGTTCACACTTTAATGTGTTTTAATTTCAGTTTATTATTTTATATACCTAATCTCTTCAGCTGTAACATACATAAAAGTAAACTTAAATTCGTTATAGTTGCCTCAAATTTATTGATTAGCCTAAGCGCATTAATTATAAGCGCTAGCTGTAACTTTTGACAAAAGTCAACCCGTGACTCTACCCCCTCCTCTACCCCCTTTACGCACCACCACGAACTCTCCCAAGTCTGTGGCATAATTTCAGCCAGATAACGGGCAGAAGAAAGTGTAAACTTTGCCACCAGCCAGCAATCATGAGCGTAGAATTTATGTTGACAACGCGTGCTGTGGCAAAACTCGCCAGGTTATTTTCTTTCTTCCCTTTTTTTTGGGTAAAGGAAAGCGGAAAATGTCTAAATTCGTAGCTGGAAACTCACCACCCGCTGCGGTCCACGAACAAAATGACCAAACGTAAAAAAAAATCTACTGAAACTTTTGCCGTGCGCTCTTATTAATGGGTCATGTGTGTGGTAAAGTTTGCTACCAAACTAAAGTTTACCGCTGCTGCTGCTGCTGCTGCTGCTGCTGGGTGCTTTAAACTTTTGCACCAAAAGTTCGTTACGCAAAGTTGTAACCTCGCAGCACTGAGAGCAACGTGACACCCAGTTTTCCCAATCTCTCCTACATGCTATACGCCAACTGCAACTATAGTACACTGCGAGGAACTGCTTGAAAAGGTCAAAGTAATTTTAATTTAATTACAGCTTTACAAATGTGCAACAATTTCATATCCATGTTACCAATTAGTAGTTGAAGCTCTGGCAAATCATTATCGATTGCAGACCTTAGGCAAAACATCTAGTTTGAATGAAAACTCCAGACTTATTCAGGTTCAACAGCAAGAAGAGTATTCAATCAGGATAAAAAGATACAATATTGTAGTTTTTCAAGGGAATTCTAATCATAGAGTGTGGATGAAAAGCATAGGCTTTCTAAGGAAGTTGTTGTAGGCATTAGTCCCACCAACATACTTGGTTTTGTCAGGGACATAGCATTGATGAAAGAACTTTGAGCTTAGTAGGGAGAGAGGAGACTAAGTTGTACATGTGTACAATATTGAGAACATATTAATCCGAATTGTTTGTACATAGCGTAACTCGTAGAGCAGACATCAAGATATCAAGGGACATAGTTACAGGTAGACTAACCTGATAATGAATAGATCGACAGATAGTTAGATGGATGGTTAGTTAAATAGATAGTTAGATAGATATATATATAGATAGATAGATAGATAGATAGATAGATAGATAGATAGATAGATAGATAGATATATAGATAGATAGTTAGTTCGAAAGACGTATAGATTGATAGTTAGACTACAATAGATCTCACTTCTTACTGTATACATATTTCCTATAATCAAATAACATATGGGCATTTCCAGGGGTCGCGAACGTACGTTCGTACGCTTTTAATGCAAAAATAAAATAGAAAACAAGCGTTTTCTAAAAAATGTTCTTATGCTTTTTTATAGCATTTTGGTAGCTCTTTTTTTAGTGTAAATGATGGGGTTTATCGAGTTTTCATTTTTTAAATATTGGCAAAAAACATGCGGTCGCGAACGTACGCAAAATAGAAGTCGATTTTGGCTTAATCTAGTAAAATGCAAAAAACAGCGAATTGGGATGGAATATTCTAAAGCAATAACTTTACTATTAAAATGAATTAATGTAGCTTTCTATTAAGCCTATTCCCAAGAAAATATCTCCATTTGTTTTTTTTAAATTGAATTAAGTACCGGTCGCGAACGTACGGGTCGCGAACGTACGATTTTTCCATGCTACTTTATTTGCTTTTTTTTTTGGTTTACATCTAATTTTTTTATGAATAACTTCATATTTCCTTTATATTAGATTACTGTAATGAGATTTGGTAGAAAAATTGCAAGCATATCATATGTTTTCATTGCGAAATAATTAAATATAAAAATGCCTTTAAAAGTAGCTAAAAGTGAAGAAATTACAGTTTTTTTAGTTTTTAGGCCAAATTCCTAATAGATATGGTATGGATTCATTGTATTATGAAAATTTTGCCATTTCTTTATGATATTTGATATTTCTTTCTTTACACAAAAATACGATAAATATGAAGATTTTCATTTTCGGGCCTGGTTGACCATTTGCCGGATATGCCCATATATCAATAAATTCATATATTATAGTATAAATTACTGACCGTATTTTTAATAAAAAGAAAAAAAAAAACGTTCCGATTGGATTATTTAGAAAATTAATATATAAAATATATAAATAAATCCAATTAGTTTAAAATCAGTTCGCTTAACCTACATTTGTTGTACCTTATTATAAAAAACTCCCTTCTACTTTTAGTAAACACAATTTTTACCAGCATGTTTCAAAGTTCCAAATTAATTTAGCAAATATTTTATAGAATGCAGATGAACTTTTCGCACAATTTTTAAAATTCAGTTGCATTTTATAACAGTTGGGATAAAGTTTTTCTGCAGAGTTCTAAAAACATTTACTAGTTAAATAAAGCATAATAAATTTGTTGTTTAAAAAGAGTAGATTAAATTGTAATAAAGACATATTTATAATAAATTTAAGATAATAATAATTTTAACATATATTTATAATAATATTAAAAAAGTATCTCAAACAAGACGTGTAGCCTGCCCTACCTATACAGGCAACAAGGTGTGAAGGAACATCGACACATAGCTATAGCATAACGCATATTTGGTAATTTCCCTGCTACAAATTATGAGTACTATGAAAAAATTTGCATATTTTCAGCTGTTGGAGCAACAACAAAAGCAACAGTAAATTCAAAGCGCGATACGGGAAATTTGCATAAAGCACTTTTCGTGGAAGGCGCTACAAATGCATAAATCATGATGATCATAAGCATAATCATTATTTCATCATCATCAGCAGCAGCGCCAGCAGCGGCGGCAGCAATTGGCATCAGCAGCAGCAGCAAACTGGCAATTCTGTTTGCCAATTGGCATACACGGCGTATGCGTCATAGATGGCAACCTCCCGCTCCCCCTCTACACCCCTCTACTCATTTCAATCACAATAACACGTTATGCATCGAGCAGCTGAATTGAAAATTCAATGTATTTGTAATTGCCAAAAATGGACGTTGGATTTTGTTGGTTTGTTTGGCAGTCAGCTTTTCAGGCTTTCGACTTTTGGGCTTTCACTTTAGGGATATTGGCTTATAAATTTTGTGTGTTGTGTGTCGTGCAAGGAAATTAAGTCACGTTGCGTATACGTCATGTTGCCACACGCCATTGTGCGCATCGAAGAGGGGGGAATGAGGCGGACCGTAGCGAACGTAGGAAATTAAGTGGCTGCTGATTGTGAATTCTCATTTCACAATGGCGACGAAAATGCTTAGATTGATTAATCGACATTCCACTCAAAATTTGTCGCAGCGAGAGCTGTCAAAAATGAGAAGGCGGCTCTTAAAGCCAAGCAGGCTTAAAAGTCGAATGGAAAAATTAAAGCAAATGATAATAAGACTGATTTTAATTAAGAGCAAAATATTGGCATAGCAACTGTGGGCATTAATCGACATTAAGCTATTGAATTGCGTCTTTAGAGGGAAGCAAACTGTACTCGATGTGGCAATTGAAGCTCCAAACGAAACAATTGTATTATTTTATATGCTTCAACATTTTAAGGAACATATTCTATATGATGGAGTAGATTTTATTGCTTTCCTTGACTCTTTATTTCAATTGGATAAATGATGCTATTTATATAACAATATTGCAGAGCCATGAACAAGTTTAATCGATAGCTGTTATCGATAGTTATTCTGCTTGCTTTTAACATAAGCTGGAGAAATCGAAGAACTCTTGATTTAAAGTGGAAATAAGAGCCTGAGAAATCAAAAAACTATTACTTCATATTGGAAATAAAAGTCTGAGAAATCGAAGAACTATTAATTCAAAGTGGAAATAGAAGTCTGAGAAATCGAAGAACTATTAATTCATAGTGGAAATAAGAGCCTCAGAAATTGAAGAACTATTAATTTATAGTGGAAATAAGAGCCTGCGAAATCGAAGAACTCTTAATTTAAAGTGGAAATAAGAGCCTCAGAACTTGAAGAACTATTACTTCAAAGTGGAAATAAGAGCCTGAGAAATCGAAGAACTATTATTCAAAGTGGAAATAAGAGCCTGAGAAATCGAAGAACTATTAATTCATAGTGGAAATAAGAGCCTGAGAAATCGAAGAACTATGAATTCATAGTGGAAATAAGAGCCTCAGAAATTGAAGAACTATAAATTCATAGTGGAAATAAGAGCCTCAGAAATTGAAGAACTATTACTTCAAAGTGGAAATAAGAGCCTGCGAAATCGAAGAACTATTAAGTCATAATGGAAATATAAATCTGAGAAATCGAAGAACTATTATTACAAAGTGGAAATAATAGTCTGAGGAATCGAAGAGCTCCTAATTTAAAGTGGAAATAACAGCTCTTCGATATCTCCGGCTAACCTTAACGTCACGAAAGAGAACTCTCCATAACAGCTATCGGTTAAAAGTGGAAATAAAAATATCTCCCTATTTTAGGGAGAATTATGCCTGCTTAAAATTTATCTGCAATATTTATAAAGTATTTATTTAATATTTAATTTTTATGTTTCCCATTTTTGCTCTCCCTTTTTCTGATTTATTTTTTTACATTCTCACATCTTGACCATATCTGCATATCTACCGTCTGGAAGGCCACTCTTGTCCGCTTAAATAAATCTTAATAACCCCGAAAAGCAGTCAAGTGCGTAAATACAGACAACTTGAACAGAAACGGTAAACAAAACGCAGCAACAAACTGAAAACACAGCGAGAGAAACAAAATAAAGACAGCAACAATGGATTTGGCAAACTGTGCTACGCTTTTGCGCTGACGTTGACCTGAACGTAATTAAAACTGGGTCCAATGAAAAACAACAAAAAACGAACCGAAAACGAACGAAAAAGTGAATGAAACTCAACCAGCGGCGGAAGTTGTTAAAAATGCGCCATCCTTCCGTAACAATACACATCCTGTGGGGCCAGTCGAGTGCAGCCTAGAGTGCTGGATCGTTTTTTTTATTCTGGTCAGTCGAACAACATTCAAAGTGCCAGGGCAACAAAAACATTACAGAGAAGTGAAATGAACAGGGGGCACACAGCTTTTAAAGGGTGACAATAATTGAAGTTGTTCTCTGCTAACCGAAAAACATGCGTTGGCTTTTGTAATATGTGTCAATGCTCGAGGTTTTTGCGCAATTCCAGCTTACACTCTTACAATCGAAATCTCTTTGCACAAAAAGGGGAAACATAGACTGCAAAGAGCGACAGTTGAAACACAGGTGGCACAACATGTGCAGGGATGCTCTTTGTAATGTGTGTCAACAGTTCAGCTGGTAGTGGGTTAAAGACTGTAGAGGGAACTAGGGTATGGCAATTCCAACCAGAGTTCCTTCGTTCTCAAAATATTAATGGAAATGATACAGAACTATGGTCAGAAAGTTTTAATGAAAATTATTTTCATTAGTATTACGATATCTATGATACAATTTTGTATAATTTCTAGCAGTACAAATAATAAGAAAAAGTCCGGAAAGCTACGGTAGGATTAAACCGACAGTAGGAGACCCTGTGTTTTCCCTTGCAGCAGCATATGCATACACATAAACATATACATATATGTACATACAACACGCATAAATTAAGTGCATGCTCGCACTGCTCCCCCCTTGCCTAGTACAGGAAATTGAATATCTCTGGTGTTTATTATTCGATTGGGCCACAATTCACAGCACAGATAAAGGTTATCATAAGATTATCATATGCCAAAGCACAAGTTTGTATCTTTATAATTGTGGCTGTAGTGGTTTTTCGCGGTTTTTGTGGGAGGGTGGGGGGAGGTATCAAACAGACGGGCATTCGGACATGGCTTAATCGACTCAGCTCGTCATCCTGATCAAGAATATATATACTTTGTGGGGTCTGCCACGCCTTCTTCTGCCTGTTACATACATTTCTGACTTGCACAATCTTAATAGACTCTTTTGTACTTTTTTAAAGTACAGGGTCTAAAAACCTTAAATAAACTGCAGATGCTTAGCATATACTTGCACTTGAATGAATTGAATAGATACTATAGAATATAGTACACCTTTTATCTAAAGACTAAAACACAAATTCCATAGCTATTTAAATTGTCTTACATTCTCTTCATTCAAATTCTCAACACAATAAGCACAATAACAATAGCGTAATTAGCAAGCTCAAACGTTATTCGATATGCATAACAAACTTGAGCCAAAGGCATTTAAGCCATAGCTAGTAGATGATACCGTAGTTATGCCAAGCGATATGAGTATAAATGAAACACATGTTGGTAAAAGCTTAGCAATTGCTCACAAAAGTATGCAAAGCATTTGTAAATTACCAAAATTGAAACACACACACTCACACACACACAGGTGTATATAGAGTGTATGTATGTGGCATGTGGTGCTATTGTTGTTTGTTTATGTTGTGGAGTTTTACGCATTCGCACTGCATTTAGTGTGCAGTCTACCTTTTGGGGGCAACTATTGCCTCAGGTGCAACCACACAACGAACAGCAACACACACAGGAGGCAGGAGGAGGCAGGCAAACTGTAATTGTATCCACATAAATTTTGAAAGCAATTAAATTGCACAATTGTTGCTGTCAGAGTTTTCAGTTTTCCCCAAAACTCTCTCTCTGTGTGTGTGTGAGAGAGTGTATAGTTTGCGTGTTAAACACCATTTTGTTAAGCATGACGTTTTAGCACCTCAACTCACAGCAACAACAAGTCGCAACTACAGCTGAATGCGCTGGCATTTCAAACAGAGAAAACATGCAGCGAATGTGGCAGCTGCACGCATTGAGACACGGCAAGAAAAACATGCAGCACATAGCAAATATCCTGAACTTTATATTTAAGATTAATGCAAGATAACATATATTAAGATAACTTGCAGTTTTAACTGACATATTTCCCTAATAGAGAAGTAGATTGCTAGCACACATATACTCTACAATCGGAAGTACATAAATACTTAATTATGAAATGAATTATATATTCTATATGCAAATCAGTTACGAGTAAATGTCGCTTTTTTATTGTGAGCAATTTATTGCCATATTTATTCACTGAAAATATTTTGCCATAATTCTTTCATGCATTATTTCCGGTATGAAAACGAATTCTTTTCAATTCCCTCGGATGTTTCTAACAACTCTAGTTAAGCGTCAGGCATTTACACATGAAATATGCATGAAGAAATCACTGGTATGTAAGCATTCTCTACAAATTCGTTGTCTCTGTATTTAATAAGCTGATTTGGCTTAAATTTGGTCTTATTTATAGACACAGTTAAACTAGTTAACCTCAAGAGTTATCTTTATTTTGAAAATATATAAAGACTCACAATTAGCTCTCTTCAGTAAACTGAATTTCGTCCTTAAACTATGATATACAGGGGGTGTCACAGGAATCGAAACCAACCGAAAACCCACCTAGATTGGTTTTAGGTGCCACAGGCACAAGTTCGAGCTGGTTTTGAAATCTCTATTTTTATAGGTAGAGTTTTGATCCATTTGAGCAATATAATACTCGTTATGCATAGGAGGAGTTACTGTTTTGGAAAGGTCGTTAAATTTCCAACATATCTGCATGAATGCATTTCAACATAAAACGTTTTTTAATTCATAACTTTTAACTTTACAAAACTCTATTAAATGGAGTGCAGCTTATAGCATACACTATTCTCACAGTGTATTCCATTTGGTGTGTGTGTGTACGAGTGTCGCATGACCATCTGCATGCAACGCATTTACTGCAGTCATAACAACAATTGCAATAACATTTAGTTGGTTTCTTTTTGCGTTTTGTTGCAACATTATAAATAACAAAACAAGAAAAATTGTTTATAATTACACATTAGCGGATAAATTATAGCCCCCATGTCCTTTGCTGCATGTGCGACCGTGTGTGTGTGTGTGTGTGTGTGAGTGTAGTAGTGATTGCAATTGCTCGATTTCTATGCCAGTTTGTCTGCCTGACTATGTGTGTGTGTGTGTGTGTGTGTGTGTGCATGGTCTGGTCATGCGCTTGCAGTAATTGATGTGATTATACACCCACTCCACCCCCGCTCCCCACTCCCCATCCATTGCATTTTTATGTTGTTTTATGTGGTGCTAAAGTGTTGTCATTATCGCCGTTTGCCATTGGAATTATTCAATTATTTTTATCCAAGTTGGGGTTAAACTATTACAGTTTATGGTTTCAAATGCAATAGTTTTAAGCGCTTCATATTTGAGACTGATTTCACGCACTTTATAGTGCAGTATTTAAGTTGGGAATGATTGCAGTAAAAGGTTGTTTTGAAGTATATGATTAAGCGAGATAATCAAAAGGAACTTGGCAGTCGAAACTAATGTGGAGAGCTTGCTGAAATCAGAGACAAACTGGCAAATGTGGGCGGTATACGTTGAGAACTTTCTCTATACAAAAAGCATATAATTAGATCATCTACCTTATACTTAGTTAATTGATGAATTGAGATGAGAGTTTTACTATAAAGGCAAGAAGTATTTTATTCACTCTTCAGTCTCACAATTATACAAAAGTAAACTCTAACATGGAGAAACGACCCTCAACTCATATAAATTGCATTCCATTCAATAACCATAGTTTAAATTATAGTATCTATGTTTCAATTATAATATATTTTAATTCAATTATTAGTTTCACTGGACTGAAAATATTTGCTCAAATGAAATCACACAGCTACTATGAAACTTTATTATATTATTACCACTAGGACACCTCGTTTATTTACCTCTTTACCTTGAAGACAGGCAATAAGATGGATAGACAAACCGAGATACCAGATACAGATACAATTGTGTTCTGCCTGCCATTCGCGGTCAAATGACTTCTGTGCACTTTACACTTTGAATCAGAGACAAGTTGTGGCAATAAACTGCTACTAATTAAATGATGTATGAACTCAGCGTACACCTTGGCCAATTGAATAAGAGAAACGTGATAAGCATAGCAAGACGCACAGCAGATATACAGCAAATGCAGTTGCTTACAAACACTTTTATACCTCCATGTTAAATGAACTGAGAATGTTAATACAAATTCTCAAGAGAGCATAAGTTATCATAACTGCAGTTCAAGTAATTAAATATCTGTTGCAAAATTTAAATTTAAATAAAATTGATTGAAATTCTTAAGTAGAAATAAAATACGTATATTTTATTTTGGTATGTATTATTATAATGGGAATATACGAAATACAAGTTTAGATTCAATATTCTGAAATTAACAGTAGGTAAGTGGTTATTGTTTTTGGAGGGTTTTACGCTCTTTTTATCAAGCCAAGAAAAGCAAATGTTACGACAATATTTATTCAATAATTTAAACTGAATTTGTTTCATTAAAAGTTGATTAGAATAATTATATATGTATTTAAAATATATTGCTTAGAGACCATGCAATGCAAATAGCTACTAAATATAGCAGAAATTTAATATAATATAAATTTATTTATAGTATACTACAAAGAGAAGCAGGAAAATAGTTTTTAAAAATTCTAAAATAGACAAAATAAATTTAAAAAAATAAAAATAAAATAAAATAAAATAAAATAAAATAAAACCAAAATGAAATACAATTAAAATTTGATTTGTTGATAAAAAGAATCTATCAGTATAAAATGTTATGCATAAAATATTCTCTCTAATTACTATTCGTTATTCATTGCATTTTTATAGAAATAATATTTTGTTGGCTAATGAAAGCATTTGCTACCATAGAATAGAATAGAATTAATTTCCACATCTACAGAATAAAATAAACAAATTATACACAAATAAATAAGGAAAATTCTATAATTAAAACTACTCACTATGTGAACACTACAAAACGTCAAGGAAATGCTAATTCTAACAGAATTCATAGGTCAAGAAAATCTATGAAAATATTTCAGCCTTAATCAAAGTTAGTTGGAGATAATACAGGTATACATATATATTCCACACACATAGATCTGTGTCAGTTGACAGGAGTGTGAAGAGGGCGGGCAGTAGTATAGAGAAATAGAGAGAGAGGAGGGGGTGAGGCAAAAGCAAAGGCTTTCAGTTTAGAGCTTACCTTGTGGCTGTCAGGCAGGCAAACGCTTTTATTGGTGTTTGAAATCTGCAATATAGAAAAAAACCAGAAAAGAAAATGTCGCCACTTGGTAAAAATGTTTTATTTTTGCTCTCAATGTGTATTTTTTATTTTTATTTTGGTTTGTTTGTAAATATTTATTTGTGGTGGGGTAGAGGAGCGCACACACATGATGATGTTATATTCTCTTCCAAATTCGACAAAACTACAATTTGGTTGCACACTTTACCTAGGCATGATACGAGAAGTATATAGTATGTATAAAGTATATGAATATGTATGAATGTGTGTTTATCTTCTCCATATCTTTGCGCTCTGACATTTGCAAGAATATTTACAAAATGCAGAATTTTATTTTAATTTATTATGTTTTATATACAAATATGTTAAGACATTACCAAAACAATGAATTTTGCGAGTTGAAACGCTTGACAAATGGTGCTTAGGGTTTAGTTAGAGGTTTTAGATTGTTTTTTGAGTGCGAATCTTATACCACTTTGCCCAGCGTTCTCTTTGCCCATATCCAATGTATATGCTGCTCTCCACTTTCTCTCATTCTCCCTTGACACAATTTATGTATTATACTACAACACAGGTACAACCTGTACAGGTCTACATACACACACATGGACAGCAACAACGACAACAACAACAACTACATGTTAAGCCATAAATATAGAACATATATTTACAAGTACATCTGAAATGTTAAAAAATAATGCAGATGGGGGTAAAAAATGCAAACATGTCTGTGGCTAAGAGAAATGTTTTAATCATTTCAATAAATACACAATTAATTAATAAATTACGAAAACCAAACCATTTATAAGAATACATACAGGAAACACAAACACAGACACCTTAAAAATGCGTTAATTAAAAGCAAACACAATCAGTCGGCAACAGTCGAACGCAACCGACAGTGGGCTACAGTGTTCAATGAGAGCTCTTCAATGACATTGTATATATATGATTGCATTAGTTATCATGACAGTTTGTTATAGCTATTATAAAGCAACTATTCCCTATTTCAAAAGACATTAACAATTCCCCACACTCTTTAATATCTTTCTCACTTTTTATAGCATACTTTGCAGCGTAGTCAGACGACAAATTGAGTCTGCTAACTAACAACAATTAAACTACGCACATTTCAAACTACCAACTAAATACAAAACATCTAAAAACTCTGCACTACATAAATAGTAAAACGATAAACACCAACAGCAGACATAATACATGAACTACAACTACATCTACAACTAACAATAGCTATAAATTTTGCCATATAAATTATGCATTTTGTTTTCCGTTCTATTTTAATTGGAATATATAATAAAAATAAACATTTTATGTTAAGGGAGGCGGACAGGTCGTATGCTGGTTACCGTTTACATTAGGTAGAGTTATTCGCAATTAAAGTTCAATTACAGTTGGACTATATAACTGTGGCTATTACGGCTCATTTGATTTTGGTTAAATTAAATTTGAAATATTGCTAATTTGGAATTGCCGCATAAGGCAGTCAAAGTGCTGCCTATCTCTAATTGAATATTGTATTTTAAATGATAATAATGCTCGCTTTTGCCAAGTCATGTTGGCTGTGGGCTAGAACTATTGTTAACTACAATGAGCAGCCTTTAGATCTATTGCAACTCATCTGCTGCCTAAAAGAGTGAATGTATCTGTCAGTTGTTCGTTTTCTCCTGAACTGAAGGGTATGCTTTACAGTAATAGAGAACTTTTTTAAAAAAAATACTATATTCTATCTATAATGTATCTGTCTAAATAGTATTCTATATAGAATATACAATATGTGACTATTGTGGCTTATTTGATATTGGTTTAATGAAATTTGATAATGAAAATTACCGCATAAGGCAGTCAAAGTGCTGTCTATCTCTAATTGAATATTGTATTTTAAACTATAATAATGCTCGCTTTTGCCAAGTCATGTTGGTTGGGGTAGGACTAAAACTATTGTATACTATTTGAATCTGGAGCTGCTTTTATGTCTATTGAAACTCATCTTCTGCCTAAAGGAGTCAGTGTATCCGTTAGTTGTTCGTTTTCTCCTGAACTGAAGGGTAATAGAGAACTTTTTTACAGAAAATATTATTAGAAATATTCTATCAGTTAATGTATCTGTCAGTTGTCCCAACAGCAAGTAAAGACTTTTCCTCTCGACTAAATAGTATTCCATATTGTATACTCTGCTGATAGTACAATTTCTCAGTTTAGTTGTTCTTTAGGGCTGAAGCTAATACCTATTAGCGTAACAGCAATGGAATTTGGTTGACATTTGTGCAATTTCCAAATCTTTCAAAATACTTAAACTACTTGCATTCAATTTAAGCCACGTGAATTCATACTACATCCTAGGCTCTAGCATAATTTAGCTCTTTAAAGCGGAAACACATTTGGCACCTTTTTTCTGCTCTGACAGTCGCATGCGCGCATCTTCTACCCTAATTACTTCTAGGGTAAAATGGAAAATATAAAAAAATATAGAAAAAAGAAATGCCTGACACCAAAATGTCAACAAGCATCTCTTGAGCTCCTCCGCTTACTCTATTTCTGTCTCTCTGCTCTGTCTACGTCTCTGCCTCTGCCTTGACTGAAAAAGGCTAATGAGTGGAGCGCATGAAGCGGAAATGCCTGCGGTACACTCATAATTAAGAGCATATAACTTGCACTGAAAATCAGGCAAATGAAAGAATGTATATGCGTATTATACGAACTCATGTGGCAGCGACAGATACCATAATGATTGCGCATTTCGAGCTAAAACTAATTATAAGATAAGGATTCTGAAATAATATGTATATATATGATAATTGGATAAAGATTTTCCATTTTAACAAATGAATTAGCACATTTGATACGAGTTCCCAGATAGGCAAGAGGAACTTTTGCTGGCAGACTGAAATCTGAAATCATATTTCATTTGCATTTTGAATTTTGTGGAAAACTGTTTGCCTAAACACGGATATAAAACGATGTGTTTTCTTTTTTTCTGTTCGCTTTTTTGTTCGCTTTTCTGGCAAATTGTCAAACAAAGAGCATTTTTAATTTCCTGCCTTAAATTGTGTATGCAAATACACAATACTTGGCATGTTTTTGCAGCGGTAGATACATGGCAGTAGATAAAAGTTAAAATTGGCATAGACTATATAATATGGAACTTGCGGTTAGGGTATACACACACACACGCACACACACACACACACATGTTAATGCTTATATTATTTGATCGTATATCGAGTTAAATCAACAAAACTACATTAAGTACAATTACAAATGCTGCGAAAATGAATGAGGTTTTGTTATAGATACTATAAATATCATATATATATATATAGATGTAAAAAATAGTACATGTAAGGTTATAAATGCAATAGTAATATATAGTATGTATGTAATTGAATATTATTTATCATAAATATAAGCTAATTTCTACGAGTAGTCTGATTTATTTACGCATTTCGATTGCACACAGGGAATTTCTTGATTGTTTTTTTTTGTCGCTTACCTGAAAGAAAAAAGAATAAAATAAATTTGATTAAAACATTTGCATAAAAACATTTACATTTTACATGTATGTTAACTTTTAAATCCTATTTGTTAATATGTCATAAAAAATTCATCGAAAAAACCTTGCGCAATTATTTCATATTTGATGTTGTTTTTATGACTATTTTTTATTTGCTACCTTCCAATTAAAATGCATGTTGAATGTAGTCAGGGCCAGTACTTGAAAAGCTAGTATAGTGTATATGCAATTTGTACGAAAAAGAATAGGTAGTAGTCATGGTAAAACATTAAGTATTAAATGTTCTTATTCAGCATGCATAAATAATTATTTCAAGAAATATAAAAAATTATTTAAAAATATATAAAAACTTATATTAAAAGATTTTTTAAATATTATTTTAAAAATATAAAAATACTCTTAACTATTATACAAAAACTTATATAAAAAGATTTTTTAAATATTATTTTAAAAATATAAAAATATTTTTAACTATTATATAAAAACTTATATAAAAACATTTTTTAAAAATTATTTTAAAAAATATGATAACTAATTTAGAGAAAATAAAATATTATTTAAAAAAATATATAAACAACTCTTGACTTATTAATTTAGCTTCAGTTCTTCAATATCTTTCCAACTCAATCTAATTTCCAAAATAAAATCTGTCGGTTGCGTCCGATTACCAGTTTTTTTTTGTTTTGATTGTTTTGCCCTGTTTTGTTTTATATTTTATTTTTATTCATTTATTTTTTTTGTTGCTGTGGTATTTCCTACAGCTGAGCTGACATTAAAACTGTACGCAGTGCTTTTAATCGATTTAAGCGTAAAGTGAGTAAGGTCTCCACTCTGGAGGGTATCACCACGCCTCGACCTGAGAGTCATATATAACATTGTAAGTCAAATGTTTTGACGGTTTTATAGCCAAACATGCATAGGGTAATCAGCTACACGATAATAAAGTAAATGTGATTAATCGTAATTAATTATACTTACAAATTTATTAAGATTTTATGCAGTTAGAATTGTGATAAATTATAGCTGAATTTTGTCTAATTACATTAAGTTGTTAGTAGCACAGATATTGGCCTATATGCGCGTATAGTATACGTAGATACTATTAGTATAAGAGTGAGTATAAGAGTGAGTATGCGAGCAGAGATATGAACGTGTCTGACATGATATGACGAATTGTAATTGACAGTCTGTGTACTTGTATGGCTTAAGCTCACAGTAACTGTTGGCTGTTGGCTGTTGTTGCTGTAGTATCTTGGCTGTCTCTGAGGTTGACTGGTTATGCGGTCGCTCTGTTCTTGTTGTGGTTGTCGTTGTTGTTGTTCAATTTATTGTTGTTGCTGTGTGCCACCATAAACTGCATTTTAATTGCATGCATTCGCTTTGTTTTTCGTCTCTTTATTTTTGCATTTTTCTTGCTTTATATTAATATTTTTCTGTAGTTAACCTTGAGGGCCCGCCCCACATAAATCGTCGGCTCAGAAAAATTTCTGTGTCTGTCTGTCTGCACTGCATGAACTTACAGATATGCAGCTTTGCATATAGTATCTATAGTATTTATCGCATTACTGGGCAAAGTTGAAAATGGAATAAATATTTCTATTGTAATTGCGCATGAAGCAATAAAAAATATCAAAAGTAGTTTCTGGCATTTGCCAATTTGGGATTGGTAATCGTTTTCGTTAAGTTGTGGGAGATCTACATATAATTGCATTGCTACACGGTTAAAAATAAAGTGGGGAAACTGAGAGGAACTAATATATTATTTATATAAAATATCAACTAAGTTCAATAGACAAAAGAAATTAAGAATAAAAATATTAAAAATTAAATTAAAATTAGATTATTAAATTATGGTATTTAAGTTATTTACTTTAAGTTTAAAAAAAAAAGTTAAAAAAAAAAAATTAAATTAAAAGTAAAATTAAAAAAAAAAAATACTTTTTTAACAACAGTAAAAATAGATTTTTTTTATTATTACTAGATGAAATTTGTATTATATTTTAATTAAAAGTCTTCTTCTGTTGGTTGATTTTTTTTTAAATTTAATTCCTATAATATTTTGTTATATTTAAGCTAAATTTCTTTTACATAAGTTGCTAAAATGGCTAAGAATATTCTACTATTTTTATTATATTTAGTAAATTATAACTTTCTTTATTTTAAAATATACACCCAATATTATCTTTATTCTAATTGTAAGTTATTTATTTTCTTTTTCTTTTTTCAATGAACTAATTTTTTTACTTTCATTATTTTAACTCTATTTTTAAACTTAATATAATTATTTTCAAATTTTTCCATCTAATTTTTGAACAGTGTCATCTGTTGTAGTTGCAAATTTGATGATTAACCCGTTACTCGTTTGCTCTGGTCAACGTCCGATATGCATACATAATATCCTTAGCGACTTGTCCATCGATTTTATGCAGTTTACGGGTAATGAGGCCATGACGGCGAGTATTTTCTTTTTTATGGTATCATTTAATATGCGTTAATTATGCCATTTATGGCCAGAGCCCAGAGCATATTGGCATGGAGAGCTATGGCATGGCATATGTGTTAAATTGCTGTCGTTAAAAGGTCTCATCAATTTTTAAATGTGTTCTGATGTGGTTACTCTCCTGGACATATGGCTATTAAAATGGCACTTTACCTACATATAGTCCACCCAAGTCAGAGCAAATTGCCAGTGACAACATTGCTATTTAATACTAAATTTCGTTGCAACTAATACAAGTGGAAGCAACGAAAATATCAAATTTAACACTAACAAGGGACAGAAACAAACAGTGTGAAAAAGCAACCCAAGTTCAAACAAAGTTTCATATTATTGTGACAGTTGAAACTTTTGCTGTTTCCCCAGTGAAAAACAAATAAAAATGTGACAGCAAAAAATCAACAGAAAACAAGGGAAATAAATGGTTCAATTTGCATGGAAATGTTGTTAGAAAAATGTAGACTGAAGCCTAATCGATATTGTAGCAGCTGATGAAAGGTTTAGACATCAAATATTAACAAAAGAATTGCTAGAAATATTGTGTAAAGTAATGTATTGAATGGCTTCAATGTGATATTAGGGTTAGTCGGGGAATATATGAGATCACTAAACATAGGACTGTAGAACAGAAAGAACGGAAAGGGGCTAGTGAGGACCTGAAACATTCTTTGTCAGACAAAACATAAGTGTGGCACAGAGGGTAAGAGTTAAGGAGCTAGTGAGTCTTTCCTAGCACCAGAACTCTACTTTGTCATAGATAAAGCATAAATTATGAGGCACAGAGGGTAAGGTTAAGCGAGGTTTACTAGGAAATATATTAGTTAGCCAGACAGTGTAAATTACTAGTACATAATAACAATAAGAAGAGAACTAAAGATTCTCTAATACTAAACAAAAGTTCACTAAGAATACTCGCAGATATACTCAAAGCACATTTGCAGATTAGGCAAAGTATCTTAACCACCTTAAGATTGTGACTCATACTCTAAGTCAGTGTTGCCCAAACTCACACAATCAATCAGTGTGCTTGTGTGCGTAGAAGCGCAACACGCGCTGTGTGAAAAAATCTACTGTGTGTGTCAAAGCAGCGCTGCTCAGCAAAGCGCACATGTGATAGGAACTATGAACTTTGGGCACCACTGCTCTAAGTAGACTCTGTCTTGAAAAGTAGGAAACAAGGAAGTGAAAGTCAGTAGGTAAAGACTACCCTTAGCGAACTTAACGAACTACTTCCGGGCTAAGCTAAAGATGAGAGCAGATCAAGCCAAGTAAACTATTGCAATAAGCTAAATCTAAGAATATACAGAGAACATATCTTTCGCTAGTCATAAATAATAATAATACATTGATTAATTTTCTGATAGTTATACTCTAGCAACAAGTAGTGCAAATGCCACGAGCTGCAACAAAAATATAATACATTGTCACTTCCATGTCAGACAGAAAAAAAAGCGATGTGCAGCGACTTCTTGGCAAGTATAAAACAGCTTGGCAGTTAGCAAAACGAGCCAAACGAATCTTGTCAGTTACAAAATGCAGAGCACGACTAACAACAACAATAATAATAGGAACACGACTAACAACAACAAGAAGAAGAGCAACTAGCTGGGGCATATCACAATGCACAACAATAACAAAATAACAAATAATCGAAATCGTAATAGGAATTGGACTTATCGCAGATACACACTCGCATACACATACGTCTATATGGCTGTGTGTGTGTGTGTGGGAGTGTGACGTTGTCAGCTTGTTATAGTCTACTTTTTGGGCAACGCTTTTATGCTGTCCTTTTGCCATGAAGCAACTTTATCCACCAAGCAAATCTTAGCAACGCTTCGCATAGTTTCAGTTATGGTAAAAGCAAGGCTTGATCGAACTTTTCATACTCTAAGAAAATGAAAAAATGTGGATAGTATTATTTTAGTTTCTATTTTAGAAATCGTACATCGATAAAGGTCGAATACTATAGTATATCGATAAATGTCGAATACTATAGTGTATCGATAACTGTCGAATACTATAGTGGATCGATACATGTCGAATACTATAGCATATCGATAAATTTCAAATAATATAGTATATCGATAAATGTCGAATACTAAAATATATCGATAAATGTCGAATACTATAGTATATCGATAATTTTCGAAGCTTTATTTATAAGTCAGGTTAAAGTTCGCATAGACCCTCGTTGATGACCTTCATCTCATTTCTCAGACCGAAGAGTCCACCTAAGGTATGAGCAATATGTTCTTAGTAATACTACGAAATAAAGTTGTACCACACACAGACGAAGAAAACTCTACACTCGGCAAAAAACTCAGTCTTAAGAGAGCATCTAAAAGTTGTGCAAATATCTTGTTAAAGTTTCCCATTTCATTTTAAGAAGCGTGCAAACGGAAATAGCGACTGGTGTGTATGCGGGTGTATGGGTGCACATGTGTGGGGTGAGTGTACATACATGTGTGTGCGTGTATGTGTATTTTGTTGCGAGTGTGCGATATGCGAGCCGTAACGTATTGCGGCTTTTGCTATGAGTTTTCGGCCAGAGAAAAGTTGGCGGGAATCAACCACAGGCAGGGCAGTAGGCAGCACTTCGAGACGAAGCAACAGAAAGAGCACGAAACAGGAGAAAGAGTGGGTGAAAGATAGAGACAGAGACAGAGATGAGAGTGAGAGAGTGCTACATAGAGAGTGTAGTTGCTTTTGGGTAGGTGAGTGGCAACTTTTTAGCTATTAGTGTGGCAAGCTCCATACACTTACTCGGCCTCATACAAAAGGAAAAGGGTTGCACACACACACACCATACACACACACACACTCAGCGTAAAGGGAGGCCGCATTTTCGTTTACTGTAAATATAATATTTTATTGTACAATAAATACAAAAATGTTGCGCTACTTCTTCGCCTTGCTCGAAAACGGATTCATAACATGAAATTGCTTTTCATGCTGGCACAAAAGGCATGCGAGGTGTGCACACACACACACACACACTTACACTTGAGTGAAGCACAGGGCCAAAAAGGGTTGTCGTTTGGCTCTTAGTGTTGTTATTAGTTTTTAGGCGCTGCTGCTAGTTAGATAGATTTGTATAGGCCCCTATGAAGAACTTTACGTAACTATGGCAGACTCTTCAGAGAAACTACACTTGTATAATGAACATAATATTTCATAATAATACCAACTTGTAATGAGAAATATGAGCTGCTCTCGCTGGGCTCAATTTCAGTTTGGATTGCGGCCAAAAGTCATTCTCTGCATGCCAAGGGAAAACCAATTCTTCTTCGTAGTATGAGATAATTTGTAATTAGTTCGACCAACGGGAGCTCTGCATAAATATTTGCAGAGTAATTTCCGATACAACATAATGATAATGTAATTACTTTTAAAGGCATTCCATACATATGTTTTCATTTGCCATAAGCAAACATCAGTTTATGGCATTTGTGAAAACTTTATTCACTCATTCTGTTGCCCTGTATTTATTTATTTATTTACTCCTACTGATTGCGTGCTAGTCGTACCACAAAAAAAAGAAATGAAGAAAACAAATCATATTACAAGGAAATTCGGGTCAAAAACGAGAAACACGCCTCGGGGGCTAGAGCTTTGCGTATGTCAAATTCGGGAAATAAACAAAACGTGTTAAAATTTGTAAATATTTGCAAACATGCCAAAAGCCGTCAAATTTGCGATATAGAGGAACACAAATGCCAAGAGCTAAAAGAATATTTATGCTAGTTCAAATTGTAAAAGGAAATGTGCCCAAAATGCTCAAACATATTAAGCACTCTATATTTATACATTTTAAGCGATTTCAAAATGTATAAATCAAGTGCTATCAGTGTGTTTTCAAATCATAAAAATGAGCATATTTCTACTGCCTATTTGTCTGTTGAATTTGAAAACAGTAGTAGAAAAAGTAGCAGACATGGGAATAATAGTTGGGTAAGGAAAGTAGAGCTGGAAGTACAAGTACATTTAGTAGAACATTTAGAAGAAAATGACTAAATTAAGATTTTTTGAAATGAATACTCATACTCAACGTTTTCATTAATTACTTTGTAAGTTGAAAGATCTTAAATATAAATTTTATTTAAATGAAATAATTTATTTCATTTTAAGTCAATAGTTGAATATTTAAAGAATTTTTAGGATAATGAAAAAAATGTTTAAAATATATACTCTAAATATTTAAAATAATATTTGCAAAATTTATATAAAATATTTGCCAAATTTAAATACAATATGTATTTGCAAAATATAAATATAATATTTGCAAAATTTTAATATCATATTTACAAAATTTTAATATAATATTTGCAAAATCTTTATATAATATTTGCAAAATTTTAATATAATATTTGTAAAATTTTAATATAATATTTATAAAATTTTAATATAATATTTGCCAAATTTAAATATAATATTTGCAAAATAATAATAGAATATTTACTAAATTTTAATGTAATATTTGCAAAAATGTTATATAATATTTGCAAAATTTTAATAAAATATTTGCAAAATTGTAATAGAATATTTGCCAAATTTAAATATAATATTTGCAAAATAATAATAGAATATTTACTAAATTTTAATGTAATATTTGCAAAATTTTAATAGAATATTTGCAAAATTTTAATATAATATTTGCAAAATTTTAATATAATATTTGCAAAATGTTTATATAATATTTGCAAAATTTTAATAAAATATTTGCCAAATTTAAATATGAATATCAAACTTATTGTTTTACTTTTATATGAATCGTTAAAGTTCTAACTAAAAATTTGTATATTTGTGTTCAATGTAAACGTCTCAGCCAAAGTAAAAACCGTATCTATACTTCCGATATTCTATACTTTTATTCTCTGTCTTTTATCAGCCATTTCTTTCTTTCTTTTACTTCAGTCCTAACGCTTTTTTTATGTTGTCATGTACATAGATTTTCTTAAACATTTTCCACCTCGCCTGGTGACTTTCATTTTCAACATCAGCCATGTGAATAACTTGTTCACACGTTTCACATCAAAGCCAAGTTACGCTACGCTCTTTGGACTTGGGCAAATGCCATTTCGTTGCTACAGTTAACTAAATTACAACAGCAACAACAAGTGCAACAAAGACTTTTGCTATTTAATTGACTATTTGCGGTTTGTTGTCATTGTTGTTGGACCGCTCTTTTTTTATGAGTCTTTAAACACTTTTAATTAATATTGTTACACAGAGGAGAGGCAGACAGTGGGTGATGAAGGCAGGAGGAAGAGAGTCCCATTAATTGAAATTTAATTATAGACCGAGTGTGTGATGAAAAATTGACACAAACCGTAGATGCTCTACCCCAATGTAAAATGTATATATGTGAATTCTCTATTCGCCTTTTTTTCATAAATTTCCTCAAAGACACACTTCGCTCTAGCTGACAACTTGAAGTGAACTTTTAGCACCTCTTCCTCCCAAGTTGACCTCTTCAGCTGTGTGTATATATTTTTGTTTTTTCTTTTCTTTTTTATACGCTTTGATGCGCAGCATTTGGTGCGCTTCGCTGACGCAGCTTTACGCCTGCCTTAGCTTGTCTACTATATATATATATCTGTTGTTGTTGTTACCTGAATAAAAGAGTGTGATTTATGATATAATGCGAAGTAGTGTAGCAGTGTATGTTGATACCCTTTGCGGGCAATGCCAGAGCCAATGGGATGATCTCATGTGAGACTCTTCTTCGACACAATCAATTGAACCCGAACCCCTTTACTTCAGCTTTGTCTATGCAATATTTCATTTATGATTTCACTTGAAATGAATGAGTGTTAACCCACTATAATGACAGTGTGTGTTTCATTTCAATTTCAGGCGAATCTCTGAGTGATATAACGTTGATGCTGCTATGGTTACCTTCTGAGAAAAGTCATCAGCCATTGAGGTCATGCAAGAAGTTCATTAAAATGAATTGCATAAAGCTATACTAGGATATACTTGGCATTGATTTCCCTCTACTACTAGCATTAACTCTTTCAGGGTCTGTCGAGTGCGACATAAATTAGAGTTTAGCCATTATTTAGCTCTATCTTATATTAGTCTCTCTGTAGCTGGCTTAACAAATGACTCTTGATGTAATTTGCATGGGGAGTCAGCAGTACGTAAAGTGTGTAATTATGTGCCCTGACTGCGTTCAAGCGAATGGGAGCACCAACCAGAGGAAGAGGAAAAAAACCAAGGAAACCAAACAGACGATGACGATGACGATTTGAGTTGAACATATGTACGAGTATAGAGCGCCAACAGCATAAAGGAAACAATGACACTGTGCCAAGACGACAGACCAGCGAGAAGCCGGAGAAATTACGCTGGGTACTACCTACATATAGTCATATAGTAGTGGTATACCCAGACACTCGAGAGTCTTCATACAAAACTCTGGCCGCTTCACCTTGAACTCAACGACTGAACTTAACACAGGCCTCACTCACTCTGTGACGCTCTCTGCCGTGACTGGACTGAGAACTGCAAAGTTTTTTATGCGCGTGTGCTTGTGTGTGTGTGTGTGTGTGTGTGTGTGTGTGTGAACGTCAGCGAAACAGGTAACTTCCTTCAGTCCGCCCCCCTCTCTAACCACGGCCCATTATGCCAACTGGCCAACTGGCAGCCAGTTTGAGCCGTTTCCTTTTTCACCATGTTTTTTTCTGCATAAAGTTTTGTGCGTGGTTCCTTTATAACCTTCCATGTGTATGTGTGCCCTTAACAGGTTTTCATTTAAAGTTGGCAAAAAAAAAAAAGCCACTTGCGGAAATTGTGTGTGCGCCTTTAGACTTCTCACTGCTTGTCAAGGTTGAAGTGGCAGCAGCAGCAGCAGCAGCAGTAACAGTCCGTCCGTCAGTCACTCTGTCCCGACCCAGTTTATAGCAAGACCTAGCCTCCTAAACCTTCAGTTGTCGCATGACGAATTGATATTTTTGCTTACAACACATTTTATTTTCTACTATTTATTAAACTTTAATTTATGGGCGTTTGAGTTCATTAATTTACATTTTACCGCATCTAGTTAAGGCTTGAAGAGCATAGCCTCCAGCATTTGGCTTTCAATTAAGTTCAGGTCGTTCTTCAACTTGAAATTGTTAACCCTCTAAGACCATCTTTCAAAATAATAATCGAAGATTAGTTGAAGAAGTACATATTTCTTTCTCAAAAATGGTGTAGAAGCTATCGTTTACCTGGCAGGGGAGATAATATGAACAAGTATATGAAGGCATTTATAGGCATTTTATCAAAATTTAATTATTTTCAAAGATAACAAGAAAAGCATTAGAATGTCAATACCTTTTGCCCCAATTTTTTTTTAAACATCGCAGAAAACAACTTCAATTCAATTTTACACGTGAAAAACAGATGCCTTGTGCAAATCAAAATAAACATACGGAAAAAGGTTCGAAAAACTTACAAAACTTTTGCAAATACAAAAGCTATAATATTAGAGAACTAACAGAAAATATTAAAGTAGTAAAAAAGCTAACGGTTTTTTTTATAATCGAAAAAATGTAATAAGTGCCTTGAGGCACACTTGGATATTAGAGGGTTAAACTGAATAAACATTACTTTTAAGCAGGAATTTAATTTTACTTTTCCTGCCATAAGTTCTTGATATAGTGAAGTTTAGAGTATACTTATTTTAAGTTTAGGCATTGAATGTTTACTAAATAATAATCTATATGGATTTTCGACTTTTACAGAGCATGCACTCTCCCATACTATACACAATATTAATACTGGCACTGTCCTTGTCATTTATCATGTATTTTAGTATCACTTTCACAAAGTGATGATGCATCTCCATCAGGTGTTAAATGCCTCTGAGGTTGAAAATTTGTTTATATTACAATTAATTGTGCCCAAATTGAAGAACTCGCACATAAAACAAAATTGCAATGACAAAATTCGGCTTTAATATACTTGCAAAATGTTTATATGGCTTCATCAAGAGGTGTTGGGGTGTGCGTGTGTGCGAGTGTGCGAGTGTGTGTGTGCACGTAGTATGTGGTCTGCACTTAATTGCATTTAATTTGCCATAAAACAGTTTGCCTTAATGCATGCCAAAAAGGGTTACGAATTGAATACGTGCAGCGCATCCATAAGATAAAGATACTCATTTCGTTTTGTATCTCAACTGTTTTTAGCCACGTCATGCGACGACATATCCACAAAACACATGAGACTCACTCATCGTAAAATGAAATGACAGAAGAAAAAACAAACTTTTGCAGTAACAATTTGTAGAGTCATTCGATACCGATACTGCCACGAATACTCCTTGAATGTGTTACAAGTTGCCGTAATAGATACCCTAGAAACTATAAGTCGCATAGGGTATAGGTTGAGTATAAAAGTGGTAAAAAGAGACTTGATAGTCCACATTGAAATGCATATAAAACTAGGTCTGATATCAAGTGCTGGGTATCTAGTCAACCATCAGCTGTATTTGACCAACATTTCACTCCTTAAAGTTGCTGTAATAGATACCCTGGAAATTACAAGTCATATAGGGTATAAATTGAGTATAAAAGTAATAAAAAGTATAATGAAAAGGGACTTGATAATCTACATTCAAATGGAAATAAGCCAGGTCTGATATCAAGTGCTGGGTATCTAGTCAACTATCAGGTGTATTTGATCAACATTTCACTGCTTAAATGTGTTTGAAGTTTCTGTAATAGATACCCTATAAACTATAAGTCGGATGGGGTATAGATTGAGTATAAAAGTAGTGAAAAGTATTGAATAGATATTCAACATTCAAATGTATAGTTTGATGTCTGCTATCAAGTGCTGAGTATCTAATCAACTATCAGCTGTATTTGATCAACATTTCACTCCTTAAAGTTGCCGTAATAGATACCCTAAAAACTACAAGTCGAATAGGGTACAGGTTGAGCATAAAAGTAGTAAAAAGTACAATGAAAAGGGACTTGAAATTCCATATTCAATTGCAAACTATGTCTGCTATCAAGTGCTGGGTATCTAGTGAACCATCAGCTGTACTTGATCAACATTTCAATATATTCATATATTTATCATTGACAAGGCTATTGCGTGCTTCAGTATTTACATAAGGATTTCAGTTATTTTTGATATATGCGATACAAGTAGCACGCCTGACATTTATATGTGCGGCGAGTGCTAAGTAAATTGAACTTGAGGTTGAATAACCCGTAACCGAAAATGAATGCACGTTGAATGCAATTTCAATGGAAATGCGTTTGTTTATTTTACTTTACACATTGAATCACGATGATGAATGGAGCTGGTAAACGATTTATTTCTCCGTTTTGTTTCTTTATTTTTTAGCGTAGATTTTGTTGAAAGATTAACGAGAGAAGTCATGGTAAAGTCACTTGAAATGACAATCGTAAAGCTGCTTACAGAAACTGAAAACACACACTCGTATTGAACAATAGCTGACTTAAAGGTTGCTCAATTATTTATAGCAAAAGGATTAGCTGTAGTGGCGTAGTAACTATAGTAATGTGATAGTGATATGGTATTAGTTGTAGTTGGTTTATATTTAGATATTATGGAAAGAGAGTAACTGGAAGTACTGTAAAGACTGATTTAACTGTGAGTATATATAATATCATTCTAGAAGTTAAAGACTATATCAAAAGAGATTATACCTTCCAAGACTTTTATAACCATTTTAGCCTATATAAAATGAAATCTTTTTATATAAAATATATATTTAATTTACTGCAATTTATTGCAAATATTTAAAGAATATTTTCCAAAATGAATTTAAAATATTTTATAAATTATTTTAAATTTAATATGATGGAAAGGGAGTCATTACTATAACTGGAAGTACTATAAAGACTGAATTATGAGTGTAGTATATAATACCACTGAATTTATATATAGAAATGATGGAGAGATAGTCATTACTATAACAAGAAATAATACAATGACTGATTTAATTGTAAGTATATATAATATCATTCAAGAAGTTGTAGGCTATCTCCAAGGAGACTATAACTTCCGAGACTTTTATAGCAATTTTAATCTAAAAAAATTTAATCTTTTTATATAATATACATATATATTTAATTTACTTAAATTTATTGCAAATATTTAGAGAATATTTTCCAAAAAGAATTTAAAATGTTTTAGATATTATTTTAAAACATTTTTTTTATTTAAATGTATTTTATATTTAGCACTAGAATTATAGAAAATGTATAGAAAAGTGTGAAAAAAATTTACACATTTAAATTTATTCAAATATTTGACTTTTAAACTTTTTACTTGATTATAATATTCTTTGGAGAGTCTTATGAACCGCAAACTTTTGCAATATTCTATCTGCAGTGCATAACGTCAAAAGATGTGCTCTAAATACAGAATTTTCTATGTCAAGTATTGAATTGAAATGTGTGCTTAAAGCACTCTTATGCAGCATATGCGTACTGCAAGTGGAAAAATGCATTAGCCGGCAGCACAGAGCGAGAAACAGAGGCAGAGAGTAAGAGAGTGTGGCATGCCTCAATAGAGTAAAAAATTGTTGCAATCCTTTTGTTTCAGACTACTTACAACAACAACAACGAAAAAGCATGGCAGTAAGAGTATAAAAACGAATACAAATACAAACATGAGTACAAGTACAAATACGAATGCAAGTAGGGGTGTGAGGTGTGTGCGGGTCTGTTCATTTTCGATGTGTATAAAAATTTTCATTTGCATGGAGAGAAGAGAAAAAGAAAGATTGAGATGTGAGCAGTTGGTTGGCCATCATTCACAGGATCCTCAACATCATGATGATTGTGATCATCATCATCAGCCACGTCAGTGCTTGGTCATTATTATCGTCATTAACTGTGCTATTGTTCCATAGTTGTGTTACTGTTGGGCTGGCTGGTGGCTGGCTGGCTTTTGAGCGCCATAATTGGAAACATGCATATTTCCATTGTACGCAAAAGAAACAAGTAGCAAAAGAAGCTGTCGGCTGTTTGGTGGGTGAATGGAGAAGATGATTGTAAAGCAAACAATGCCAAGTCAGAGCCACTGGCAGCACACACACTACAACAACTACAACAAGGGGGAGAAAGAGCTGCTGCACCCCTTGAAAGCCAAATAGCCAACAAACTGAGCCGGGGCGACTGAACAGACAGACTGAACAGATCCCAAACCCATAAGGCCTTCTGCCTATTGTATGATTGTTGTGCACGCCATTTGGCAAACATTTTTATTATCATGCAACACACACACAACAATCGGGCGTGCGGGCACAATTTGTAGCCACAGCTAATATTGCACTAAAGCTTATTACCACTGCAACAACAGCAACAATAACAAGTCTGTTGGAAAATAACAATAAAACAAAAAATATATGTGAGCAAATATAAATGGAAACGCTTTTTGTGTTATTTGTTTTCCATACCGTTTAGCAGCAAGGGGTATAACACATTTGTGGCAGCCAATCAAACTAACTATAGTACTAGTATATGAAACCAATCGCATTCGATTGTCTCTTCCATTCATGCTGTTTATTATCTGTTTGTTTTTCGCTTTGAATTCATTCACATTTGTTTTTCTTCAATTTTTATTTGACTACTACAAATAAAGATATCGTTTTAGTATATATTTAACTATATATATAGTTTAACCATGTTCTCATAAATGTGATAGATATCTATGTATTTGTCTGTAGCTGTTACTCTATTTTCATATCATTATATCTATCTGTCGGTGTATCAATTTGTAAATAAACAAATTTTATGTATCTACATCTATATACAGAACGATTTATCTACCTCTATTCAATTATAATCTATATATATGAAAATGTGTGTATATCTATGCATATCAGTGGTGACCAAAGTTCATAATTCCTATCACATGTGCGTTCTGCTTTGCAGCGCTGCTCTCTCACGCACAGTCGATGCTCTCACACGTACAGGCTCGCTGTGCTGCTACGCACCAAGCTCACTATTGATAGTATGAGTTTGGGCATCAATGATGTATAAACATACATAAATCTAACTCAGTAATTGAAGTAGTTAGATACATAATTTGTCATCTATCTAAGTATCATAAACAGCATAACATTTGCAATCTTGAATAACCTTTAAGCATTTAAGAACTCGCTTCAAATTGAGAGCAAACTATTAAGCAAAATCAAATAAATAATTTCAAATATAGTTCATATAAAACTATCATTTCAATGGATATCTCTGCACAGAATGTCATCGCCATCAACTGACACTTATTCACACAACTCGAGCCGTGTCACTTAGGTTTTACTACTATTTCTCTGTCTAAATAAATATGCTTCTTTTTTTTAGCAAATTCCTTAAAAGCATAAAAACGATTTGCCAGCAACAACAGCAGCAGCAGCAGCCTGTTGAAAAAGCAGTATAAATTGTCAGTTACTGTTTAAATGCGGAACCAATGCGACCAAATCGCAGCTTGCAACTGTTGCAACAACAGCACCAGCAGCAACAGCAGCAACAATAACAGACTTGCCGCCAAATATGGCAGCAGCAACAGCAGACTGGCACTGCCAACATTATGTAATCTACGTTTTCTAGTTTTTTCCCCTTCAACTTATTTTTTGTTTCTGACTGCAAATGCATTTTCAATGTAATAATTTAACAATTTTGTTGATTCCAAAACGTTTGGATTCTTTGCTATTTTGTTTTTTTCTTTTTTGGCATTTTTATAAATAATGCATTGTATTGGCTGCTCATAAATGTTAAATAGATACCATGCCCAAAGTATCTGAGTTTCTTAACAGCATAGAGTGATTGAAGCATGCATTGTAGTTGCTGTACTTAAGCAGAAAAACTGGGTTTATTAGGTTTGAGTAAAGGTAAAGGTGTTAAATGTATTATTATCTAACATTAGCTAGTATGATTTAGAAAGTAAACAGGGTTTATTAGGTTTGTGTTAAGGGCTTGTAATACCTAGTAAACTTTAGAGGGTAAACAGGGTCTATTAGGTTTATGTAGAGCCAAAACTTGTGTATGTTGAAGCATGTATTCTGTAAGTTTCATTTCAAAATTTAATTCAGAACCCATCGGTTAGGCTATAGTCGGCTATAACTAACATTAGACTACTTTACATACCCGTAATCATAATTTTCTCCGTTTTCAGTGAATATTAATACAATGCAATTAATAACTGACTAATTTCCTATACATAGCATATGATTTATTTTCGTACAATAAAAAACACAGTCAGTAAAGCTACAGTTGTGCGCAACCGATAGTAGAAGGAAACCCTATTCCTAGCCTTTACCTCACACTCTCTATTAATTAATTTCTCTACTTTCAGCTAATAAAAATCCAGCATAATTAATTCCTTGATAATATCCTGTACATAATATTACGGGGTATATGCCATTGCGATTCACTTAAGAAAAACAAGCTATACCTTTAGTTCCACAAACGGATTTTTCTCTGCACAAATTACAAGGAAAGGACTCGCTAGTCAACAAAAAAAAAAAAGTAAGAAGCAAAAACGGAAGTAATTTATTTTGTGCTCATGACATAACAATAAGAATGGGCCATGCAATTATATAGCCAAAGCAAAGCAAAGCAAAAGGAAAACGCCGAAAAAGTGGGAGGAGAAAAGAATAACCATAGTTGCCGTAACTGAAACATATTTTCATTATGCCGTTTCGACTGTTTGGCATTTGCTTATTTACAGTGAAAACTCGCTGCAGTGGACGCTAGACTTGTGTTCGTTGAAAGAGGGTTTCCAAATTGGTGGGTTGTTCGCCAAGAGAGCTTTCACTGTACTTGTAGTGTATATGATGAGTGAATGTATTTCTCTTTATTTTCTTTTATTTTTTTTGCTTCCTGCTCTAGTTGTTATTATCTAATTTAGCTTAAGAGTCGAGTCGACCAGGCAGCAACTAGCTAAAGCTTTCAGGCTTACTCTCGCCCCCTTTCCCCACCCATTTTACTGACAATATGGCGTTTTAAATATTTCCGGGCGACTAACAACTGTCATTGTACTTTTCGACTTTAGATTTCCAACTATTTGCGGCCATTAATTATGGGGAAAATGTTTTTCAAACATGGCTGAAGACAAGCGACAGGAATTCAAATACAGTTGTCAATTTGTCTAATGGTCGAGATGCAGGCAAATCCATTACAGAGACTCAAACTGAAAGTAAACTGTAAGTGAAGCAGGTCAAACGGATGAGCTTTCGGTGAGTTCAAAATAATAATTAACCTACATAAATACAAATTGAAATATATTTGGCACAGTAACCATAACACGATTACGTATTGTCTCTCTCTCTCTCTGTGTGTGTGTGTGTGTGTTTGGGGGAGGTACATTAACCTCATCGCTTGGCTTGGTGTAGTATAATACGAATGCCAAAGTCAAAACGAAATTCACGACAAAAAATATGATTCACTCGCACGATATCTCCCACTGTCATACAATGCCATACAGATGGCCATATATGCATAAATAAACTACATATTTTTTTATAATAATGCCCTGTAATTTATGAAGCCAAAAAGGTTACGAGCAAGCCCGTAGATATATCTGTAATTTTACCCAAAATATATAATACAACTTGATTTTTTTTTCTTTTCCATTTTACACTGTCCAAAAAGGCGTCACAACGTCATCGTCGCCTCGTTATTTTATTCATATGTATATATTTATTTATATTTTTCTACATCGTAAATTAAAAGCTTTGTATATTATACTATTCAAGCAGTTATTTTGTTTGGTATTTTATTTGGTCATGTCAGCGAGATCGATTTGAATTGAATTAAAAGTGAACATCATCCGACACATTCATAATAAATTGCCTACATCAAAATAAAAGGCAGTCGACTCAACAAATTACCGGTTACTGATCGATTTTATAATGTGCTTTGATTTTTGAAATCTTATATATATTTCTCTACATTTCTTCCGCGAAGTATTCAACGGATTCGCTTTGTTCATTTGCTTTACTATATTCATTTTGATTACAAATTCTTGTAGCATATTTTTAACATTAGACATTGGTAACTAATAGTTAGCAGAGGTTCTTAAAAGTAACTTGGCTGATAAAGAACTATGTTTGATAATACTATTCATAGTCTGTTAACAATATGTTAACTAATGCTCGTTTTCCATTAGAGACAAACGACTCATATGAGCCAAATGTTTGGGAATCATTCTCAGGGGTTTTTTGTCAAATGATCATTCGACTCGGGGTAAATGTTTTGTAATGATTCTAAGTATATTAATATCCAATAATCATTCGACTCATTAGAACTAACTGAAGACGATTCTGAGTCAGTTTAATGTAAACCAAACCTAATGATCCAATTAGTCCAATGAATATCCATTCAAAAGTGGATGTTAGGTCTTATGCAGTACCACACACATATGTACAACATGCTATCGATATATTAATGTTGTCAAATTCGCCATCTTAATAGATCTTTCTACTATTTAAGTACACGGTCTGAACATACTGTAGTAATATTTAGCACTGTAGTAATATTTAGCACATAGCATGTAAGTCTGTATTATATTGTAAATATCGTTATCATTTAAGTATTACTGTAAAAAGTACAATCGAAAGTAGTGAAACGCACTCCGTAGGAAATCGGAAATATCTCTGACTCACTTTAGCGCCCTCTGGCGAGAATGAAGACAACTAAAATCCAATGTATAGAAAAAAGAAGACGAGCGTCACTTTTGAAAGTAACGCCGGAGTGAGTGGACGTGATCAAGAGGAATAAAAAGTATATCTTGTGTTAAAAAAACAAATAGAACACCAAAACACTATTAAATAAAGACATCCTGTACTAAAATACATTCAAATAATCCGTTTCAAACAGCATTTAAGCTAACTTTTCTGAGTAAAAATCATATTCAAATCCCGTACTCTTATCGCATTTATTTATTTATTTCCTTATGTCATCTCGAGTATTACCAAGTGCAGTTGAAAGCTGGTTGTAATTGTAATAATTTCGACACATTTCCACAGTTATTAGTGCCATAAAACTGAGCAGTGCTGGGGCTGTACAATCATTTGCTTATACAGTTTAATAACTGTGCCATGAAAGCTTAAAACAGTCAACAGAGCGTCAATTTGTTGTAACAGGTTAAGCATTCATGTAAATACTAGTGCTTACCCCAGTGATGAAAGACAATTGCCAATAATCTCTCGAGATAATTATCTAACAAATCGCATACGGAAGCAAATAGACATGGCGAAAGGAGGGAAAAATGAAAGTATACATTTAAGACAAAAGAGTGGACATTACCTTAGACAATGTCAACGCCCAAATGCGATAAATTGTGAACGAAAATCGAGAAGAAATTATGTATAAATTCCGCACAGAAAAAACATGATAAATTGTGTGAATAAAAGGAAAATCAACAATATGATTGGTCAGCTGGCATTTATCATTCGCTGCGATGCGATTCGATTCGATTTGATTTGATGCGACGATTGCGATGACTACAATAACGAATTATAACTAATAAGCGTGTTTAATGCTGCATTGTTAGGCAAATTAGTCTGCGTCAAGAAATGTGCCATAAGACGTATGATAACTCTTTAAGATTTTCTATTCAGTTTAGTCAACTCGAAACGTATTAAACACAAGCATCAACAGCTACTTGATACCACTTGATCAACGACGCTTCGTGTGGAAGCGCAGCGACCCGAAAATAAATCTACAAATTATGCAAATTTCATATTGAGATTTGCTCGAGTCTCGTTTGATTTGTATTCTCTTATTTGGGTTTGTCTGTGCTAATGACATAAAAAACGCACAACAACCGAGTGTGTGGGATTATTGGCTGCCATAAAAAAGTCTCGCAGGAGAAAGGTATTTTTACTATGAATAATAAGTTCTGGTTGTCAAACATGCAAATTCTTCAGCTGATGAATGAGTTCAATTAGCTTAACTGGCAAATATGAGCAAGTATCTAGCGGCATGTGAGTGAAATTAGATGTTGGGACACTCGATAATATATTTAGGTGGCATTCCATACAGTTAGCTTGGGTTTGATTGAAGTTCAGACTATCGACAATAACTAGAAGTATTTAGAGTTTAGTTTTTTACATATTCTTTAGTATAAGAACTAAACTAAACTCGCAGAAAATACTCATCAATTCCCAACTCTTGAGTGCTTCAACTAAAAATAAAACACACCAAATCCTTGTGTTCTTCTTCAATAACCATAGCTCATCGTGGCTTACTCTAGTTTCCACGCATTCATTTACATGCAAATTGGAATTGTTTAATTAAATTTGAAAAGGAAATTTGAATAATGACATTAAACCGATTAAAAAATTGAATTTGTGATTTACACACTGTCTTCTCGGCGTCTCGTCTAGGGAGAGACCTAGTAGTGGCATGGCGTATGGTTTCAATTAACCCAATTAACTCGACTGCATATTTAATACGTATTTTGGTTTTTATGCAGCGCAATATCAACAGGCGTTATACATAAATAATTTTAAAATTTGTTTTCTTTCAGTGTTGGCATAAAATTAACATAAATTATGCTACGATTGAACGTGGTGCGTGGATTCATTATTGTTGTGTGTAATTTCTTAATATGATTTGACATATATTGTTTTATATAGTGTGTTAGTATGAATGTGGAAATGGCTTTAGTCTAATCAATAGCTTAAGGCCTAAACTGTGCACCAGACACAGTCTAATTAACATAATGCACACAATAGTTGACGTCAAAGTCAAAAGCAAGCATGAATATAACATTTATAGAGGGAGAATGGAATTCAGAATGAACTGCCTTGAGCATAGTGTGACATTAGTTGACAGTTTGTGGTAGTTTAGGATAACTTGAAAGCAATACTCATTGAATTAAGTTTAGATTTGTCAAAGAACTCTAGAGAGAACGTTTTAAAGCTGTTAACTCTATTTGGTATATAAAAGTGATAAGCTGAGTAGATGTGTTTGATATAATGATATACATATTATATATTGATATACTATTTCTAATCATCTCAAGAAGCTGCGTATGTCATTTAGTGAATCTATTTCTCTATACGATTCTTCTATACGACTATTCCTTATTCGAGAACGGTTCTCACAATATCTTTCTACTACTGGAAAACAATTTGTATTGGATAAAACTTGAATTGTCAAAGAACTCCACAGATAACGATTTAAAGCTCTTCACTCTATTTGGTTTATATAAAGAGTAGATTTATTTTGATTTATCAGAACAAGAATCTCAATCTCCAATTGTCTCAAGAAGCTGTGTATGCCATTTGCTGATGGATTTATTACTCTATAGTACAGCACAGAGTCTATACGATTATGCTTAAGAAATCGAGAACTATTCTCACAATACCTTTCCAAAATCTGGCAACAACTCTTCTTTCATAGATTTATGACTCTCTTCTGCACCATTTCTTTCGTATTTTTCTATATACTTTTTTTATTAACTCTTCAAAAAATATGCATAAAATATTTCATAAAATATATACAATCACTATTGGCCGAACAATAATTTCAATCTCCAATAAATCTCAAGAAGCTGTGTATGCCACTTGCTGATAGATTTATTACTCTACAAAATCATGCTTTAACAATCGAAAACTATTCTCACCATATATTCTCAAGATCTATTACTGGCAACAACTATTCTTTCATAGATTTATGACTCCCTTCTGCTCCATTTATTTCATATTTTTCCACATTATATTTTGACTATTAACTCCTCAAAAAATAAGCTTAAAATATTTCATCCGTGCGCTTCATAACTTTTATCTGGCTTTCAAAAATGCAAAAAATGCTTACCAAAATACGAGAAAAAAGAGAGAATTGAGGCATTAAAGTATTTCATAGTTTTTTGCAGCTGAGTTAAAAGGTAAGTTATGCGTGCATTTTTAAGCGCCACTGTAGTGGCCCAAAGGCATGACAAATGTGTCCCCAGGGTGAGTGCCACTGATGTGAGGCGACAGGCCTTGCTGCTTGCTTGCTGGCTTGCTGCAGGTTGTTGCAGCCACAAAAAACCGACAAAACCTTGCCACACATTCGGCACCAATTGCAGTACAGTTTTATTTTTATGGCAAATGTTTTTTTAGTTTTATTTGGATTTTCCTTTTTTTTTACTTTTATTTTGTTGCGGCAACCACCTAACTGCATTTGGCATTGTGCTTCACTGACTTTCGAGTTGCAGGCCATAAACCATGCGGAGCGCAAGAACTAGGAAGTGTAGGAGAAAGTCCAACAAACAGAAATATAGTACATGCAAAAGAGGAGGCCAGGCCAAGGCTATGCAAAATTCTATTTTATTTTTATTACTGTGGATTTGGTTAGAGATTTTTGAAAATGAGATTTATGCACATTTCAGATGATCTATGCGAATTCGCTATGCATATAGTATCTCTACTCAAAATACAAATTAAAATACGTGCGTGTTTCTCATATTTGTTGAGTCTAGGAAAATATTTTCATAAAAATCTACACGCGCTTTTTTCGAAAATGAAAAACGAAAAGAGATTTATTCACATGTCATTAGCTCAAAGATCCCGCACTCTCTTTTCGACCCACATTCATTTGCGGGTTAACCATGAAAATTGATTGCGGACAGCAGCTGGGAGAGATGTGTGCGAGTGTGTGTGTGAGTGTGTGCGTGTGTGGCATTACCCCCTCCCCCTTTCCTTACTTTACTATTGCTTCTACTCAATGTGTTGTGTTCTGTTTGCCGGAAGCGTCATGTGTATTAATTTTTCTCTTTCACTTTTCAATATCGTTTTGCGTACATGCATCTTAATACATCAAAACTTAACTTATGCCGGGGGGGAGGAACAAACTCAACAAGTAGCGCACAAATATGCTCAAGAGCAACACAAGCGACAGCAACAACAATAGCAACAACAACAACAACCACAACAACAACAACATCTTGTTGATGTATGACAATGCGCTGCTTAAATTAGTTCATTGTTGTCCAAAAAGCTGTCAGATGTCAACGCGGCTGCTCCTCTTAAGCAGACCAAATAAGAAAACGCTTTTACACTGAGAGAAAAAATTTATTTCAATTGTTGAAGATTGCTTAGCGTTTATAGAAATCATAAATAAGCTTTGGAAATTTTTTAGTATATTCTGTCATAAATATTTTATAATTATGCTCTTCTTAAGCAGACCAAAAAAGAAAACGCTTTTACACTGAGAGAAAATATGTATTTCAACTGTTTACTAAGCGTTTATGTAAATCATAATAAGACTTTAAAATTTTTAAGTATATTCTGTCATAATTATTCTTTAAATATGAAAGACCAAGCAAAACGCTTTTACACTCAGAGAAAACATGTATTTCAATTGGGATCTTTTTAGAATATTCTTTGATTATTAATTATTTTATAATTATGCTCTTCTTAAGCAGACCAAATAAGAAAACGCTTTTACACTGAGTGAAAAAATTTATTTCAATTGTTGAAGATTGCTTATCGTTTATAGAAATCATTAATAAGCTTTGGGATCTTTTTAGAATATTTTTTTATAACTATGCTCTTCTTAAGCAGACCAAAAAAGAAAACGCTTTTACACTAAGAGAAAAAATGTATTTCAATTGGTAAAGATTGCTTAGCGTTTATAGAAATCATAAGTAAGCTTTGGGATTTTTTTAATATATTCTATCATAATTATTTTGTAAATATGAAAGACCAAAGAAAACGCTTTTACATTTAGAGAAAACATGTATTTCAATTGGTAAAGATTAATAAGTTTTGGGTTTTTTTTTTTAATATTCTTTTATAACTATGCTCCTCTTCAGCAGACAAAATAAGAAAACGCTTTTATTTCAATTGGTAAAGATTACTAAGCGTTTATAGAAATCATTAATAAGCTTTGGGATTTTTTTAGTATATTCTGTCATAATTATTTTGTAAATATGAAAGAGCAAAGAAAACGCTTTTACACTCAGAGAAAACATGTATTTCAATTGGTAAAGATTGCTTATCGTTTAAAGAAATCATAAATAGGCTTTGATATTTTTTTTTAGAATTTTCTTTCATAATTATTTTGTATTATAAAAACTATTTTCTGATTTCAACTTCTGTATGTATTATTTGAGGCAAGTTTTTCTTTTTTAAAGCTTAGTTTTTCTTATTCAAAGGGAACTTGAGCTGTTCAAAAAGTCTTCGTAATTTATCTCAACTTATTTTAGGCTTAATTAATACTCCATTTTGTAATATTTATCTTCTTTATTTTATGGTATCTTGGATTTCAAATAAACTCAAGCTTCCCTCATTTATTTACAGTGTGCTTCTGCTAAGTATATGAATTTAAATAAATTATATTAAGAATTTCCATAGACCATACACGACTTTATAATCAATTAGATTTACTAGTATATAGACTAAAAGTTATGACCTAATTTAGTATTCATTTCTGTATAAGCGTGTTAACATCAAAACCTACAGCAATTCTATTAAAGGCATTTGCTTTCGAAATAAATAGCCTTAGAAAGGAATCTCTATGTTTTTATCCCATCTATAATGCTCTTTCTCCTTTCTTCCTTACTTCTCTCAATGGCTCCCTGCACAGCTTAGTTTATAAATAGCGTATAGAATATGTTGAGCTAATTTTTAATATACTAGAAACTGCAGTTCAATGTGTGCATGCATGAAAACGTGTGTCATACACACACACTCACACACACATACACGTGGTGTGCTGTTGCTTTAGCGAAGGTTTCACATACATAAATTGGGGCAGTAATCCTATTTCTTCATTTAAGCAATTAAGCGGATTACAAACGGTTACAACAAGTGCGCAGAGCTGAAGCATTTGCCGTACACAAACACAAAGATACACACACACACACACACACACATGGGTGGGAGTACATATGAGTTTCAAATGAAATGCAAAAGTCATAGTTCATGCGATTCGAGTGGTTTGCTCTGCACATTGCAATTTACTTAGTTGGAATGATTTGCTAAGTACATACATAAAATGTGGGTGCAGTAGCGTGAGAGAGTTGAGATTGAGTTGAGAAATACTTTTAATACTCACTGTGGATTATTCAAGATAATCTTTCAGTGAGCACATTTTTCACAGTGCACTTTAACCTAAAAAAAACACAGTCGCCACACTCAATTAAAACGCATAATGCTTCCGCATACAGCGAGCGATGCATACGCAGATACAAATGTATCTAAATAGATTTGCGCACGCATTACGCATTACGACTGACAGAAAATATTTAAAAAATGCTCCAGAAATGCATAATTAAAGCCTTTCTATGGCCAAGCTGCTCGAGGCATGGAGTGGACCAATTGAATGGAATTGAATTGAATCGAAAGCGCATCCAATACAAAAGCGAGGCATTCACAATGAAACGAATTATAAAACGAAAGCAAAAGTGTAAACGAAATGCAGATAATGATGTTGATTATGATGAACTACTGTATCTCACGCTGTATCAAATTATGGAGGGAATTGTCTTCCGGAACACCCAAGGAAAAAAATATAAATAAATTCCATTAAATGTGAAAAAATATTAATTAATGTTTATGGTTTATAATTGATGGGCCAGAGCTGAAATTCTCCTCTTTTTTTCAACTTATTCTTGCACATTATATCGAAAGACTTTCAAGTGCAGGCCAAGCAGCTGCTGCAGCTGTCAGTTATTAAAAAACGAAGTAGAAGGGGATGTTAAGCGGGGGTAAGCTGAGCAGACTCTCAGTTGTCAGGCCCAAAGTTTTTCGAGTGGAGTTTTGATAAATGACTTTTGTATTTTGTTTTATGCTTCGTTTTCGTTGCGACCGAGCAAATTAATTAAAATGAGTTTAACAAATTCATAGCGTATTCATTTAGGCGCCTGACAAATTGATTTCCACTGTGTGTATGCTCCCAATTTTGGACAACGAAATGTAACTATCTTTTCGTGATTGTCGTCGTTGTTGTTGTTGTTGTTTATGAAGTGACAACATAACCTTCAAAAAAATTAAGCAAATCGAAATCCGCTTAACCCACACACAGCAATCCACTTGGCGGCACTTTTTGATTGAAATTAAACTCTCAAGTTAATTGAAAGAGCGCAACGCGATTGCCTCCGTTTAGTTTCAGTTTGCTTGAATTGGTTTAAAAGCAAAGAAGTCATAAAACTCATATCAAAATCGTTATAAATTACATAGAGAAATAGAAGCACAAGCACACATAACTACTCTTTGTTCGGTTTATAAATATGCATGATGCTTCTTCGACTGCTGCGCCATATTGGGCCATAAAAAACATATAGTATACTATATAAAACATTCACAAGTAGTGCTCGTATCTATTCGAACTGGCTAACCTTGTGTGTGACGCACACGGGAACCTATAGATTTGAGTATTGTCTCTTGGGTTTGCCTCGATTTCATTTCAATGTTTGACACTTTTACTATTGTTTCGTCGTTTTGTTTAACTGCGATCTTTGCACTATTTACTTAAGCACTCTGGTTAATGGTGATTGAAACCTAGTGAGCTGAGTTAGTATTAAGAGATGCTCACATTTCAAGTTAAGTGAAGCCAAATTTATTACCGAGTTATTATGCTTGATATTCGAAGAGTTTTGAGCTCATATATATGAACTAAAGTATGGCTTGAATTCCCAGCTATCTATTCAACTACTTGACTATATATATACTCTTATGTCTTATATATATACTCTTATGTCTTATATATATACTCTTAAGTCTTATATATACACCCTTATGTCTCATATACATACTCTTATGTCTCATATATATACTCTTATGTCTCATATATATACTCTTATGTCTCATATATATACTCTTATGTCTCATATATATACTCTTATGTCTCATATATATACTCTTATGTCTCATATATATACTCTTATGGCTCATATATATACTCTTATATCTAACGACTAAGTTTGCTTCACCCTTTACAGGGTAACTTGCCAGCGAGTTGGTCAAATCAATCCACATAAAATAGCCAAATATCTTACTGGTTTCGTTTTACGATCTTGTCTGGTTTTAGTGTTTTCATGAGCGCAATCTTACCTGAAATTAGAAAACAAGAATTTAGTTAATAAGTCAATTAAGAGCACATTTCAAATTGTAACTTAAGCCAGCAGAAATGTGGGTTATAATCTAGACAAAATTGACAAGAATTAAATTTAACCTAAACCTTTGTTTAAGCGAGTTTTCTGACTCGAAAATGCTATAATATTTAATTAGTTTAATGGTTTAACCTTGCGCAAATTATATTTTTTGATTAGAAAACAATCTAGTTAAACATTTTGATGAGCGGAGATAAATTAATGCTCGTTTGTTTCTGTTTTAAAAGAATGATAAAGTAAAAGAGATAAAACCGGCTGAGCTTAAAATATATAGATAAAATTAATGCAAAGAAATAGAGGCTGCATGAAATGCAAATCTACAAATTGATCAAATTGTCTGATATGGTAGATATATATATTTGACTACTCGTTTTACACAACAGCTGCAGACCAGACTGCGTTATCAATGGGAGGAGTTAATGGCAATAAAATACTACACGCCTCTGATTAGACCCCCTCTATGGCTCTGCGGTAATTTCAATTAAAATGTCAATTACCGTCGCTTCGTATCTTATTAATTACTCGTTGTTCTGCACTACACTTTGGTCATTTATAAATTATTGACATACTGACTACAACTCTGCCACATACCACACCATAATGCCCCGACCATAAACGGTGTGTGAGCATTTTGCCCATATTACTCAGCGTCAATATTTATGGGCTAATAGGTAGACTCTATATGTATGTCTGTGTGTGAGCCACAACAGCTGGGTGTAAATTAACGGCATTGTGGGCGTGTGCAGCAGCGTTTAAAATCCAACTAACGAAGAGCTAGTCGTGAGTGCCCGACAGGCAATATGATGTATTTTAAACACATTCGATTCATATGTTTAGTGTGCCAATATACCCCTTATCTCTGCAGGTACAGTACCACCACACTCAGAATCAATTAATTAAACTGGATATTAACTCTGAAAAGAGCAAAACTGGGTTAACATTTGCCGAGTTGGCGTACCACTTTAACAATACATACTATTAGTATTTCAGCCACAGACAATAACTGAAATCTCTGGCTAATTTAAGACTCATTAGATGGCATTATGTTAAAATGTTATTTCTAATATGCTTATTAAACTAAACTGTTACAACAAGCCCTTTCAAATAGGCAATAAATACGTGAACAACAAGCAGATATAAATTTTGTATAATAACTACTATATATACCTCTTAAACAGATGCGACACGAGCGCTCAGTTAATTTGCTTAGTTTATTATCTGATTATATTATATACACATTTTTTCTCTTTCTCTGAGTCGAGTAGTAGCCGTGTCTATTATAAATAATATGGCATAAATTAAGCAATTTGATCGCATCTCGAAACGAATTTACAAATCAAACTATTTAGCTTAGACTTTTTTATTTTTATATTTCATTGAAGCGAGAAAAAATGGTTGATTGTTGACTGAAAATATTCCAGTTTAAATTCTCTAACGAACTAATCGCATTTCAATTAACTTATCAAAGTCAATCAAGCGCATTTAGGCGGATTACATTTATGCAAATGCTGTGACAAACATTGCCATCGAGTGGGCGTGGGGGAGGTCAACCTGGGTCAAGTATGTATTGTACTAAAGTTGAGGTTAGTGTTTTTAAAATGGAAAGTAAATATTCTAGAAAAATGTATTAAAATGGAATAAAACTAAAACTGAGCTTAGGCTGCATCTAAGGTCTTTTCATGTACTAGTTTTATAGGAGAAGCCGATAGACTTTCAGCTCATTTGACTAATATACAGTGCGTTTCATAATCACAAGACAGATAGGATTCATGCAAAACCGATTGGTAGAGATTCTCAAAAGTCGAGGACAATATAGTAAATTTGCAATACAAATTATATATTCGTCTTTTAAAATGCAAAAGTAAATTTCGTTGATATTTCTAGAAAAATGTATTAAAATGGAATAAAACTAACACTAAACAGTAGCTGAATTTAATCTATATCCAAGGTCCTTTGATGTTCTAGTTTTATGGTTGAAGCCGATAGACTTTCAGCTCACTCGACCAACAATTTAGCAATACCTTATCAGACATTCCCAGAGAGCTCTTTGAGACCGCCCAAACATTAAAACAAACTGAGAATTCTACAGATGAAGCAGAGAGATGAGAATTCAAGACTCTTTCTTGAAGTCATTGAGACATTAAAGCAAGTGCTAAGGCCTAGGACTAGAGTACTTAAAGTACTGTGTATGACTGCATTATTATCCAGATATAAGACAGAGCTGTATAAATAGACTTGTTGCCTCGTCGTAAACACTGGAGCTCTGCAGGCAACTCATATTCAGGATGATGCTATCATAAACCTGTACACATAAAATTCATTCATTTAAGAAATTTAAAATAATTTACAACAACAATTTCACTTTATTTTCTCCATACACAAGTTATTTAATATGCTTGTAATAAATTCTAAATAATTCACTGCATAAACTTCTCTTTATATTCCCTTTAAGCATTTTAGAACAATTCTTGTTAGTATTAAACTTGCACTTTGGCCAAACGCTTTCCATGTTTCCACAACCTTCCTTGGCTCATATTACAACCGAAAACATTCTATACTCGTAAAACTAATTTTTGTTGATTTTAGTTTGATTGTTTTGCGTGTGACTTAAAAACTTTGCCAACAAACTACTAGTAAATAGAAATTTAATATGGTAGAAGTTGCCAGGGCTTAAAGTGGTGCTTAAGTTTATGAACTGGGCAAAAGTATGTAAAATATATGTGAGGCAGCTCAACATACTTCCAAGTTATACATCTCTACTCTACTCAAGGTAAATAACCTCATGGAAATCAACCACAGCCCACACAGCATGTCAAAATTTGAAATGGGCTATGGTACTTACTATACTACTATTTGAAAGCATTCAAAAATGCTTCAGGTAATACATAATTATTTGAATAATCAAGAGTTGATTTCGCTGTCGCTGCTCTATATATGGCCAGTACTACAACTACAATATGAACTGGTTTTCCCCTCCCCATTGGACTGACACGCTACACACATAATGTTACGACCTGTCAAATTTGTTGTCAAATTATAGCTGCTGGGAGCGCACAACATGTAAAACAATAACAAGTAACACTTTTTGTTTAGAAGCTGTACTTGGTGTAGGTACTAAAGGGTATATGCAGTTTGTGGAAAAGGGAAAAGGAGGCATGGCAGATCGTTTGAAGTATATACATATATTCTTGATCAGAATGAAGAGCTGTGTTGCTATAAAACGTATTCAATCGTTATAAGTAGTGTCGATATATCCGTAAAATTCTGCTGCTCTTATTAAACCTTGATACAAAGGCAAAGAACAGTGTATTCTACTGTCGACAGCGCCCGACTGTAGCCTTTACGCACTAACGTATTCAATCCTTATAAGTAGTGTCGATATATCCATAAAACTCTGCTGCTCTTATTAAACCTTGATACAAAGGCAAAGCACTGACTATTCTACTGTCGACAGAGCCCGACTGTAGCCTTTACGCAGTAAAGTATTCAATCCTTATAAGTAGTGTGGTTATATCCATGAAATTCTGCTGCTGTCGTTAATCCTTAATGCAAAGGCAAAGAACAGAGTATTCGACTGTCGACAGCGCCCGACTGTAGCCTTTACGCACTTTGTAGTATAATTTATAGTCTAGCTCTTTTTTGGGGGTCTAAATGTTGGGTAATGTTCTAATTACGTGGGCGCGTGTCACATTTTGGCGTATTTATCACGCGCTTGAAATCACAAAAAAGAATTCTACAAGTATTTATGGTACTCTGACAATCGTTACGTGTCTGTCTATCATAGACTGTTGTCTGTGGTACCCAGAGTTATTATTATATTTGTTGTCGATTTGATTAGTATGCGTGTGGGGTGTAGTAATTGTCTAATTGTCTAATTGTTGTTGGACCACATTCGGCGCAATAAATGGGTGTTGTGGTTTTAATTATTGAATAGAGTCCAAAAACTGACTGCACACCCGAAAGGTGAATCCATTTGGTTTCCATTGTGCCTAATATGCGTAATGTGTTTAATTACTAGGTTGGGTCGATGTCACAGGGTCAAGGCATTAAATCATAAAACGGCCATAAAATTTTATGTAGGGTAAATTAATACACAAATTGTAATAGTTTCAATCAAGGAAAGAGTTTCGATTAGTGCAGAAAACGTGGCTTAGATATGGATATAAATAATAATCGAATAGCACTAAAACTACTGAATGTTGTCAGTTGAATGAACTTTTTAGAGTATATATACTTTTATCGATAAAAAATAAGTTGAGGTAGTCTTGAAATTTCGCTCCAAAAAGCATAGTTTAAATATAGGTAGATCAAATTTTATGTAGGGGAAATTAATACACAAATTGTAATAGTTTCAATCAAGTAAAGAGTTTCGATTCGTAGCTTAGATATGGATATAAATAATAATCGAATAGCTCTAATAGTCTTTTGTACTAGAACTACTGACTGTTTTCAGATGAATGAACTATTTAGATTATAAGCTTCAATCGATTGTGAATAAGTTGAGGTAGTACTGAAATTTCACTCCAAGAAGCATAGTTTAAACATAGATAGATCAAATTGTATGTAGGGTTAATTAATACAGTAATTGTAATAGTTTCAATCAAGTAAAGAGTTTCGATTCGTACACTGATAAAAAAATTAAAATCTTAAATTAAGAATTTGAGCAATCTTAAAATTTTAATCCCGAAAAAGCTTGAAAAATAACCATAAATCTAATAATGAGAATTCGAATGTCATTTTCAAGATTTAAAAATCTTCTTATTAGAACTTGTTTGTGTCAAAATGTCCGTCTCATTCGCACACCCAGGCGAAGTCAAAATAAAGAGAGATGAAGCGAAATTTTAAATTAAACAAAAAAATACAAAAATAAAAAAACGTAGTTCTCTGCCTGGATTTGAACCCGAGTCGTCCGCATTCTGCATTCTTTGCAATCTGTTCATAAGAATTGTATTTGGTATTTGGGATGTGCAAACTGTGAAAGCTTTGTGGCGCAGTGAACAGCGTTGCGTGTGTCAAGCAAGGGAGGAGTCGTGAGTTCAAATCGCGAAGCCGGACAAGTAAATTTGGTATGTAAAATTAAAGATATAATCAAATTTAATAGATGTAAAAAATTTATAAAATATAAAGAACAATTTATACAAAAAAAAAATTATAAAAATATTAAAAATGTGCATCACATGTAATTTAGCGGTTAATCTAATGAGAGGAAAAAATCATGATTTAAGATTTTTGTAAATCTAAATTTGAGATTATGGTCGTGATTTTAGATTTTTTAGCATCTTATTTTAAGCTGGTTCATACTTGAAGTAATCTCTATAAAATCTTGAAATAGAACCAATAAATCTTAAATATAGATTTTTCAGGCTTAATTAAAAAAAATCTTGTTTTGAGCTTGGAAATCTAAAATCAAGATTGCATAGAGATTACGCTACTTTCGTCACCAAATGGTCTTGATTTTATGACCAAAAATCTTCATTTTAGCTCGTTTTTTTTTTGAGTGTAGCTTAGATATGGATATAAATAATAATAGAATAACACTAATGGTCTTTTGCACTAAAACTACTGAATGTTGTCAGTTGAATGAACTAATTAGTTTATAAACTTTTATCGATTATGAATAAGTTGAGGTAGTCTTGAAATTACGTTGCAAAAAGCATAGTTTAAATATAGGTAGATCGAATTTCATGTAGGGGAAATTAATACAGTAATTGTAATAGTTTCAATTAAGGAAAGAGTTTCGATTATTGCAGAAAGCGAAGCTAAGATATGGATATAAATAATAATCGAACAGCACTAATAGTCTTTTGGACTAAAACTACTGAATGTTGTCAGCTGAATGAACTATTTAGACTATAAGCATTTATCGATTATGAATAAGTTGAGGTAATACTGAAATTCCGCTGCATAGATAGATACATAGTCATAGATCTAAAATCTAATATAAGCTTTCTATATACATTTTTAAATCTAAGAAAATATACCTGCAGCTGCTACAATTTGCCATATGAAACTCATAATATAACAGACAAAAAGAAGCTGAAAAAAAAGAAAAATCCCTTCATTCTCCTCCCGCATATTAAACAATGAAATGAGCCAGATTTCCATGTAAATCTGTGACGCTAACCGCTGCACGAACTGCAACAAAAAATAGTGAAACTTAATGCAATTGCCTTAGATTACACGCGAAAAAAGGAAAAACTTGGGGGAATAAACTACTGAGCACTAGACAATGCTGAGTAAATCTCAAAAAGCGAAGAGAATGCGACTTTCCAACTCGAATTACAGTTACTGCGAAAAGCAGCAGTAGGTGGTGTGAAATTACAAGCGATATCACTGTCACTGCAGACAGTTGACAATCAGCAGGCAGCAGTGAGCCGCTTTAGAAACATCTTATATTTTAGCGTATTAAAACGCATAAATTACAGGTTGCATGTTGCATGTGGCGTGCAGCGGCAACGCCTGAATTAAAGCCAATTTAACTGCCACAGCAGCAGCAGCAGCAGATGCTTGAAGCTTTTACGAAATTAACATAAACAGTATGCACATTTCCATTCCATTCAATTGCAGATAAAATGCCAAAGTGCCAGAGCTGAAGCGCTACATCTTTTACTACGGAGCATTATATTTCTCTGATTGCGGCATTCGCTCATTGGCGGCTGCCAATCAATTCCCAAAATCAACTTCAAATTGTCAACTACTTGAAAACGTGTCGAACCGTTAAGCTAGCACACGATTTTCCATATGTGTGCAAAAGTTCATTAATCAATGAAACGAGTATTAATAAGTAATATCTGACCCACATGAGCTGAGCCATTTGATTTATTATGAGAAAAGGAAATATTTAACTTTTAAATAAATGACAGATAAAATAAATGTATTTTAATAAAAATATATATTAAAAAATTAAAGTAAAAAACATTTGATAAAAAAACGAAAAAAAAAAAGTAGGGAAAGCTACAGTCGGACGCAAAGCTACAGTCGGACGCAACCGACAGTAGGAGACCCTGTACTTTGGTTTGCCCTGGGCGTCGATAATAGCAGCAGCATATATGAACATACTCACATACACATACACATGTACTTATCCATACACACATACACTTATACAACAAATATACACGCAAATACAAACAATAACCAATACTCATACAGAAATTCATACTCACAATCAAAAATCACGTATACGCCCTAGTGGCCGCATACTGTTGCGGCTTCCCCCTCCCCAAGCCAAATGCCTAGTACTGAAAATTGTTTGTTCAATATCTCCGGTGTTTATTATCCGATTGGGCTGCAACTTGCACCAAACATGCAAAGCATCTAAAACTTTCATCCTGCAAAAAATGAATCCAGTGACTCTAAAACTGTATATACTAAGGACATTTTTCAAATTTGAGGGGGAGGGGGATGAGATATCAAATTAAAAACATAAACTTGGCCTGCCTATGTAATACACGAACCAAACAAAAAAAAAATTACGTCTCTAGCTCTTATAGTTTCCGAGATCTCGGTGTTCATACAGACGGACGGACAGACGGACAGACGGACAGACGGACAGACAGACAGACGGACAGACGGACATGGCTAGATCGACTCAGCTCGTCGTCCTGATCAAGAATATATATACTTTGTGGGGTCTGCCACGCCTCCTTCTGCCTGTTACACACAAATGTCATTTGCACAAACTTAATAGACCCTTTTGTACTTTTTTAAAGTACAGGGTCTAAAAAAAAAGAATTATAATAAATGAATGAAAAATATATAAATATAAATAGTAAAAATATATAAATATAAATGAAAAATATATGAATAAAAATTTAAAAAAATATATAAATATAATAAAAAAAATATAAATATAATAAAAAAAAATATAAATATAATAAAAAAAATATATACATGTAAATAAGAAATATTTAAATATAAATAAAAAAATATATGAATATAAATAAGAAATATATAAATATAAATATAAATAAAAAAATATATAAATATAAATAAAAAATATATGAATATAAATAAAAAATATATAAATATAAATAAAAAAATTTGTAAATGTAAATAAAAAATATATGAATATAAATAATAAATATATAAATATAAATAAAAAATATATAAATAAAAAAATATATTAATAAAAAATACATAAATATAAATAAAATATATATGAATATAAATAAAAAATTTATAAATATAAATAAAAAATATATAAAAATATACATATATAAATACAAATTATAAATATATATAAAATACAAATAAAATACAAACAAACAAAAATTTTAATAAAAAAAATCTACTAAAATATATGAATATAAAAAATATAAATAAAATGATATATACGAAATATATTATAAATAAAAAGCAGAACAAATTTTGAGCAAACTTGCAAATTTAGTAAGTTTTTATAATTTATTCGATTTAGTTTATAGTCATTACTTCTGCAAATCTATTTTTATAAAATCTCAAATCGAATGCCACACGCAACTAATCTCAATATGTCTCACCGGCGCTAAGCTGATATTTTGCCCATGGCCTCAAAAATAATTAGCCAACAAAAATTAACATGATAAAGCTAACGAATGCAAAATTCTTAATTAGACGCGCGGACAGACGACAGTGCCATTTTTTTCTATTTGTTTTTTCTGTGTGTGTCTTCTATTTGTTTTTATAGTTTCGAGATTTCAATTCAAATGAAATTTGTCAGCTAATTTAAACTAAAACAATACTAAAAGATAAAGCACTACATTCATTTGTTTTATGACTGCTGCTGAACTTGATATTGAAAAAATCGAAATAAACTAATGAAATCAATCAAAGTTTTTGGCATGTCAGCGACAAAAGACAAGGCAAAACAATTAACATGAAATGTGCTGGGCGCAAAGCATAAAAAAAGCAGCAACAAATTCACAACAACAACTTGAAAACAACTTTGGAATTTTAAACAAGTTTCAATTTGTGCTCGTGTTTGACTCTTGTTGTTTTTGCCGTAGGTAACAAATAAACCAGCAGTAGCTCTGGCAAAATATGCACAACGTCCGAGTCCGAGTATCTCGAGTGCTTGTTTTTTATTTCGCCCAGAAACAAACATATTCCATAGTCATAAATTCAGAAAAAATGGGTATATATTGCACTAATTGATTGTACAGCTTTTGCGGGGTTGTAAAATAAAAATACAAAAATATTTGCCGAACAATTCAATTAGTTGGCTTGCGGGGTCAGGGATAAAAAGAACAAGTGGAAACGAGGTAAAGTAAGCTGTGTACGACAAAGTGGATAGACTTTTTTGAAGAGTTAAATTGAAGGTTTATTAAAGGTAAAAAAAAGCATCTCTGACAACCATGCGCCTTAGCCCGCCAAACCTGGCCCATCCTCTGTCCAAAACGCTCCTCTGAGCTTTGCGGACTTGATAGAGCCTCCTGCTCAGTGGTGAGCAGAGCCTTGACCGGACACTGGCTTATAGGATTCCACGCTGCTAGACTCCAGGCCCTTTTCAACGACTTTTGCAGAAGCTGTCGAGACGCAGAAGAAAAGAAATCAGTTGCTGTCCTCCCCTCTGTAGAACCAGGTTCTTCCACCTGGAAGTCTTTCAACTAACAGATCTGACGGACCTTGCCAAGGATGAAACGGTTCATTAAAGCCTCAGGCTGGTCTTAAACGCAGTAGTTGGAAATTTTAAATGTGTCCATGCGGTATCACAATGGGCCTCTTTTGGCCTAAATCAGCTGAGGATCATACCTTAGCTTAAGCGGTAACCCTAACCTCAGTTAGAAATCTGCATAAAAGGGGGATTTACTCAGGACTTGAGTTCTTCTTTCGATATACTTTCCATTTCCTATTTTCTATCTGTTCCTTATGCAAGCAAATAGGAGAGAAGTCGTGTGTATCTATGACCCATGAGAAGTCGTGTATCTATGACCCATGAGAAGTCGTGTATCTATGAGCCATTCAGCCCATGGCCCAGTTCCCCCATTACAACTCCTTTAAGCATCCGTCTCCTATTCTTACTAAAGTCTAGTTCTGTCTCATCAAAACACAAATAAATTAAATTATTTGTATCTTTTTCATACACTTGTTAAGCGCTTAAACTCTTGGCTAGTAATTCGTGTGCACTTGCAATTTATATTTCCTTTCATATAGAATTTTATATGAATATTCAGTACAGTTGTTTTTATTATCTTTTCAGCATGTTCACAATTCATCTCGTGCAGTCAAAAATAAATTTGCATAAACAAACGACTGACAAACCGCCAAACAAACTGCTAAATGAAATCATATAAAATAAAGCGACATGCCACAACAAAAAGCAAAATACACACGCACACACACACACACACACACACGCATTGCTGTCAAAAATGTAAAAAAGAGAAAATACTCTCTATCGGATTCAGGTGATAGAGAGACAGGCTTTAAAGATAGATTTTAAGCCAATAAAAACACAAACATGTGTATAGCGAAAGGGGCGGGGGGAGGGGGTAGAATGGGCTCTGGGAAGCGTGCCAAAATGCCGCTAGGCATTGAAATTTAAATGCGCAACGCATAGTCCTCCGCCTAAAAAAGAGGGAACAAAACACAGCATATATATGTAGATAAATATATATATTTATACGCATACATGTGTAGATACAAAATGAGTAAGCACATGTAGGCAGGAAGCACTTCGCACACACACACATAGGTACACACACACACAGGCACACACAAACAGGAAGTCAGTCAGGCAGGAGACCAGTGAAGCATAACAAATAGCGGAAAGAGCGTCAAAGGTTGTCTATGCACTGACAGAAAAACGAGTGTTGAAAAAAACACCAAACTATCGCTCTACTCAAATTTCAATTTGCTATTGAAGGAAAAATAAACTTTTATTAATACTATAATATTCTAAAAATCCCCCAAATTATGTATGTGCCATAGAAATTCAAGGAAAAATACACTTTTATTTGCTATAATATTCTACAAATTCCTCAGACAATGTGCCATAAAACCTTGTAATTTCAATTCGGCAAAACAAACAACACAAGAGTAGGAGTATTTTTACAGGGATATTCCATACAAAAAATATCTGAATCTCTGGCCCAATATGCAGTACTTGAAAAGCACCAAGAACTATCGCTCTAATTTATTATTAAAGGAGAAATATACTTTTATTAATACGTCTAACTCTTTAAATATTCTAAAAATTCCTCAGATTATGTGATATAAACATTCTTAAATTTCAATTCAGTAAAACATTCATTAGAGTAAAAGTATTTTAATAGGGATATTCCATTAAAAAGATCTCTAAATCTCCTGTCCAATATGCCATACTCAGTGGTTGTCTATGCTCTGACAGAAAAACGAGAGTGGAAAAAGCACCTTACTATAGCTCTACTCAAATTTCAATGTGTTATTGAAGGAAAAATCTACTTTTATTAACGCTATAATATTCTAAAAATTCCTCAGACTATGTGCCATAAAAACTCGTAATTTCAATTCGGCAAAACATTCATTAGAGTAAGAGTGTTTTTACAGGGATATTCCATACAAAAAATGTCAAAATCTCTACTCAAAATCCAATTTAGTATTGAAGAAAAAATATACTTTTATTAATATTTTTATATTATTTTTCAAATACATATTCTAAAAAATCCTGAGAATATGTGCCATTAAATTTTCAAATTTTAATTCTGTAAAACATTCATTACAGTAAAAGTATTTTAATAGGGATATTCCATTAAAAAGATCTCTGAATCTCCTGTTCAATATGCCATACTCATTGGTTGTCTATGCTCTGACAGAAAAACGAAAGTGTAAAAAGCACCAAACTATCGCTCTACTCAAATTTCAATTTGTTATTGAAGAAAAAATATACTTTTATTAATGCTATAATATTCTAAAAATTTCTCAGACTATGTGCCATAAACATTCTTCAATTTCACTTCAGTAAAACATTCATTAGAGTAAAAGTATTTTGATAGGGATATTCCACAAGAAAATGACTGTACTTATTACTTATTTAACACACACCACTCAGCAATACTTTCAGCTTGTCATTACCTGAGTTACTTGCAATTTCTCGCAGTGCATTGTACCTTTTTGCAAACGATCAAACCAGGTAAGCCAACCTGGCATATTAGTAATGTAATTTTAACCCAGAAAGCAGAGCGTGTAGCATAATATTTTAGCAAATGCAAATGGGCAATTTTCGAAATAAAATTTATGTGGCCATTTGTATTTATCTTTAATTTTATAACAGAATCAATCAAGTGGAATGTGTGGAATGTGTGTGTGCGGCGCTCCTCTTATTGCCACATGAGTCTCAGCTCAATAAGCATTATGGTATTCCACCTTTCTCCGCATAAAAACCAAAAGTTATTTACGTTTATGCTAAAAGAAAAGCACTAAAATCATTCGGAAAATCTTTTTAGAGAAGGGAATACACACACACACACTCGCACGTATTTGAGCCATAAGTTTTAATTATAAGCTAGGCACCTGAAGTGTAATATGCCTGCCACATTGAAAATCTCTCTAAGCAGTCTAAGTACCACATAATACCCGATATATACTTATGGCAAACACTGTAGCCGTGGGCCGTAGGCGGCTTAAGCCCATGCATTGTTTGCCAGCTTTTTACCCAAAGACACACGGCGGCTCAACTGGCAAATACCTGAGAGTGCTCAGCCAGCCAGCCTATAGTCTCTGATCAGCCAAGCAGTCAGCCATTAGCTCCAAGCCAGCAGCAGCAGCAGCTGACGTCAGTACCAGAGCGAAGAGCTAAGATTCTCAGCGACAGCTTAAGCCAAACAAAAACTTTTCCAGCTCCAACAACAATAAAAGAGCAGAGATATAAAAATAATAACAATAAAAACAAGGATGGGTGGCAACAACAAAAGCCACCCCAGAAATCAGCAGAAGTATAACTGAAAACTAACGAATCAACGCTCAAACGTCCAAACAGCAACTAAAACTTCCGTTTTATGTTCTGAGCTGCCTAAATATGAACAACAACAAATCAACAAAAAGAAGAAAAAACAAGAAATCGTTATAGAAATCGCTATACAGACGCCAACAAGTCTGGACCTGTCTCACGCAGTACGCAGATGCTCGCAAAAATTTATTTGTTTGTGCGCCCTGAAGTAGGCAAAACCTTTTGCGAGACACTACAACTGAGGGAGCTACGAGAAACTGTAGATACTCTTAAAGACTATGACTGAGCAGTTGAAATTGAAGATATATAATCAAAATTTATATTAAAGGAAATATTAGAAACTGGAGAATTTTATTCAAATTATTATAGAATTTTGAAATTAAAGTTATTTATTCTAGCATTGATTACTTGACAGAACTACGAGAAACTGTAGATGCTCTTAAAGAAGTTGAAGATATATAATCAAAATGTATAGTAGATCAAGTATATAAAACCTAGATTATTCAATTCAAATTATTATAGAATTTTAAAATAAAATTAAAAGGTATTCTAATATTGATTACTTGACAGATTGAAATAAGCCAATAACTTGTGTAAATCGAAACATTTGTGCATATTCAAAAGATGTTCCTAATACTTAGTTTGCCTTTGTGAGAACCAATTGACAATTGAAATTGAGGCTAAGCATTAAAGTTGAAGATATATAATCAAAATTTATATGAAAGGAAAGAAGATAGAAGATAGATTATTTAATTCAAAATATTATAGAATTTTAAAATAAAAGTAAAAGGTATTTTAGCATTGGTTACTTGACAGATTTATGCATAATAAAAAGAAGCTAAAAGATGTTCCTAATGCTTAGTTTGCCTTAGTGAGAACAAATTGACAATTGATTCACATTTTTTTAACTTTTAATCCTTATTATATACTATTAGCTATTTCTCCATTGGCTTTTCAAACTCCCTCTTGCCTCAACTGTTTCCCTTTTATACATATTCATATAAATATAAAATGTATAATGAAAATTTAATATAGAATTTTAAAAAGCAATTAAACACTGATTACTTGACAGATTGAAATAAGCGTGACACCTGTACGTGTGATAGCATCGACTGGGCATGTGAAAACAGCGCTGCAAAGCAAAACGCAAATGTGATGGGAATTATGAATTTAGAGCACCACTGATTTAATCCTACTTTTCTTTTACATATCGCTCCCTTTGCTGCTCAATCTCTCCCCTGCCTCAGCTGTTTCCCTTTTCTACACGACTCTGCCGCAGATTGATTTCGAAAACAAACAATATTCTTGTTAGCAGTTAATGAAATAGAATTTGTAAATTTTTCACATATGCTATAAAATTATTTAGTGCGTAAACATTGGAAGTTTTTCCCAACAAACATCGTAAAACTGGTGTTATACCCCAAGTAAAAACAAGTGAAAGAAAAAAATAAGCAAACAACACGAAAAGCAACCCTCTGGCGATGACAGGGCACGCAATCCCTCTCTGTATACATTTACAAATATTATACAGGGTGCTCTCGCTCATAGTCAAATGTTTCTCCACGCTCAGAGAATTACCTTGGTGTTTTCGGCTTTCTTTTCTTTTTGGGTTTGGGTTTTTTCTTCGTTCTATTCGTAACAGTTGCCGCTTGGTATATTTATGGGATTTATGGCTACCGCGCCTAAATGTATGCTTGCTAATTTTTATTCAAATTTATTTTATTTTACTTGCTTTCGGGTCTTTCTTGTGCCCATTCCCTTTTTTCGGTTGCTTTGGGGATTCTCGTGCGCAATAAAAATTAATGGGCTCGCCTGTGTTTGACGTTGATTTTAGTTTAGCTTCCTTCATTTTTTTGCCCTCCCCCTCCCCCTCCCTGATTTGCTGCAGACTTTTATGGGCTGTTGGGCCATTGCTAGCGACGACGACTCTTGACTTTTATGTTGAGTTATTGGCATAGATAAGTTGTAAGCATGTACAAGTAGATGATTTTCTTTTGCTACTGTCAGCAGAGTTTGAAGGTTAAATCAGGTCACAATAGAAGAGAAAATAACATTAAGTGCTGTACTCCCCGGACACTGGGAGAACTTTTGTCAAATCACTGAAAAGTCCCTTGTAAACACCAGGCTCCCATCACATCAATCAACGCACAAAAGGCCAAGGCAAGCAACAACAAATATTTTTTAGCATCACCTCAGGCGTTTACTCAAAATAGTTGAGATGCCTTATAGCATAACCTTTTCACCTCCACCTCATCAATTTTTGCGGTTGCCTTAGCTGATTATTGAATATTATTCGGTAGCCATTCGCTATTAACTCGCCTACGTGATGCAATTTTACGACTTCCACCATGTAACACATAAACATTAGCTGATGGCTATTTCAAGTTGGAATTATATGCCTTGAGATACACTCATCATTTTCCCCTGTATCGTTTACAACAGAAGTTGAGATACATAAAGTGAGATACAACTCGCGTTGCATATTGATATGAGGCGCAAATAAAAGACTAGGATTTCTACAGTGAAAATCTGAGAGAAATGCCTGAAGAAAGGACTAAGGAAAGCTTTAAAAATGTTTAGTTCAATAAACTAAAGCACTTTAATTAAAGTGCGTAATGTGTATAGTACAAAAAGTAAGTAGAAATGGCATATAGAATTTTCTTCAGGTATCTGAATTTTAATCTATTTTCTTTGCCTTTACGTATGTCCTAAGAGTCTCATTCACGAATGTAAATGAAAACTGAAATTGACATAAAGTTAGCTCTAAAAATCTCAGCCTAACACTCCGAAAAAACGATAGATATTGATAGACGCCTCTTTAGAATATCTCAATCCAAGTTCTGTTTAAGAAAATGATGATAGATTAAACTCAAAATTCACTCGCATAACTAAATCTATATTCAATATAAATACCAGATAGAACTGCAATAAAAAAACTCGTACTAAAATCGACATTGCAGAGCACTAGAAGCACACATGGACTCGATGAAATTATTATTATTATTTACTTCTGTTATTTATTTGACATAAAAAGGCAACCAGGTCGAGTGAGTGAGTGCTTGAATATTTTATAGCTCTTGTTTATTATTGTGCCTCTGTCAGCCACGCCCCTGCCCGCCCCTTTGGCGCGTTTCAACTACACGTGGCCAGGATGCTTATTTTTTATGCGCCCGGCATTTATGCGCATTAACTATGTTAAATCAACATACTATAGTTATTTGTTGGCTTTTATGCCTTTGTTGATTCTTTATGACAGCGAATCGTTTACCCACACACTCACACTCACACATCAACAAATAGCATGTGTGTGTATGTGTGTGTGCTTTTGCCTTGACAGCGCTTACTGTACAATTTCAAGTGTCCTTGCTCAACTCTCAAAAGAAAAGCAGCAAATCCATATCGAAATAGAATGGCAGGCGTCAAGCGGTCCACACGCAAGCCATGCCCCAAAGTGAAAGCAGAAACTTTTCTTTCTCGTGTTTGCTTCTTCTTTCCCTTTTCGCTGCAACTGCAACGCAGATAGACAAATAAAAACTCATTAAATGCAACTGCAGAAACTGTAGCATGCTGATCGGGATGGGGGTTGAGGTTGGTTTTCGATTACCCCCCTCGAGGCGACCTCGGAGCAAGCAAATAGACCGCAGCTCCATTAAAAAAGCAATAACTACAGAAAGACAATTTTTTTGGTCTGTGATCGTTGCTGAGTTTAAAATCCAATTTTAGAGCAATGAAAAATAATATTAAAAAAAAATATTCAAATAAATAAAATATTAAGCAAGAGAAAAACATATTAAGTAAATAAAAGTAATAATATTAATACTATTAAATTTAATATTAAAATACAAATATTAGTATTAAAAAACAAAAAACAAAAAAAAAAAAACAATAGTCAAAAAGTACTATTTAAAAAAATTAATAAATTTACTCAAAAGCTGAATTAAAATTACATGGTCTAATAAATATAATATAATCAAAACTGAAAAATATAAAAATATGTTATAAAAAAAAAAAAAAAAAAAGAAATAAGTTATAAAAAAAAAATTAAAATGTAAAAAAAAAACTTTACAAAAATTATAAATATATAATTTTTAAAAATATATAATATCAAAACTGATAGTTAAGACATTATATGCAAATAAAAAAAATCAGTAAATATTAATAGAACAAATACTGGGGCAATAAATGTGATAATAATACTATACTTTAATAATAATTGCTCAAGCTGAACGACAATCCCCTTCCTATCTCTCTAAACATTTGAAACGTTTGCGCTTTGCAAATGCCGCTACTTGGAGCATAATTATCACTTCTGTTTTTCCCCATAAATATTTATAGTAAAGCCCAGCCTGCACATTGTCAAAAGTTTTTATAGTTATTTATTTCTATTTGTATATCTTTTATCTGCTATTCCGCTGTTTCCCAAGCCCGTCAAAATGAATTATTAACACTTTGATGGGCATTTGACTTTGTCAAATATAAATACCAAACACAGACCACGCTTACTTTTTTTCTTCATCTCTGATTAGTTTTTTTTCTCTTGACTTTTGCTTTTTTAATGATATTTTTTGTGGAGTTTCGCTTAGTTTATCAAATAATAATGATCGCTACAAAGAGTTGAAGCTTAGGCAGTTTACACCTTTAAGTTTTGTTTTTAGTTTGGTTTTTTTCTTAATTTTTTAAGATGAGACTGAGACGACCATCAGCTGTCAACAGTTCTGTCGACTGTGTAAATATTTGCCAGTTCCCAAAAACTATATATATAATATAGTATATTACCCATACACATATGCATAAATACGTAGATGTCTGAAAGGTAATTAACCTTTTGTATCACCTAATGAGTTTGACATCGTGTAGGTGTTTCATTTGTTAATTGGATTTTCATATTGTAGTGGAAAAACTGTCCTTGGTTTACTTTTCGGGTGTTAAAAATTCGCTTTTAAAAGCCATTAAGCTGCCAAAGGTGCCCGAAGCTAATGATGGCAGAAATTTATAGCATGTCAACATTCCAGTTAGTTTTCCCCCTACACTTAGTTTATTTAAACTAATTTCCTAATGACATTTTTTTATTAATAACCAAGTCAAATTTTTGGGTAAAAGATTTAAATCTCTGACTAAAGCACTGACCATCCACAGCTGTCTCTTTACATCTTAAGCAGCAGAAGAAAAAAAACTATGGCTGTCGCTAACAATATTCTACACTTTACTCGCTTTCCTTTGCTTCAGGCCAACGTCAAGAAGGACAAGACAAAATTTTGAGAGAACAAAAAAAAAACTTTATATTGCGAAATCTTGCATAAAAGTTTTCACTTGAGAACACGGCACTTGGAGTAGTTAAAAGGCAGCAGGTACTAGTATGAAAGACAAAGGCACTAAAGCAATTTGAAGTTTAATAAATCATGTATACTTGTTTATAATTTGTGAGCGGAAAATGAGAGCTCTATATGCATGAAGAGAAAGACACTAAAACTTATAATGAATAGTCTGAATAATATTACATTGTATGCAAAAAAGATATTATCAAACATATGATAGGATTTTGACAAATAAATTTATAGAAATATAAACATTCTCTCAACCAAACTTCCATTTTTAAGCTTGAGTTTCTATTGTTATCTTAATTCGATTTCACAGCAAAAAAACACAGATTCCCCTTCATTTTAGTTATCTATAAATTGACTTATGTTTTCTGCATTTTATTAAACATAAATATTAATAATAATAATGGAAAAACTCACAACTAAATTCCATCGACATACATATGTTAGCCATTAGTTAAGCCTAATAAATGAAGTGTACAAACTTGCATTTAATTCACTCTCACTATCTATAAATTTACCAATATTTTCTGCATTTTATTAAAGATTAAAATTATAGTAATAATAATTGAAAAACTCACAACTAAATTCCATCTACATACAACATGTGTATGCCATTAGTTAAGCCTAATAAATGACGTGTACAAACTTGCATTTAATTCACACTCAAGCCGTCAATGGAGGCAACATTGCGTATACGCAACGTCTGACCTTAATCGATATTAGCAGACATTTTGCTGTATAACCTGTATCGTGTACATACCTGCAATGAAAATAGAAAATAAAAACGAAAATTAATTAAGCATTTCAATGGAGTAGAGTACGTGAAGCACTTTGACAAATGAACTGCCTCAACATTTTGCGAGTGTACTGTACGCAGAATGCAAAACTCAACTCTAAGCTCAAAGTGACCTGAACGCACTTTGACTCTTGTCAAACTGCCAAACTGCACTGCCAACTGCCAGCTGCCAGTTTTGCCAAATAAATAGATATTGCCCAGTGGCTGTACAAGAGTTAAGTGCTTCGAAATGTGGATACCAATCAAACCTTATCCAAATGCAAATTGACCAACTGCAGCAGTAGCATCCGCAACATGAACCGCATTTCCATTTGGCTCGGCTTGGTCTTCGACTGGGCAGACGTTGCTCATCAAAGATGCAATGATTCTGACCGAGATTAGGCCAAGTGTCTGAGAGTAAGCAAATTTGTAATTGACTGAGCCACTGCCAAAGCTGACAGACACTCAATTTAATTACACAATTTTCAGCTAAAAGCTTCATCAATTTTTTAAACATGCCATCTGCTCTGGGCATATTACAGGGTATTTTTGGCAGTAAAGATATCCATTGCCAAACTAATTGCATATTTATTAATGCAAATTTATGTTCACTTCGTTAGCAGAGACGAAATGGGCTTGCATATCTGCTGTAGATACAAATGTATCTTATGCAGATTTAATTGTATCTTTTAGCAATGAAAATGTGTCTGGTATAGAAAAGAGTGTATTTTGCATAGACCTAAATGTTTGCAATATAATCTATATCTTCTCTAGAGAGTAAGCAATTCTGCTGTAGATACAAATGTATCTAATGCAGACTTAAATGTATCTTTTAGCAATGAAATTGCATTAGATACAAGTGTATCTTATGTAGATTTAAATGTATATTTTACCAATGAAATTAGGCTGTAGACACAAATGTATCTTATGCAGATTTAAATGTATCTTTTAGCAATGAAAATGTGTCTGGTTTAGAAAAGAGAGTATTTTGCATAGACCTAAATGTTTGCTAGATAAACTATATCTTCTCTAGAGAGTAAGCAGTATCTGCTGTAGATACAAATGTATCTTATGCAGATTTAAATGTATCTTTTAGCAATGAAAATGTGTCTGGTATAGAAAAGAGTGTATTTTGCATAGACCTAAATGTTTGCTATATAAACTATATCTTCTCTAGAGAGTAAGCAGTATCTGCAGTAGATACAAATGTATCTTATGCAGATTTAAATGTATCTTTTACCAATGAATTTGGACTGCAGACACAAATGTATCTTATGCAGATTTAAATGTATCTTTTAGCAATGAAAATGTGTCTGGTATAGAAAAGAGCGTATTTTGCATAGATCTAAATGTTTGCTATATAAGTATCTACGGTAGAGAGTAATCAATCCATTATATTTATATCGAAATGTTTAATTTATATAATTGCTTTATTAATATTAAGATATCTATATCAAAACCAATATAGAAGAATAAGAATATAGACATCTTAACACACACACTTTTTTCTCCTTTCAAGCTTCCTTTCAATCCACGTTTTAAACCTCTCTTTATGCCTCCCTTTAAGCCTCCCTTTAAGCCTCCCTTTAAGTCTCCCTTTAAGCCTCCATCACGGCTCTTTTTAAGCCTGCTTCCAGGTCTCCTTCCCCTTTTCAATACCTGATCAATAACTCAAATTCTGCTGAAAGTTACGTTCTCCCATTAAAGCTAACTTGAGCCGGCTTCTCCTCAACTCTCCTTCTCTCCTTCACCTTCACCTTACTCCAAATTCACTTCAACAGCAGCAGTCGAATAAAAGTCCTTCAATTTATCATCTCACGCTGCGTGTGTTTATTTTTAGCTAGAAAATTTTAAAGGCTATCAAAGTCTTGGCTTATATTACCAGCATTTCTTTTCTTTTTTTATAGACTTGTGTTTTTGTGGTGGTGGTGCTGCCTCAGCTGCTGTTATTACCGGTAAAATGTCGCCTGGGACATTTAGCTGATTGAGTTCTAAAAACCCTTTCGCCACGCCCCCCACATTTGGGGGGCTGTCTTTATGCTCGGTCGTTTTGTTCGTGAGCTTTGCATATTTAATTAAAATTGTAATTGATTTTGTGTTATGCAAAAAGCAGGCCAGAGGCCAAAAAGTCTGTTTTTAATTTCATGCTGTGTGGCAGCGGCTGTGTCCCAATGTGCCTCATAATTTCAGTACATTTTGTTGTAATTTGTTGTAATTTTATTTCATTTTTTTCCCGTCTTTCTCTCTTTGGTGTGCTGTGGCACAGTTTTCTAATTTGACTGTAGGCAATACACAAATTTTTATGGCAACTCAGGTGAGATTTGTTGCGGCCTCGTTGCGGCAAGCCCCAGCACAGGCAACAATATATTTGTAGGTATGTAGTATGTATATAAGGCATAAGGTCTTACGTCAAAGTCGCTTTGCATATTGATGGAATAACTCTCAGGGATTGGCTCAAAGGCGCAAATTCTAAAGCCCCCCTGTGATAGTCAGATTGATTTTGTCGCGCACAAACAAAACTCACTTTCATTCTCACACAAAATGTAACGTATACGCCACGTTTGACATTTCCACACACACAGGCATATAGTATGGGGGTCTGCTCTACGTGAAAATCAATTTTCATGTCGCTGTCAAAAACAGGCTTAACCCTTTTTTATGTTTGTGTGTGTGTGGTATTGGTATCGGTATTGAGGCTTAAAACGCACACAAAAATAGCAATACATTTGCTCATTTCGCCATGTATTCAGTCCAGTCACGATTCTGTGATTTTTCCACTCGGCAAGCCATTTCTATAATTAATTATGAATGTGCTGAGGCATTATTTGGACTCCCTCCTTCAGGCGCTATAGTTTGCAATTGATTGAATATTAGCCGTATATAATTAACTTATTAACTTGCTTTCAACAAGGAATTAATATAATTCCTCAGCTAAATAATTAATCCACTGAGCTTTATATACTACTATACACCCAGTGCAATCGTGCGAAAGGCAAAACTATTAATTTGGCTGACTAAACATGCCCCAAACAGCAACAAATTGTTGACCTATCAAATGATGCATCGAGCAAAACAAACGAACAAAGCGGAGAACAAAACAAAACACAGCCAAAAATCATAATTAATTTAGGCAACAAAAAGAAAACAAGCAAAAAAAAAAAAACATACTAAACAAATTGTTGTACCAAAAAGTACAAATTAACATGAACATTATCAGCAGACTTTTGTGCTAAATTATTTTAGTTAATCATACTATGCGTTTAGTTGAAGGTTGACTTTGTTTTAGTCTCCAGCTGTTGTGGGTGTGGCAAAAAAATAGATACTCTGTGTAACCCAGCTCAATGAAGGTCTTTTCTTATGTATCTCATGACAGCTACAATCCAGCACATGTGTGATAAGGTCGAAAAGTGTCCTCATAGCCAAAGTAGTCATATAGCCTGGGGCAATGTTATTTTATTTCTCCACAAGGTCTGGTGAGCAAAGTAAACTATTTTAGCTATAATTTGCATACAATATATGTCAGATCTGAGATATTATGTTGATGTTATTTCTTTAATTTGCAAACCTTTTAAGATTTTTCCCTTTTCACATGCTTCCACATATCCCGCTGGCTCAATAAGCTTTTTGATAATCTACTACAAACTTTATGCAAATTAATAAAAAGAAAACTTTAACATATTATTGTAAAGTTTGTATTTAATATTTATATTTTTCTTTTTTTTATTTTTTTATTAATTTTTTCTTTTTTTTGTGATTTTATTTTATTTTTTTTTTTTTTTTTATGTATAAATAAAGTAATTATTTAATTTTTAATTATTAGCCATCTTCCTGTAGCTAGAATTTCCTTGCATTATTTATTTTCATTAATTAGCTAATTTATCTTTAAATTTACAAAATGTCTTTTATTACTTATTAAGCCAAAAAAAATTGACACAATTTATGGTCTATACTATACGCCGATTATGTTGACCTCTATAAAACTCCCACATAGCGTTAACTCTTTTCAGCGTAAAGCAGGAAATGAAAGTCCATTTTTTATGCACCAAAAAGGCCAACGACAGACGGACAGACCTACCGACAGACTATGTGCAATAATTTATTTAATTCAACATTACGTTCAGCCAAATAAAGACAATGTATGACAGACAGACGGACGGACCGACAGACAGACAAATAAACAATGCCATTTACAGTGAAAAGTTAATATGCCATTCTTTTAATTCTTTTGTTTCTGCTTTATTTTAATGCTCTCGCTGTTTTAATTGCATAACTGTTAAAATGAAAATGAACCGATTTACAGATTTGCAGTTGATTTTCTTTTTTTTTTTTTTTCGTCTCGTTTCGATTCGTTTCTCTCTTTTTTAAGGTAATATACATACAGTTTAATAGAGTAATTTTTATGAACTCTAATGATATGAAAAATGCGAAATAAAACCTGATTTCTTTTCCCATAAAACACAAGTGTGTATAATTTCAATTTAATTACATTAAAAAAGTGGTGAATATTTGGGTTTATGGCGAGAATTAAGCAACTAAATGCAATTAAGTTTAATTGAAATTCAATTTACATGGCTTAGGTAATGCTGAGGTTAATACATTTACTAATTACATTGAAATTTTTGAAACTAAAATAATGAAATTAATTAATTTTAATTTCTCATTAAATGCAGAATGAATCACAATAGTGATTCAATATTCAATTTGATTTGTAATGATAAACAAAATGCTTAATAAATAAAATACAGTTCTAAGTAAATAAAATAAAATTCTAAATAAATAAAATACAATTCCAAATAAATAAAACAAAATTCTAAATAAATAAAATAAATTTTATATATATAGAATAAAATTCCTAAATATATAAAAAACAATCTAAATAATTGAATAAATTTTTTACTAATTATATATAAATTTTGAAGCAAACTAAAATAATATATTTAATAAATATTATTGTACACACAATTCAAATTTTAATTTTTGAATTAATTGAAAATTTTTCAGAGTTTATAATTATATATTTAAAGCACAGAAGAAACTTTTCGTAACGTTAATTAATATTCAAAAATTAATGATCTTTGTAAAAGTTTAAACTATTTTAATGATTTACATTGAAATTTTTAGAAAACGTTACAGAAATAGTTCATTTCCACCAGCTCTCTATGGGGAGGCAAGAAAATTAAAGCAACCTCTAACCGCAAACCCATCAGATCTCTCACCCTATTTCTCTTCGGTCGAGTCTTTCTTTTTCTATCTGTTGAATTTTTGCTTGAATTTAAATTAACAACAACAATAGGAGCATTTTTTTTTCTGCTCTATTCATTTCGGTTTTAAACTTCTTTTTTTTGCGCTCGTAAATCGAAATGAAAACGAAATGGAATGAAATGAGAGCCTAAGAGGAAAACCGGTTAAAAGACGCCCAACCAGCTAGTCAGCCAAGCAGACAGATACGACAGATGGACAGACATCTAGACAGACAGCAACAGCATTTAAGTCCAAAGCAAAGCCAAAGGCAAAGGCAAACCAGAGCTCCAACTTTATTTGTGTATAACTGCTGAACCAACGACCGGAGACGTACATACATACATACAATATATATAGATAAAAATCAACTCCAACAACATTTGTGTGGCAGACAGCAGCAGCAGCAACAACTACAACTATAACAGCAAACCCAACGGACACGTTTTGTGGCAGCAGCCGGTAAACAAAATGCAAAAGCAACAACACAAAGTAGTTATAGAAGTCGACTAACCGAAAGAGTGAAAAAATACTATAGTATGTCTGTATGTATTGATGGAGGGGAAAAAAAAACTTGAAATTGTAACGCAATCAATGCGAAAAACCAGAGTAGCGTGCTACCCGCTCAGTGGGCGTGTTACCGCCTGGTGTGTGCTGAAAATGAAAATCAACACACTACCACACAGCAACAGCTGTTGTCGCTCTTGTTGTTGTTGCAACTTCACTATAGACAGTTATAACTTATATGCGAATCAAGGTTTTTCTTACTTTTTTCTACTTATTCTACGCTCGTTCCTTTTCTACTTTTTGAGCATTGTGAGGCAACCACACGCAGTTTGCGGCTTACATTTTATTCACACTCTCAGCCAGTCATTGGGGGTTTGTTGCAGCAGCAGCAGCAGCAGCAACTGTCGATATGTCGGAAATTGTCAAGCACGCGGCAACATTGCCATCACGTAATTTCGCATAAAAATGTTTTTTATAGCCAATACCTACTCTACAGACAGGATAACGAAAATGTATAAAAATGTATATGTATGTAAACCACAACAATGATGGGTTGGGTTGTGGGTGTATGCTGAATTATCAATGCCAAATATTTTCAGAAAAGAAATTGATTTTTGTTTCGCATGAGATTCTATAGTAGAGCGCAATACTCCAAGGTATTTGGCATAAAGTATCTTTTGCAGAAACACTTTTAATATTTGATATCAGATCGTTTGCAGCTAATCGTTTATTCATTTGCTTCCGAATGTCGATACCCCACTGTCCCATCTACTATTTAAATACTTTTAAATATTGCAAATGTTTTCTGTGTTGCTTCTTTAAAAAGAAATATTGTCAGGCTTTAACAACACGTAGCGAAAAACTCATGAAAATGAGTTTGCAATTGGCTTTTGGGCTGGGTGCCGAACAATTTTCACGCTAGGCGAGTTTCGAGCCACATTTTTTGGCCGACATTTAACAAATTTCTTTGTTTATAGCCGCAACACGTGTTTTCATTTCAATACACACAGACACACAAGCACAAAGAAAGCATTGGGGGAAGTGGAGTAAAAGATCTTTTATGTCTATGTTAATGAAATGATAATGGCTTGAGAGGCTGTGCGAGTGTGCGACTGTGTGTGTGTGTAAGAGTGTGTTTGCTCGAGTATACAGCTCTAATTAAACCCCGAGTACAGCTGACCAACAAATATTAAAGCTCCAGCCAGCAACCGAAGCGTAGACAATTCTCTAGGCTCCCATCAAATTTGATGGTCTTCCAAGTGGAAGCAGTAATTGCAAGCGCAAAGAGTATTAGGAAAATGTCTATTATTTGGCTAAAAGTATTAACATTTTATGCAAGTACGCGTGTGTATCTAAGGTGCACGTGTATCTGCTTTTTAATTGAGTTTCCCTTAAGCTCTGCCCAGCCAAACCTTTTCAACTAGGATAATTCAATTCGTGCCAAGTTCAGCATCATAATTTTCAGCAAGTTTTATATACCAATTTCGAATATAAACTTAGTTAGTATATATGAAAGTAATAGTCTATGCTTTTAATAACCAAAACTTGTTGCTCAAAGTGTACTACTTTCCCTCTTTCAATAAGTACGGATTCAAAAAGTTCTGTCCATGTTGCCTTCCTTCAGCTCATTATTGTAGCTCCGCTTTAAGTAAAAAGTTTTCACTCTCATGATTACCTCAATATTCAAAACTTATTCGTCATGTGCGTAGCATTGTGCAAATATTAATATTCATCCACTTATTCATAGAGCAAATAGCGAAACTTTCCCGTCCACACTCACAAAAATTCTATGCAAATAGTTTACAGTTTACACTTCAAGTTTTGACATACTCTCGCACTCCGCTCCATCTGTACTGTGTACACCTACATGCTACGGCTACACTCGGCTAACAGGTTGGGGCATGCGGCACAGTCAGTAGGAGGAAAACTACACTGTGAGTTGGCAAAGCTTTTAAAAGTTTCTGCTAAAGTCGAGCCCACAATCACAGGTGTAGCCACATTATAGTATCTATTATACATATTTACCCACAGCCAAAGTATTTGTTTCTCATATCTATCTGCTCTGGTATTTTACACTTTTTGGTTACTTGCAGCAACCGGATGCATAAATAAGTGACAACCGGCTGCTGGCAGGCCGTAGCCTTTGTGAATTTCCGGTGTTACCTCGAAAGAAAAAAATATTGCAATTAAAAAAGAAAAAGAAATCTGCAAACTGTTCACTTTTTACACACCCGGTACCCGGCAAAGATCACAAAGGGTATATAAATTGTGCGCAATTGGTAGAAGAAGAAGAGAGCAATAAGTAGAAAGAACTGAGTAGAGTTCCAACTGTAGGGGCTTTGGAAAGTTTAAAAGTCTAGAGATACTTTACTTTTAGTTTATCTCACATTTTTATTATATTTATGATAAATATAATTTAATATAATTTACTTTCTATATTTTTATATATTTTTATATATTTTTTTATATTAATCTATATTTTTATAATTTATTTATATTCATTTTATTTATTTTTTTTATTATTTGTATACAAATTCTTTTTTTATAATTTTTTTGTTAACCTTTTTTTAAATTTTTTTTTTTTTTATTCCTTTTTTTTTATTTTAACCTTGTTTTCTTTTCTTTTCTTACCTTTTTTTCTTTTTTTTTTTTTCTTTTTTTCTCTTTTTTATCTTTTTTTCTTTTTTTTCTTTTTTTCCTTTTTTTTCTTTTTTTTAAATTTTTTTATATTAATTTTTCAGTCATTTATTTCTTTCTAAATCTTTCCGCTTCATAGGCGCTAAGTAAAAGTCCATTTTCCACTGTCGGTTGCCTCCGACTGTACCTTGTCTTGTGTAATTTGGCTGTTGGTCAGCTTTTTGAGCTTTTTGCGAAGGTTTTATGTAAATCACAGAGCTCTGACCCTGAACTTGTGTGCATAAGAAAGAGGGAAGTACAGAGAATGTGTTAGGCATGCGAAATGCTATTATAACAGTGTCTAAGGTTGAGTTTTTGAGAAGCGCAGAGAAGGGCGTTACAGCAATAAAAAAAGACTGCGAAATTTTTGAGAATGCTAGAAAATGCATAGAATAACCAAGAATTCTACAATTCTCAGAAAAAATTAAGCTAAGAAGCAAGCTTGAAGGTCAGTTCAGTTAGTGATTCAGTTGAAATGTTAATTAAGCGATTTATTATACTCCAGTTGAAATTAAAAACTGTAAATCACTTGGGTTTTTAATCGACGTTTTGGCCTCCTATAATGCAATTAGCTTTTGGTAAGTTGCGTGTTTGTTTAAGCAGCTTAGCGTTAGGAATTGTTAACTGCTCGGTTACACATTGCATTTTCACTTTCACACAACAGTACACACACACACACACATACAGTCGCTATTTGGAAAACTAGTTTGAGCATATATAACAATCCTCGCAGAAGAATAGCCAGCTCTACTCTGGGTGCTGGCAGAGCTAATTATTTCAACAATTATGTGAAAGTGAAACCTGTTGTTGAGTGAAGGCTGCTCTTGCTGTTGCTGTTGTTGCTGCTGCTGTTGCAGCTGTGCTTAAGTAGCTTAAATTTGTGGCTCTGTGGAGTGAAATTTCCTACTGCGAGGAAAAAGCAACACCCCCTGCCATCCACTTGATAAAATATTCGCAACAGTTGTGGGTTGTGCTGGCCTGACAGCTACAACATTTATCGATTTGACCAAATAGCAGCTGCTGCAAATATGTCAAATATTTATGCAATTTTCTCAATTGGAGCCGAACTAATTGCCAAACATTTGGCTCACACTGTGTGGTGTGTGGAAAACTTGTCACCGCACAAAAATTTGCCTAAATGTTTTTCCCATTTCCCATTTCCATCCATCCTTTCTCGTTTCTTTTTCTGATTTATGCCATATTTATCAATTGATGCCCAGCACCCAATGAAGCATATACACACACAAGAAAAAAACCGAGTATAGTATATATATTCACACGCGATTTACAAATTCTATTCACACCCATTCGCTGTGGACTGCAATCGAAATACTTGCATACAGACAGACAGACGGACAGACTGACAGACATAGTATAAACCACAAAAGACAATCAAAAGCAGAGATTCTATGCAGTAGTGGGGGGTGCAATAAACCGAAAAACTGGTTTCGCATACCCTGCATGAAACAGGGTATGTTAAGTCTGTGCAATTGTATGTAACAAGCTGAAGGAGGCGTGGTATATATTCATACTTGAATAACATTAATAAAAGCCTTAAATTAGTCAAGTCTATACGACTGTCTATCGGTTTAAAATTATAGATCTTGGGAACTATAAAAGTTAAAGCTAACAAATTTGGCATACGTGTAGTTGCCAGTCATAAGCAGTTCGTGTGGATTTTAAACTATACTTAAGCCTACTACTGCGCACGCAAATCGGTAAAAAGCGCCTAAAAAGCGCAAATTCAAAGATAAGTGTACTAAATTTGGCTTACATATGCTTTAGTCTCTTAACACCTCAGGTATGTATAAAGTTTCATTGCGATCGCATAAAAAATACAAAAGTTATTCAAGTCATACGCACACTCCACTACCCACTACTTCACATGTGTAGGGTATGCCACTGTCGAGTGCACTTGAGTGCGCCGAGTGTTTTTTGTGGATTGTTACAGTACTGTGGCCAGTAGAAGAGGGAGTTGCGAGCTCTTAAGCGGCAACATGAAATATCCGAAATATTATTTTTGTTTTGATTTATAGAGCTCTCTCAGTGCTTAGTCTTAGTTGAGTTGAGCAATATGCCAAATTGTATTGCATAATGCCTTGGGAAGATTTCAATTACGATTAGCAACGAGCTTAGATAATTGAGCATGACGCTCAGCTCAAATGCTTTAAAGTAAATTAATTGAAAATAAGAATAGGAGTATGATGGAATCTATGCTCAGCTCAATTTCATTTCATAATGTGGGTAGGGCTTGAATTAAAGCTAAGATTCTATACGAATTAACTGCTTTTAATTCACTCCAACAACAATTATTCTGGACTCAGACAAAGAGCTATTAAAATTGTAGAGCAATCTCCAGGTTAGTCTAAACTTTAGTCGAAAAGCCCGCTAGCCACGCCCTCGCAGTTGAGTAATGTCTCTATATACTTATTTAGGTATAGTATAGAGAAAACTGTCATGCAAATTGACTTGGCAGGCAAAACGGCAAACGGTATCCACAAGATACATTTCCCATAGTTGTATAGATATTTATTTAGCATATCATATTAGTTGGCAATTCCTTGTGGTCATGTGCCTCAGTGCATTTCGCTGTGTCTGTGTCTGGCTTTGGCATTGCATGTTTTATTTAGAATTATATTTTCAGCTTTTTTACGGCTGTTTAGCTACTCAATTTGTGGCCATAATGCGCTACAATGCAAATCGTGGGGAGCTTCTCCATTTGACAAGACAACAATGCAGCAACGACTCAACTCGACGACTCTAAGGCGCCCCGCCCCCAACCCAGAGCGAGATGTTCGTGATACTTGATTACAACTTATCTATACAAAAAGAGAAGACTGAAAAATAGCAAATGAAAAATGTGCTTGGTTGCAAGTTCTTCTCATTGCATTTGACATGCCACAACCAATCAAGCGAAGCTGTTTTGCTGTGGCCTACAAAATAACAAGTAAAGTCAATTTCTGTCCATTGATAGACAGTTCTGTTATCTAGCCTCGCGTCTCGTGTATCGTATGGCTTGCCAAGTGGGCAGACAACATGTATCCAAAGTGCAGACTACTTTAGCGTATTTTAGGGATAACACGAAATAAAATTTCATTTAAAAAGTTTGACCACAATTAAAGTGAGTTGTGTATAATGCAATTGGAATTGAGAAATGAGACACGCTGTGTCTGCAAATGAAATTGAAAGAGATTCGACTCTAGAGGTTTGACAAGGGAAGAGGGAAGCCAAGAGATAGAGGATAGAGGAACATAATATTAATATGTAGACCAGTCAAATGACTTTACGAATTTCGAATCAATCAACATAAAAAAACAATATCAAAGCCACAAAATATCAACTGCAATTAATTCATCCGTTTAATCAGATGATCTCTTCAGATACATCAGATCATCAGTAGCAGATGATATTCTGTGTATCCTGTGTAGTGCAGCATTCGATCAGTCTAAATCAAATTTGTCAATTAAAATGCAGAATTTATCATCAGAGAAATAATAATAATTGCATACTATGTATCAGACGACTGGCATCAAAGACATATCATCCACACAGCAGATACACAGATACACAACCTTCGCGCGAGATACATTTTTAGAACGAAAACTATTCACGCCTTATGACAAAATTAAATGCCATAAAATGTTGCTGGCTGTTGGCAAACATTTTGCACAACTCTTAGCACTCGATTAGAAATAAAAATAGCATTAAAAAAGGTAAGTGACAAATTCTGTGTTGTTTTACACTCACATGCAAAAGGGTTGCTTGTTTCTGAGCTAATTTAGTAATAGGTTGCACTTATAGTAGATATACATAAGTGCTTGTAATTGTGCTGCTAGCAAACCGGTCTGAGCTCGAATTGAGATATTTAACGCGTAATTAAAAGTTCTTAGACATAGATACAAATGTATCTATGTGTGCACAGCACAGTGTATAAAGCGGTTTTTATATAAGCTGCAAAATGGGGTCAAAGTATTGCGCACAGCTACACACACACTCACTCACACACACACTCACTGACAGACAACAACGAAACAAATGCCAATCAATTGATTTCATTGTCTTCAATTTATAACCTATCGATAATATAAATTCCTCAGAATCGTCTCCTGCTCAAGCGTAGACGAGCGCAGCTTAGACGTCTGATAAATACTCTCCCACTCTCTAGCGTAACTCTACATATGTAGATATGTATAACAATAAAGTATATCGTACATACATGCTTATAATATTTATATTCGCTTGTGCACTTGACATCAATTAAATGAAATTGTTTTGTCACAGTTTCATTGCGTCGCAGCATTTACAACAATGCCGCTGCCGATAGTTGTGGTTAGAATTCAATTACAATATTGTAAGGGAGCGAAATTCAAAAGAAATACAAATACAAAAATAGTGCTGAAACTGTTGAATGAAAACAAGTATACATATTCAAGCATTAAAACAATCCATCATTTTTGGTATGCAAATAAAGTTCATAATTTATTAAAAATATTTAATGAATTGCCTTTTTTCTGGAATTAATGACAGTCCTATAACGAATGAGAGATATTCTATAAATTCCCTTAAAATATATGAGCAGTAACTCAGTGAATTCTATGAGATACTTTGCTATTACCTATTATTATTTAAATATATTTCATTTTACAATCCATTATTTGTGGAATACGGATAAAGTTAATAAATTATTAAAAATGTTTAATGAATTGCCTTTTTCCTGGAATAAATGACAGTCATATAACGAATGAGAGATTCTATAAATTCTTTTAAAATACTATATGAGCAGTAGCTCGCTGTATTCTATGAGATACTTTACTATGAACTACTATGAACTATTTCATTATATCTCTAGTATATGCGATTAAAATTAATTCCTTATTAATCTCAACCTCATTGAGAAATTCTATAAATTGTTTCATAATACTATATGATTTTTTATATATATTTATTATTTATATATTTATTATTTATATATTTATTATTCATATACAGTAGAGTCCGGCTATAACGACTCTGCTTAAAGCGTCCGTCCGGTTATTGTGACGAAAACTCGATGGCTTGGTTGGTCCCCATACAAACTTATATGAAAGGGACTCCGCTTAGTACGTTTCCGCTTTTAGCGACAAACCGCCTATACAGACGGGATTTTTCACAATTCAACCGGATATTGCGACGTACCGAAAAAAAATACAGCGAAATAATGCCAAATTTAAGCATCAAACGACGCTGTTAGAAATGTATGTATCTATCAGTGATCGGCACCCTTGCTTGTGTGTGTAGCAGCGACTCTACTCTCTCTTAGTTTTAGTTGTCGCCTTAGCAACGCTGCTGAGAGAAAGAGAGAGTCGAAGTGCAATACCGACGTCACACAAATGTTAACAGCGTGCGTGTGCAGACCTCATAGCCTATTCCATGAGATGTCCCGTTATATTTCTAGTTTTTTCTGCTTTTTTCAAGTAAAACTTAATGCGTAAATTCACCAAATGTGAGTTAATGCGCATAATGCGCCATAGTGAGCTTCTGAATAATGCATATGTATACGACTAAAAACCTATGTTATTGAATTGAATTTATTAAATTTTTTGTTTTGATTAAAAAATTAATTTCTTTTATTTTAAAACCTATTACAAACATGGCAACCCTAAAATAAACAAAAAAAAAATTTTTTTTTGCTCCTTTTGGTTAATGCGTCGTCCGGGTATAACGACGTAAAATCGTCGGTCCCTTGAAAGTCGCTATAACCGGACTCTACTGTATTTATTATTTATTTATTAATTATTTAATCATTTATTTTTTATATATTTATTATTTATATATTTATTATTTATAAATTTATTTATTATATATTTCTATATTTCTTATTGATATATTTACTATTTAAATATACTTCATTTTATCTCTAGCATATACGATTAATATTAATGCCTTATTAATCTCAACCTACTCAACTTTAGCGCTTAATCTATAGCAGTTAGTCTCCCAGGCAGCAACTAATGTCTGTCTTCAGTTTAATTGGCAATATATACTGCAACAAAGATACAACTAGACTGGCTATAGCCTTACCTATGTACCTTTGGCCATACCACCTGGTGGGCAATAGGCAAAACAAAGTTTTTGCCATCATTATGCATGAAGTAAAAAAGTTGATAGGGGCGCTCTGCTCTCTTATAACTAATTTTAAATAATTGCCGTAGATTACGCTATTATGCTGCGCTACTTTAACCAATTCAGCTGGGGGAGTACAAGCAAAAAAAAAAGCAACTAAAACTTTGCAAAAAAAAAACACCAAACTAAAAAAGAAAGCACGCCCCCACAGGGCGCCTACTACCTAACTACTACACATAAACTTGAGCAAAATGTGCCGCAGCATGGAGCTGCTGCTGGTCGCACTTTAATTGGCATATCAGAATGGAGTGGAGAGGGAGAGAGAGAGAGCATGGCAACAAGAGCAGCAATTTTTTTGTATTTTTCTTTTTATTAGTTTGCGCTCGCTGTGGTCCGCACAACAAGAAAAATTTACAACAATTGTAGTTGAAGAGGTTAATGAACTAAATGCGCAATGGGCCAAACTTATTTATCAAGCCAAAACCACCAAACAGCTACAAAACTTTAGACCGCAAAGCGAAAGAAGAGAACACAACACACAGAGCTACAGCTACAGTTAATGAGACGCTCATTACACGCTGGGTTTCTTGAGAGGATTGCGCTTGGCTCGTTTCGAAATGGCTTCATCTGTTTGGCGTGGGCCATAAATAACAACAAATTTCAATTGAACGCATTTAGGTTCGTCTCACATTCGATTAAGCGTTGTTGTTCTGCTGTTTTTTACTCGCTTTTAATTGTCATCAATCAATTTAGAAAATATTGCCAGACAGTTGGGAGCAAACATTTCATCTACTTACACTACGTTCAGCCATGCACAACTCACAATTTCTGTGCTGCCAAATTGAGTTTGATTAATTAACACATGTTTTTCGGCTTACATAAAATATTAAAAAATTCAGAAATAAAATCATTGCGTACAGTGAAAAAATTCCTACAAATTTGTTTTGGCACATAAAAGATATTTGTCGTACATACCCCCGGTTTTTTTTTCTTTTGCTTTCTTTCTTTTTTCACTAATATTTTTCAAAACATTTAACAAAATTGACAACGACAAGCGGCCCAAAAATTATGAGGCTCGACCCAGTTTAAGTACCCGAAAAAATATACGACACAATATGGCTATAATATGCGGCAGTTAAATGGCGCTTCTAAAATAATAAATTATATAGAAAAATATATAAAATAAATTTTAGAAAAATTATAATATATTTTATATAAATATAAATAAACTAGTAAACATAAAAATATACAAAAATAATAAAATAATTAAATGAATAAAAATATATCAAAAATAAAATAATCAAAAATATGAAATATGATAAAAAATAATATAACAATAAAAGTAAAGGGAAAAAATAAATATTATCAAAAAAATAGTAAAAAAAGAAATTTAAAATTATAATAATAAAATAAAATGAACAAGAAAACATACAAAAATAATAAAATAATTAATTGAACAAAAATATATCAAAAATAAAATAATCAAAAATATGAAAGATGATAAAAATAATATAAAAGCTTAAGTAAAGGGAAAAAATAAATATTATTAAAAAAAAATAGTAAGAAAAGAAATTTAATAAAAAGGAAAATTGTTAAAAAATATTACTAAAAAGGAATTTTATTAAAAAATAAATATATAAATTTTAAAAACAAAGTAATTAACTTTGAATAAAAAAATAAATAAAATAATGAAATAAAAGTAAGAAAAAGAAAAGAAATTTATTATTAATATAAGGAAAATAAAAGAATATTATATTTCAAAAAACACTTCAATACAAGTTAACATATAAAATAAACCATGAACACCTCAAATACCACTTAAAGCATATTTATATAAATAAAATATGAACAACTTGAATTGTAGTGTATTAGCTAGTCGTTGCTGCTGCATTTACGCACAACTTAGTTCTAAATTTAAACACACATCTTCTGCACAGAGTGTAAAATGTTGCGCCACATCGAAATGGACTTGTAATTGCTTTTTAATTTCTTTTTCATATTTATTGGCTATCTTCTCAACGTTTTGGCGATAAAAATCTGCGAAAATTGTTATGCTCTGCGAATTTACACACACATCCGTTGGCATGCTATAGTGTTCGCTATTCACTGCCTGTATAATATTTCTCTATAATTTGCAAGCACTTCAATTCATTTGGCAAATAAAACTGTGAAATTAACATAGTAGAGTAGTTGCACTGAACTGAGCTGAATTAGCATATTGAACTTGCAAATAAGGAGAGAGTGCAGTCGCCTATCAACACATAAGCAAATCAAATAAACACTGCGTAAGGAAAACAAAGTGATAGAAGAACTTAATGATAACACTCTGTCAGCAGACAGTGACCAAAGTCTCCTCGCTTCTCTGAAATGAAATTGAAATTGGAATTGGGTAAACACAAAAATAAACACACTTCACGTGGAGTATGAGTATAGAGCATATAAATTTCAATTTTCAGACGAGCATTGTGTAGCTTTTCTGCCATGTCGCCCCATATGGTAATCAAATACTAACAAATAAACACACTTTAATTAATCACACAACCAGAATAAGAGTTTATAAATCTTGAATAAATAAATTCCAGTTATTGGAGCGCTGATAAGAGCCAAGAACCCAATTGTAACCCCATTGAATCACATGCCACTCATTAGGTACGAAACATTTGATAACAGTGGATTTACTACAGACTTTATCGTCAAATGTATTCAAAATAAGTTTCCCCTCCCTTAATGCATTTTTTATGTACGACGAGTTTGCCATTTCTATTACTACTCACAAACTACTATATATCTCTCTCTATTTTCTCGTCTTTTTTACTGGCATAGTTGGCTCAAGTGGAGCTCAACTTTGGTTGGCATTTCAATTAAATTGCACAACATACGCAATGCAATACTGTCGCTGACGCCCCCACATTTGCGCCACTGTGTTGGCCGTTTTTCGCTAGATTTTCCGTTCGAATCTAGCTTGATTTTCCTGCTTAAAAGAGAGGAAAATTAAAGCGACTTTAAGACTAACTTGAAGTGTTTCATTAGTTGAGTTACTTTAATTAAGCTCTAGTATAATATGATAGAATTTGTAAAGTTAGTTGTTCTATGTAGAAGTTACTGAAGTTGCTCAAGTAGTTTATTTTTTAGCAAATTATTTACTTTATATTATTTACTTCAATATTAAAGATATTTTACTAATATAACAGATATGATTGACATACATATTTAGAAACTAAGCTTTACTTCTAATTTATACCAAACTAGAAGACTTCATCCTGTTTGCTGTAAGCTTTGACCTCAAATTTTACCCACTAACAGACGGATTCTCTCATATTCAAGTCTTTAGGGAACGTCTAAAGCCGCTAAGCCATCATCTTGCTAAAAAATTAGGTCACTAGGTCTTACCGTTTCGACTGTACGATGTTGATCAGACAGTCAGTCACTCGATCAGTCACTCAGTCACTAGTTCAGTTACTCGGTCAATCTCTCAGTCAGTCAGTCACTCAGTCACTCAGTCAGTCAATCAGTCACTCAGTTAGTCAGTCACTCAGTCAGTCACTCACACAGTCACTCAGTCAGTCAGTCAGTCACTCAGTCAGTCTCTCAGTCAGTCACTCAGTCAGTCAGTCACTAAGTCAGTCAGTCAGTCAGTCACTCAGTCAGTCACTCAGTCAGTCAGTCACTCAGTCAGTCACTCAGTTAGTTACTCAGTCAGTCACTCGGTCAGTGACTCAGTTAGTCAGTCAGTCACTCAGTCAGTCACTCGGTCAGTCAGTCACTCAGTCACTCCGTCTCTCAGTCAGTCACTCGTTCAGTCAGGACAAAGAACTTTATATACTACATACATTCAAATACATTTTAAATGTTTTATAACTTTGCCTGCATTTTTGTTACTCAATTCGTTCTGTATTTAACGGCATTAGCTACTTTTTTATAGCGAAAGCTGGCAGCACTGGCTGCGTTTTGAGTGCGACTGTTGCATTTCGTGCAAATAATTGAAAAAAACGCCCACATGATGACGACGACAGCTCAATATGTGCGCAGGGCTTTGACAGTAGCCGACGGCAACAAAAAAAGGAAACTTTTATAATGTTAACTTACACACACACACACTTCATATGTGTGTATTGTGTGTGGAAATTTGTAGAGATCAGCAGACAATTGAAAATGTGTAAGTTGAGGGAACAAAATCACGACAAATCCCAATCCCACACACAGTCAAATATGGAGCTAAAGAAAGAGAGAACTTGTGATAAAGGTAGCAAAAGGGGAAGAGGGAAATGTGCTGCATATGTGACCAGAAATGGGAATAGGTTAAACGCTTTATTTCACGCCACACACTCAAATGACTCACGTCACTTGAAGCACGTAACAATCGGTTTCGGAATTGAACGCATGTTCTTATGTACATACAGGCACATATATATTTATGTCTGTTTCTAGATGTGTACTATATGTACACACACATATCCAGTGTGTGTAAAGAGTCAAGGAACTTTTAAGCGAGTGTGGCCGAGACAACTTTTACCAACGAAATATTGCATGTCATGCCGCATGAAAGATGAGTGTCCATAAAAACGCTGGAATAAATACAATAGCAACAGCAACAACAACAACAACAACAACAACTACAACAATAAACAATTTTTGTGGCTGGTCAATTAGTTGCGGCCTTTTAAAATGCGAGCTAAAAAGAGCGAATACACAAAGTGTGAAGAATTACAGTTAAAGCGAAAATGCTCAAGTCGATATTGATAGTATTTGATACAGATGTAGGTGAGCTCTAGACTTGGCATACATCTATATAGAATCTATAGTAATTTATGCCTGTTAACTAGAGAAATTGTAACCTGACACAGTGGCAAAGTTTCTCCAATTCTAATCTATTCTTACTAACTACTAACGTTGGTCTGATTGGGTTTTTCTGGGTTTTCCCCAATCCTTAGCAGCAAATGCTGGACCAGTCATTTTTAATCTTTTTTTATTTTAGTGCCCAGTACACTTCACTTTAAACTTTTATTTTTTTAAAATTGTATTCTTAAATATTTTTAATATTTTAATTTAAATTTAATTTTAATTATTAATCTTATTATTACTTTACATCAACTGTACGTTGTTGATATTCTATATAAATAAATATGTACGCTGAACTATAAAATATGTAAATAAATATATAGCTATCACTTTTCACAGCATTTGCCCCTTGTTATTGTGTTCTAGCTTATTAGTTTACCTTTGCAGTAAATGAAAATAAACAAATATAGAGTAAACAAATTATGATAAGCATACTCGTATTGTTTCATTAGATTTGTTATTATTTACAATCAGCTATCGCTTATTAAGAAATGCATGAGATGGCGCCTAAGCAGTGAGAATGTGAGCTTAATAAATTATACAAATAAACACTATACTAGCTGTAATGGGAATATCGATATGAAGGCAATATACTTAGGTTCAGTATAGGGTGCAATAGAACTTTAAAGGATCTAAAGTTGAGGCCTTTAAGATTAGTAGGGTACTAGTAAGGTTAGTAAGTGGGAATTTCCTCAGTCTACAACGAATAATTGCTATAATAATCTAATAATTATTGCCTAAATCAGCTAGGCATAGCTCATACGAGCTAGGCACTCTAGGCTCAGTAGAGGGTGCAATAGAACTTTTCAGAACCTAAAGTTTAGGTCTTTAAGTCAAGTAAGGTAGTAGCAAGATTAGTAAGTGAGAATTTCCTTAATCTAATACGAATAATTACTAAAATAATCTAACAAATATTACCTAAATCATCTAGGCATAAGCTCATATGAAAAGCAGCTATAAAAACCCTTAGCTGAAAACTCACTCAGGCAAGTCAATGACACCTTTAAAAGAATTCAAGTTAGTGATAGAACGAGAACGATCACTCGCCACTTTGTTTAACGTGGCATTTACTAAATAGTATGTATACAACCACGGTGCCCGTATATGTACTAGGTACATATGGCACAGGGAGTCTGGTATTAAGCGCCAACTAACGCCCCGTTAGGTGTTTCACCGAAGTGAAACCTACCGGTACCAAATGAATCCTTACTGTCGGTAGTAGTCCTCCTTGGTGTGGAGCGAGGTGTATCTATCACCTCTGCTGATCTGTGGGTCTCAGCACCCGGTTGAGTCCGCAACTCCACGTCAAGACCCCTAAAAGAGGCCTCTACCCGTCAAGTTAGTGACAGTAGGAGTTTCCCAATCTAATTAGAATAATTACTAAAATACTCTAGTAAATATTACTTAAATCATCTAGGTATAAGCTTAAATGAAAAGCAGCTAAACAATCTTAGCTGAAAATTCGTTCAAGCAGCTCAAAGAAACCTTTAAAATAATTCAAGTTGTGGCAGTAGGAATTTCCCAATCTAATTAGAATAATAATTAAAACATTCTAAAAGCTATTGCTTAAATGAAAAGCAGCTAAAACAATCTTAGCTGAAAATTCACTCAAGCAGCTCAATGACACCCCTAAAAGAAATCAAGCTTGTGCTAGTGGGAATACCCCCAATCTAATTACAATAATTACAAGCACAATCTAATAATTATTGCTTAAATCTTCAGGCATAAGCTCATAAGAAAAGCAGCTAAAAAAAAACCTTAGCTGACACCTTTAAAGGAATTCAAGTGAGACACCACAAGACATACAAGTGCTGAGGCCTACAAAAAAAAAACAACAACTAATCCAAAAACATAACACAATGAGAATCAGAAAGTTCTCTTGACAACCGCAGAGTGTACAGACACATACAGCTGTGCATAATTGTAAATACCTACAAGTAGGTGTCCCAGTAGAGCTCTCTCTGCAGCTGCTATCCACCATACGCACTACTGTCCCCCTGGCCCCTCGGGCTGTCACTCAAAACGCCTCCACAGCCAGCAGCCTCCACTCACAATGCGGCCTTATGAATAATCACACACCATTTCAATGTAAATCTGAAAATCTGGCCAGAAAGTGCGGGTATCACCAAAAAAAGAAATTGAAATTCAAATTTGAAATGTGCAAAAAAATATATCGTATAGGTAGTAGCTTAATTACGACAAGTTCCGTCAAACAAAGTGAACAGAGCGTGGGCCCCCCATAGAGAATAAAGAGTCGAGAGCCAAGAGCATAGAGAAATGTGCCCACTCCTCCCCATCCCCATCTCCTCTCTCTGCCAGCCATCATTTGATGAATTATTATTTGAAATTCTGAAAATTCTTATTGCTCTCTAATGGCACTTTTCAATGTGTTTTGATTTTGTCAAGCACCTGGGCAATTTAAATTCTGCCTAATTTTACCTTGTGCGAAATTGGCATTAAAAATTCACAAAATACAAAATATTGCAAAAATATTTTCCAAATTTTGGCGTTTACATCATTTGTGCCCAGATACATTTCTATAGATACAGATACAGTGTGCTCTGAACTGACTTTTGCTTATACTATAAGCGCAAGTTCAAGCACGTGCGTTAATTTGTAAGCGTATCGCAGATACAAATAGAGATATATGTATCTCTACGTGTAAAATGTTACATAGGGGACCATAGGGGGGCATAGGGGAGGGAGGCAGCTTGATTAATATGCGTGCTGGCATTATATTATTATTGTTGTCTTTCTGTTCCAATTACACCCCTCCTCCTCCTCCTGCTTCCTCATACGCATAAATGATTACATTGAAGCGCATAAAATTTGTCTAGTTGGGATGCTAATTAATGCGGAAGTTTGATTTGATTTGATTTGCTACACTCGAGCCTATTGAATGCGAGTTTAATTATTCTCAAATGCACTTGAGTTTCTTTTCACGCAACAAATGCATATAAAACGCTTGTCAGTTGCAATTAGAATGACGTCTTTAGAGATGTGAAGATAGAAATCGGTTAGTATTAGATAGTCAAATAGAAGGAAGGAATATTGAAGACATGAGAAGGTTTTCTTAAATAATGAATAAAAATAATATTGAATCAAAATAATAGTAAATAAAAATAATAATAAATTAAAATAATGATTAATAAAATTAATGATTAACAAAAATAATAATAAATAAAAATAATAATAAATAAAAATAATAACGAATAAAAATAATAATAAATAAAAAATAATAATAAATAAAAATATTAATGAATAAAAATAATAGTAAATAAAAATAACAAATAAAAATAATAATGAATAAAAATAATAATAAATAAAAATAATAATAAATAAAAATAATAATGATTAAAAATAATAATGAATAAAAATAATAATGAATAAAAATAGTAATAAATAAAAATAATATTGAATAAAAATAATAGTAAATAAAAATAATAATAAATCAAAATAATAATAAATAAAAATAACAATAAATAAAAGTAATAATAAATAAAAGTTATAACAAAAAATAATAATGAATAAAAATAATGATAAATAAAAATAATAACAAATAAAAATAACAATAAATAAAAAATAATGACAAGTAAAAATAATAATAAACAAAATAATAAATAAATCTTAAATTTAGTATCAATTAAAAATTTATTTTAATAAATCCAAGTTTGTCTCTATTGGATACTAACAGATCTATCATCAAACATTTAGTTTCTTTAGCTTTCTTTTTTCTATATTTTAACAATTTCCAATAACAGTTTACTGTCATAAAGTTTGCCATTATTAAATCCAATTTTTGCCCTAAATAAATCTCATTATATTTTTATCATAATGCAAACTCAGAATGGTGGTTCTTCTCATTTCAATGATCATTAATGACACTTGGCGTAATACAAACTAAACAACGTCAGGCGGCAGATATTAGTCTATATAGTATTCTATTAGGGAGGCCAAAAGCAAGAAAACAAAAAGCTAAATAGAAGAATAAAAGACGCCGAACATAGACAAAGCGATGATTGGATTTAAAGTGACAGTAATAAATGACGAGAAAGGCGTGTTTCATTTATAAATATAATGTATATATGTACGCAATGGTATATACTATACACTCGCATATACTACGCTCACTCGCCTTAGTATTAGGGTACTTTTGGCTATACTATAGTATATGCTAAGGTCTGAACTGCACTAAACAGATGAAAAGCCAACGGAACCAAAACCAAAATCCGACGAGACTTGCTAAGTAAACAGACATCGTCGCCACATTTCGCCGCTGACACTGACAAGTCAAACAAATTGAAGGGGAGCGAGCGCTTGAACCATTCATCGTTTCGAGTTTAATTTTTATTTTTCTTAATTTTTGTTTTTCGTTTTTCCATTTTGCTTACGCAGCGCAGCGAGCGAGCGAATATATTTTTTTCTGCGTGAAATTTTCTCGTTTTCTTTATTATGTCAGTGTCAGTGTTATGCAGCCGGTTTGCTGTAACGTAAATAATGGAAAACTGCACTGCAAAAAATAAAAATAAAATAAAGAAAACAGTGGAGAATAAACTAACAACATTTTGGTTCTATAGAAAAAACCAGACACTAAAATAGCAAATGAAATTGTGATAGAGGCAATAAACTAACATTTTGCATAATAACAAATGTCTAAAATATACATAAATGTTATGTACATAAAGTATTATATTATACTTCAATATATATAATTATAAAAACTACTTTTATTGAGCAGAATATATTCCATTTCAACATTTTCCTCATCTTCTGTATGTAACATTTAATTCTTATCAAATATTCCACATATTTTTCTCTCTGTGCATGTTTTGCACTATTCCATTTAAACATTTTCCTCCTCATCTTTTGCCTGCCTTTAATTCCCTTCAAATATTCCACATATTTTTCTCTCTGTGCATGTTTTGCACTATTCCATTTAAACATTTTCCTCCTCATCTTTTGCCTGCCTTTAATTCCCTTCAAATACTCTACATAAATTTCTCTCTGTGCATGTTTTGCACTATTCTTAAGGGGCACACACACACACACTGTCTACTCAGTCTGCTCTGTCCACTCCGTCCACTCTGTCTGCAAAATGTCTCTGTGGGTCGTAAAGCACATAATTGCGCCTCAGCGACAGAAATGCATAAAATGCATGGGTAATTAGCTTAATTGTTAATTTTAATTATTTTATCTTGGCCACGCACAATTGGGCAATGGCAGGCGCAAACAGTGAGGAATTCGCATGTGACCGAGAAAACTATTCAAAATGGATTTATTGCATTTATTTATACACAATATTTTGCCATTCATCTATCACGCAATGCGAGAAATGTGCCACATACAAAATAATTATGATATTAATAAATGAAATGGCTAATTGATAAACAAACATACAACAAATTTTCAAGTCTTAATTGCGAGGCGCCAGACGGTCGTTACGCACAGCCACAGCTCAGCAACAGATACAGATACAAATGTATCTATACTATATATATAAATCAAACCGAACTTGAAAGCTCTCATTCAAGTCGGTCAAGCATATATTTACTCTCACTTTGACCTAGATGGCAAGTGCAAGGCATTAATAAAACAGGGAAATCCGCTTAAGACCATTTGCTAAACTGGTTAGCAGAATAACTCCAACTTCCTTTCAACCCAGACAGACGCAGTGGCTCAACAGAATTTACATAATAATATGAGTTATTTTAGAACAGAATAAAACCTTGATTTAGTTAAGTGTTTTAAACTATTTACGAGCCTTTTTTATGTAAATAAAAATGCAAAGTTTAAGCTAGTTTTTATGAGAAATAATTTTATATTAATTTGTCTATGCTAGTCAAATTGATATTAATGCACTTTTTACAATAATATTTACAGTCAAGTATTAAAATTTTTATGACCCGTAATAAATTTTAAAGAAACATAAATGCTGAAAGACAGATTTATTATTATATGTAAGAACATTATAGAGTCCATATCTGTCTATTATATAGACTTTGAGCGAAAGCCTTTCCCCTTCTTATAATAACATAAATCGATCAATCAAAACTATACAGAAAGTTCTCAAAAATTCCTCAAAGTTTTCGTTGTCATAAGAACTGAAATATTAAATAAATTTATCCAGCAAAAATAGTTGTAAAAATCATTGCAATTTTCCCTCGATATGAATATCATTTATTATAAATTTATGTATATATAAAAGACATTTTAAAGTCATAAATTATTATTAAAATATTAATATGAAATTGTTAAATAAATTTATCTTGCAAAAATAGTTGTAAAAATCATTGCAATTTTCTCTTCATAAGAATAACTTTTATTGTACATTTTTATGCATATATTTTATAAAGAATAAATAAAATTTTAAAGCCATAAATTATTATAAAAAATTTATATTAAATAATTAAAGAAATTTATTTTGCAAAAATAGTTCTAAAATTCCTTGAATTTTTTCCTTTATATGAATAACTTTTATTATAAATTTTTTTATACATACATATTTTTATACGATATAAGGAAATTTTAAAAATCATTGCAATTTTCCCTCGATATGAATATCATTTATTATAAATTTATGTATATATATTTTTATATGAATAAAAGACATTTAAAGTCATAAATTATTATTTAATTTTTAAATAAATTTATCCATTTTTATTTTAAACTAAAAGAAAATCATACAAAAACTGTAAATGTAAATGTAGCCAAACCTCGGTTATAACAAATGATTGCAATTTTCAGCGGAAAGTTATAAAAATTATAGAATAATATCGGGGAGGGAGGGGTCTGCCTTCCACACTCCATGGTGCTGAGTGCCTGATGAAAAATTTAAAAGCCAGCGCGATGCCAGCAAAAAATAATTTTCATAAATATGCCACTGAGAGTGGGACAGGGGTAGGGGGGCAGAGGAGGGGAGCAAATGTGCGACGGCAAACCACAAAGCGCATTAATGCTTAAATGGCCTTGAGACCAGTCACAGCAAAGGCAACAAAAACAACAACAAACAGCCCTCATTATACTCTCTTTCTTTAGCTATTTCGGCGAGGTTAAGCAGTTGGGTGGGGGGTGTGGAGTGGGGGGTTCAGCTTACCTTAAATTTGGCACTGCTGCGGCAGCAGCGGCCGCTGCTTGCAGAGGCGGCGGCACATTATATGGGAATGGCAACTTTGCCGCAACGGCTGGATTCTCGAATAGCATTATGTTGCTGCCGTTGGCTTGCTGCTGCTGCTGCTGCTGCTGAATGTTACTGCTAACGGGATTGATGATGATGCCGCCACTACTACTGCCTGCTGTGATGGGGTGGTGCTGGGGGTGGGGAAACCCGGTATTCGCGGAGTTGCTAAAGCTGATATTGTAGTAAATTTTGCAGGCTGTTTCTATACACCCGGTTGCAGCACGAAAAACAACTTATTATATCACTTAATGGATTTTCCTCTTATTTACTTTTTCCGAGCTATTTTCGCTCTCTTCTCTTTGTTAATTTCACTTGATTTATTGTTGTTGGTATTCTTGTATTTGAACTTTAGATGAAGCGCCGAGGCTTTATTGCTAGGTTATGCACATTTTTATAAATCCGATATGGTTTAGGTTTACTTTACTCTGGAAATGCCCAAACGCGTGTTAACGTGGAAACGCTCTAGAGAGAATGAAGGGAATTTTTTAGCAAATTTATTTTTAATCATTTTTAAAATTTTGCATTATTTATTTATTTTATATTATTTATTATATGTTATTTATTATATTTTATTTATAAAATTTTTTTATTATATTTTAATTATTTTATTTTCTTTCTATTTATTTTTATTTTACTTTATTTTATTTTAATTTATTTTTATTTTACTTTATTTTATTTGTATTTATTTTATTTTAATTTATTTTATTTTAATTTATTTTGTTTTTATTTTATTTTAATTTAATTTGTTTTTATTTATTTTTATTTTACTTTATTTTATTTTATTTTAATTTATTTTATTTGTATTTATTTTATTTTAATTTATTTTGTTTTTATTTAATTTTAATTTATTTTGTTTTTATTTATTTTTATTTTACTTTATTTTATTATTAATTTGTTTCATTTTAAATTATTTTTATTTTATTTATTTATGTATGCTTATTTTATTTTATTTAGTTTTACTTTATTTTTTTGTGGTTTTTTTATATTTCTTTTTAATATTATTTTATATATATTCTTGCATCAATTTCAAGCCAACATTCCGTAGCACATGTTTCTTTTGGCTCAATACAAATTTTAGCATATTTATTGTTTTTCTTGTTCCATTGTGTTTTATCTGTTTTATCTATTTCATCTTTTTTCATACATGCTGCTAATTTCAATGCCCCCCTTCACGTCTCTCGCACACACTCACACCGTCTACGCTTGTCAATCTATTGCGTCAAAAGAGCATCATCAACTAGTTTTGTTTTTATCAATTCTCAGTTTCCGTCGTCGTTGTTGTTGCTTCTGTTTCTTCTTCTGCTTCGATTGCTTGTATTTTTTTCAGCCTATGCTTTTACTTTCGTTCTTGAGTCGAGTTTTTGTTGCTAACTTCTGCTGTTTCCCTTATTCGCTTGACATTGCCGGCTTTTTTAACGCACACTGCGGCGAATTGCTCCACGCGTGTGTGTGTGTGTGTGTGTGTGTGTGTGTGTGTGTATGCGTGCGTGTGTTTTGCTCTCTGATAAAAGAAATAAAAGTTGCCTTTGCTATGGCGGCGGCGGCGGCGGCTGCTGATTGCTGTTACGCTTTGATAAAATTCACATCAGCACACACACACACACACACACACACAACTTAACACACACACAGAGCGAAATACATGTGCATGTTTAAGGTTAATTAAAATTTCATATCGCAACACTTGAAACTAAGATATTTCTATATATAGTCACTCTGTGCCTAATCGGAGGCTGTTTTATGTTTGATTTCTCATAAATTCAATCGATTTACGTGCATAAAAACAGAGCGCAAAAGACGCATAGCAATAATTTTGCGACGTCATTGAATTCGCCGCACACAGTGTGTGTGTACTGTATGCTGTAACTGTGTGTGTGTGTATTGCCTGCGATGCCTTTTGCTAAACTACCCAAAAAAAAAACAACAACAAAAAAAGCAGCTTACTACGCGTCTCTTAGTCCCCCCACTTGAGTCACTCACTCACACACACACACACTCACTCACTATCGCATCGACGACTGAAGAAACGACGCGTGACGCGAGGCTGAACGATATGACACGACAGTATTTCACGACGAACGTCCGCACAGCGCAAGGAACTTTTGTCAACTGAAAGCGAAGGAGCGCTTCAGCAGCGGCCAGACCCCAAGCGAGAGAGCGAATGCAAGTTTCGGCGAAAAAGTCGCCATAGCCACGCTGCGCTCTCTCTCTCTCTCTTAGTACTTTGGCCAGGACAAGCGCATGTGGGAGAGCGCAAAAATCAAAGCGAAAGAATGAGCGCGTCATAGTTCTGGTTGTTGTTGTTGTTGCTGGGGTAATTGAGTGTCTCAGACGGCTGCTGTATGCAACATGCGGCCATGTGCAACATGAGGCGATGACGAAGACACTGTTATGCCTCCCCACCTACCTCCCCCCCTTTGGCCCAACAGTAATCACATCCGACGTTTGCCGTTGCAACAAACAATAGGCCTGCGGGCCGGGCAAGCCAAGCCAAGCAGCGCCCAGTCGGACTTTGATAACTGACGTGAGTTGTGGGGCATAAGTAAAGCAGACATTGCATGACATTTTCCCACTCTTTTGAAGTGTAAAGTAATGTGTAATGTGCGCTGCCCAACTGGGTTATCGAACTGTCCACCGACCGCCCGCGTCTTTTCATATCGCTTTGTTCTCGCATATTTAGCTTTCTTTGTTTTTCTCGTATTTCACTTTAAAGCTCAGCTTTAGCTGCGACTTCTTGTCGCTTTTGTTTACTCTCAGCAACAACAACAATAATTGTTTAATTTATTAATGCGTTGCGGTATCGCGCACTTAGTCTCCAAGTTGTGGCATACACACACACATATATTCACTGTCTCCACGCTGATTTATTTGAATTTTCAAATGAAATTTATTTTAGGTGTACGCACTACCACGAACAAAGTCTTGTGTAATTCGCTTTGTTTTTGCTTTTCTCCTTTTTTTTTGGCATTTTTAATTTAATTTTCACATTTAGCTGGAGGCAATAGCTTTTGCGTCAACACAAGTTAATAACAAAAGCAGAGTTGAACTTGAAATTGATCACAGTGAGACGATGATTGAAGCTTTCTTTGAAGTCAAGCATTTCTATGAACCCTTGAACAGACAGATAATACCTTGTAATACCCTCTATCTAGCCTAACTTTACCATTGAACTGTTGCAGATTTTTAGTCTGAAGTTAGTTCATTTTAATCACTCAAAATTGAATTTGAAATTGATCACAGTCAGACGACGATTGAAGCTTTCTTTGAAGTCAAACATTTCTTTTATCCCTTGAACTATTCAACTAGGAACTAGCTAAAGAGATAATCTCGATTAAAACCCCTGAACTAGCACAGATTTTTAGTCTGAAGTCAGTTTATTTTGAGCACTCAAAAAAATAAGTAACAAAAGCCAAGTTGAACTTGAAATTGATTACATTGAGACGACGATTGAAGCTTTCTTTGAAGTCAAGCATTTCTATTAACCCTTGAACTTTTGGCGGAAGTCGGAACTAGTCAGACAGATTATACCTTGTAAAACCCTCTTTCTAGCCTAACTTTACCATTGAACTAGCGCAGATTTTCAGTCTGAATTCAGTTCATTTTGAGCACTCAAAAGAATCTTATAAATATTTAAGAATAAAATATAAAATTCTTCTAAATTCAATGCCCAAAAATTTCAAATATTCCCTAGCATACTCTGACAACTTTTGGTGTAGTGTATTCAAATCTTTTCCGCAGAATTCAAATTCAATTACTGACACGTCGTGCGAGCGATTTCCCCCCGCATATCTAATTACCACAATTTACTTAGAATCTCAAGTGCCGCTTCTGTGTCTTATCGCGCAACATTGGAAACACACACACGCACACACACACACTAAAGGGGCATTGATAAAACAAGCGTAAAATAAATTATGTATATTATTAGTATTATTTATATGCCATAATTTTGCAATTAAAATTTCATCAGCTAAATTAAAGCCTCTGTTTATTTTTTAATATTGCTGCGTTAGTAAAAACCTTTAATTAGTGCAGTTTTACTGTATTTATTAAACCATAATAATTATGCAACATTTATGAATATTATGTTATAATTCATCTATGGCGAGCACTTGTGTATTTTGTGGTTGTTGAAATATTTCTAATAATTTGCAGCTGCTGTTTTTTGTTGCAATTTTGCACTTGATTTCATTTCAAGCTGCTGTTTTTTACAAATGAGCAACAATAACAATTAATCATTAATAAACGTCTAGTTTGAAGTAATATTCAGAATAAGGCTTTACTTTAATCTGGAGACAAAAAACAGAGTGCAAACAAAATGGAATTTTGTTTGTTTTTAATTTGAGCCAAAAACGAGGAATTACTTTTATGTGACGAGTGGTGAGTGGCTGGCCGAGGGGGGGGGAACGGACCACCACAAAAGTAACGACGACAGCGACCACGCTGGGTTCACAAACACCGCAATAAATCGACGAAGACGATGAGCAACGACGACTGCGACTGCGACGACGACGTAGACGTAGACGATGACAATTCAGTATATTCGAATTGAGTACAAACGAATGTTCCGCACGCTCAACTTGACGCTGTAACGGTCGCAACCAAACTGACGCCAACAAGCATGGCCAACGCGCTCTCTCGCCAGCATAGAAATCAAAACAAGAGAGCGAACGAGCGAGCGGAAGCAGACACTTGCTCTCGCACTCTCGCTCAACTGGTCTCCAACAACACCCACCCACAACAAGTCCAAGTGCGGCAAACAAACATTCGCCACGCTCTCATTACTACGCTGCACGGCGCGTGAGAACATGTGAGCTTGCTTTGCGGCGAATTCGCTCAAATAACGCCAATTGGATAAAACAGTGTGAGATGGCGTCACAATTGCTGTTGGCGTCCATGTAGCCATCGCTCTCGCACTTGTAAGCCAGGCAATGCTCTCAGTCGCATATACTTCCGTTGGGTGTGCTGTTATTGTTGTTGTTGTTGCTTTTGATGCGGATAAAAATGAGCAGCTGAACTCGTAGGCTTATCAGCGCTTTCAGCACGAACGTATAAGATGTTGGAGGACTTTTTGATGGCGTATAAGTGTGGGGAAATTTTTGGGTAATTTTAGTTGAGGATGGTAATAGTAGTAGTTGCAGTCTAAATGAAATACATTTTAGATGCAAAACTATTTTTTCTTTTACTTATTTAATATGTATTCTTTTTAGCTCCATGGCAAAAATGTCAGTTGTGGGTTCGGCATATTACAACAACGCCTAACATCAAAAAAAGCAACTAAAGAGCGCCACAAGTTTAGATTATTTTTCTTGTGACTTTTTTTTCTGCGTCTTTACTTTTGTTTTTTAACATAAAATGCGCAACAAGCGTGGCACGCGGAGTGCTGCTGCAAGCCACGATGGCCACAGTGGGCACAGTTGTGCGAAAAGTGGTGTTCGTATTTTATGGAAATTTTATACCTTTTTTTTATACATATTTAGCAAGGGTTTGAAAAGTTGTATTTTAATAAAAAAGTAGGGAAAGCTACAGTCGGACGCAAAGCTACAGTCGGACGCAACCGACAGTAGGAGACCCTGCACTTTGGTTTGCCCTGGGCGTCGGTAACAGCAGCATCATATATGAACATACTCACATACACATATACATGCACTTATAGATACACACATACACACAAACACATATACATACAATTATTCGCTCAAATACAAACAATAACCAATACTCATACATACATTCATACTCACAATCAAAAATCACGCATACGCCCTAGTGGCCGCGTACACTGTGGCTTCCCCCTCCCCCTCCCACATGCTAAGTACAGAAAATTGTTTGTGAAATATCTCTGGTGTTTATTATCCGATTGGGCTGCAACTCGCACCAAACATGCAAAGCACCTAAAGCTTTATTCATGCAGAAAAGGAAAACAGTGACTCTAAAACTGTACATGCTGAGAATATTTTTGCAAATTTGAGTGGGAGGAGGATGACTTTTCAAACATTTGAAATAAACTTGACCTGCCTATGTAATACACAAACCAAACAAAAAAAGAATTAAGTCTCTAGCTCTTATAGTTTCCGAGATCTAGGTGTTCATACAGACAGACGGACAGACAGACGGACAGACGGACAGACGGACAGACAGACAGGGCTATATCGACTCAGCTCGTCGTCCTGATCAAGAATATATATACTTTATGGGGTCTGCCACGCCTCCTTCTGCCTGTTACACACAAATGTCATTTGCACAAACCTAATAGACCCTTTGTACTTTTTTAAAGTACAGGGTCTAAAAAGCTTCATTTTAAAATAAACTTAAAATTTAATTATGCTAGAATTTTGTTAGATTCTGAAAACAAATACTACGTTAAAAATTTAAAGTAAAATCTTAAAAAAATATTGAGATAAAAATTGTCAGTATATTAAAGTAATATACAAAAAAAAAAAAAGATTGCAAAAATGAGAGCCAAATTGTTAATAGTTTTAAGTAAAATATGAACTATGAAAATTATTTGAAAAGTTGTAATCATATCAAAATATTCATATTGAAATAAAATTTAATTATGCTAGAATTTTGTTTGATTCTGAAAACAAATACTACGTTAATAACTTAAATTAAAATCTAAAAAAAAATATTGCATAAATGAAAACAAAATTGTCATTATTTTAAATTAAATACAAAAAAAAAAATTTATTGCAAAAATGAAAGAAAAACTTGTTAATAATTTTAAGTAAACTATGAACTATGAAAATGTTTCCCTTTTTTGGTGATTTTTATCAGAGTCTAGGGGCCCCACTGTGGATGCAGCTAAAGCGTATCATATCTGTATCTTCCTCTTTGCCTTAAAAGCATTGTTGTCAAGACGCGCGGCGGAGCAACGGAAGGCGAAACACAAGAAACTTGTTTGCAGTGCCTCAAGCATCGACTGAGCCCAAAAATACAAAAAAACACACACAACAACTACAGAATGCACAAGTTACAGTCGATGCGGGTGTGTGTGTGTGTGTGTGAGTGTAGACAGGTCAAAGGAGCAGAGCGAGGCATGCTTCATTCCCCCTCGCCCCTCTGCTACCACTTCTCACTCACTCAAAAAGGAAGCAATAAATTTGCTGGCAAAAGGCAAAGCCGACTTCGATTAGCTCATGGAATGAGTGAGCATGTGGAACGGGTAAATGGCAGAGCAAACGAAATAAAAACGCCAGGGGGAGGGGGAAGGGGGAGCATTGAGTAAAAAGACTCGATAAAATTTACAAGAACAAAAAAAAAAGCGCCAACAAATTGGGCCGTAAAAGTAATTAGTGAAATCTGTTAAACATATAAAATTATTGGACGTCTTTTAATTGTGGGAGCTAATGAAACTCCGTTAACCTACCACCCTCCCTCCCTTCCTCCCTCCTCCCTAAACTTCTTCAAGTGATTTAGGGCAGATTTTCTTTCATTGAACACTCAAAGGAGCTGAGGAACGGTAAATGGCTTGGCTGGGGGACGGGAATGGGTCACCAGCTGTAGAGGGCACTTAGAAGCCGAAGCCGAAGCCGTGAGCTTTAACCAAGCCAAGTTCCGGCTGTTAGTCTATTAATTAGGCAGCCATAAACTTAAATCACGTTCCATTATTTATAGGTGTGGGAGAAGGTAAAAGTGAAGTCAGGCCTGCCATAAAATTAAAGTCAAGGAATTTTATAGACTACGACTGCGTCCGACTGTAGCTGTGCCGACAGTTGTAATATGGGAATTTAATATTTAAATTTAGTTAGTAGGTTAATTAAACAGACTTAGGCCCGATTTCTCATGTTGCTTATAACTTAAAAGTCTACTTTATCGAGAGAATTCGTTTTCTCATGTTAATTATAAGAAAATCTTGCTTACAAGGTGGTTCATCCTCATGATAATCTTACAATGTAGATTGTAAGTTCAGGGTTGCCATATGATTATTTCTTTCAGGTGGTAACGCCGTTATTGAACCGTGCGGTTGCTGTCAAAATTAAATTAAGCAAAATAAAGATTTGAGAGCAAGAAATGTTGATGTGCAATGGCTTCGCATAATCGTTTAAAAGCCATTTTGAGAAGTGACACCGCCAACTGTCAAAAATTATCACAAGTGTGGAAACCTCGAAGCAGGCCTGCCAACTTGTTTTGACCAATTTTGCCAGATTTTATTAAAATGTTGCCAGATCCGCCTACTAATGTTATCAAGAACATGAGAAAACGAAGCTGCCTACAAGCTGCTTGTAAATTTATCGTCACGATAGCAATAAGTAACTTTGAAAGCAACATGAGAAATCGGGCCTTAGACTACTAGAAGTTGGGGTTAAACTAAAATAAAAATCAAAGAATCTCCATTTTAAATGAATGTTTGAAGTGCGTTGCCTGTCTCCGACTGTAGCTATACCGACATCTGTAATATGGGAATTATATATTAAATATTTAAATTTTGTTAGTCTATTAATTAGACTATTAGAAGTTGGGGTTGGAGTAAAATAAAACTCAAAGAATTTTAATTTTAATTGTGTGTTCAAAGTCTGTGGTCTGTGTCCGACTGTAGCTGTACCGACAGTTGTAATAGGGGAATTTAATATGCAAATTTAGTTAGTCTGTTAATTAAACAGACTATGACTAATAGAAGTTGGGGATGGAGTAAAATAAAACTCAAAGAATTTTAATTTTAGTTTTAATTTTAATTGTGTGTTCCAGGTCGGTTGTCTGTGTCCGACTGTAGCTGTACCGATAATGTTAGGAGCAGTTTATATTAGAAAATGCTATGCAAATTTAGTGAGTCTATTTATTAAACACACAAGCCAGGGTTGCAGTAAAATAAATGCCAAGGAACTTGAATTTTAATTGATTGTTCAATGTCCGACTACTCCGATATCAGTCTGCTCCGACTGTAGCTGTACCGCCAGTGGATATAAGAAAATTCTATGCAAATTTAGTGAGTGTATTTATTAAACAGACATAGACAAACAAAAACCAGGGTTGCAGTAAAATAGATGCCAAGGAATTTGAATTTTCATTTAGTTTCCCATGTCCAAACTCTACCTCCTACTGTAGCTGCCCCCCACAACAGTTGCAATATAGTCACTATTAGAATTTTCTATTTCAATTTTATGCAATCATTTTGTCGTTGCTGTTGCTGCAACTCGTTGCACAGGTTGATGTTACAAGTGTCTGATGGGCGTATAACAATTAGCCAGAGCTTAGGCTTTGCGGTTAGCAGCAACAACAACAATGACATAATGTCATATGGATATCAGACACATGTGTTGCCTGTACCAGATACACACGCTGACAGGGCTAAACCCAGACTGTCTGGTTAATGAATATCAAGAAGGGATTGTCGAAAGGGCAGTCGGAGGGCATCGACAGAGAGAGAGTAAGCCCCTAACATATACTATTAAATAAACAGGAATTCATAGGTTAGTATTAACATGTGTGTGAAAGCGTTTTAGTCGCGTTTGACAACTTTATAAGCCAGCTAATATTGAGTACAGTGAACAGTAGGTTCTATAGTCGAGAGTAAATACTACTTAGATATTGAGTACAGTGGGGCAAGCGTAACAAATTCATATGATATTTATTGTGTACTAATGTTTGAAGTAGAAAAATCACTCTACAGGCTATATATCATTATACTGCCATTCAGTAGATCTATAGTCAGAAGTAAATAGCACTTTTATATTGACTACAGTGGGGCAAAGCAATAAATTCATGTTATATTTATTATGTAGTAAAGTTTTAAGTAGTGAAAACACTCTATAGACTATGCATCATTATACTATAATGAATAATAGTATAGTAAGTTCTTCAACTTGTTGATTCAGTGGATTCTATAGTCAAGAGTAAATAGTACTTTCATATTGACTACAGTGGGGCAAACGAAACAAATTGATATGATATTTATTGTGTACTAATGTTTTAAGTAGAAAAATCACTCTTTAGACTATTGAGACGGCATACCATAATGAATAGTAAGTACTTTAACTTGTTGCTCTAATGGATTCCATAGTCAAAAGTAAATAGTACTTTCATATTGACTACAGTGGGGAAAAGCAAAAAATTCCTGTTAATTTAGTGTTTTAACTAATGTTTCAAGTAGAATCACTCTATAGACTATGAATTATTATACCATAATGAATAGTAGTAAGTACTTCTACTTATTGATTCAGTGGATTCTATAGTCAGAAGTAAATAGTAATTTCATATTGACTACAGTGGGGCAAAGGAGCTAATTCATTTAGTATATTTTATGTACTAATGTCTAAAGCAGAAAATTCACTCTATAGACTATCAAGACATTATACTAAATATAACGAATGACAGTAAGTACTTCAACTTGTTGATTCAGTAGATTCTATATTCAGAAGTAAATAGTACTTTGATATGGACTACAGTGGGGCAAAGGAACTAATTCATATTATATTTATTGTGTACTAATGTTTGCGGTATTTTCTACTTCACTTCACAGACTATGAATCATTTACTGTCATTCAGTGGATTCTATAGTCAACAGTAAATAGTATTTTCATATTGACTACAGTGGAGCAAACGAAACAAATTCTGTTATATTTAGTTTTTACTAACGTTACAAGTAGTAAAATGACTCTACAGACTATGAATCATTATACCTTAAGGAATAGTAAGAAGTACTTCTACTTGTTGACAGTAAGACACTCATCAGCCTACTCCTAGTCAACTCGTACTCACTCCTTCATTCATTCCTTATTCATATGTTAAAAGTTCGAATGCTTAAGATGTGACATACGGACTCAAACCCAAAGAAGTTCGTACGGACAGTCCGTCTGTCCGTTATCCTTTAAACAAGCGTAATATCATCAATCAGTGCACAAATTTGCATTTTCATTTTTGTTTGGATGTGTGAGTGTGTCTGACTGTGTGTGTTTGTGAGCATCTGTCGTTGTCAGCGCATCAACGCGCTTCATCAGAGTGCGCTGATATGTAAATCTCATAAATCATGCACACCTGTCCCCGATGGCAGGCACTGACTGCCACTGACTGGTCGAACGACAGAGGACGAGAAGATACCAACAAACATTGTCAGCAGACAGCTGTGTGTGTGTGTGTGCGTGTGTATTTGTGTGTGTATTTGTTTCGTTAGCGGTCAAGCCTTTTGGGCTGTGCATGGATGTTGTCTTTGCCCCCCACCTAGAAAAAAAGTAGAGCGAAAAAAGTGTGTGTGGCAGACACAGACACAGGGGGTCACGCGTCGCAAATTGATTAGCCACGTGTAGAAAATGATTTCCAGCCAACGGGACAACGTTAACAAAGTGTGGACACATGTAGATGGAACGCATACTTAATTTAGAACAGAATAGAAGAGGTATGTAGTTAGTAGTAGTAGTAAAAGGTCGCTTAAGATACAGTGAACATACATACTATACATACAGAGAAACAAGAGGAATTATCTAGTAAACTTAGCTAAGCTTTGCCTAAACTAAATTTCTTTTTCATGAATGAAAATGTGAGTTTTATATTCATATTTACGAGTATATAAAATCTGTTTATTTTTATAGATTTTTGCAGCTTGTCTCATGAATCTATAAAGATTTTAAACAATCCATTAAAACCTCATCTGAACTGCTTTAAAAATGATACAAGAATATCTTAAAGTTTGATTTAGACATAACTGAATGATTACACCTCCCTTACCTCTAACCAAATTTCACAAATTTCTGGAACTTAAGATACAAGAGGAATTATCTAGTAAACTTAACTAAGCTTTGCCTAAACTAAATTTCGTTTTCATGAATGAAAAAGTGAACATAAAATAACTTTCTATATAGATTTTTGCAGTTTATGGCTTAAAGCTATAAAGATTTTTATCAATCCATTAAAACCTCATCTGAATTGATTCAAAGATCTTATAGTTTACTTCCTGTATCTTAAAGTTTGATTCAAACATAACTCAACTATTACGCTTCCTTCACCCCTAGCGAAATTTCACATTTCTGAAACTTAAGAGAAGAGAAGAGAGAAATTAAGTAGTAAACTTAACTAAGCTTTGTGTTCAGAGAACAAAATAAAGACCAGCGAGGCAGTGAGTTGATGGTATACTACCGGCGCGTAGCCAGGGTTCTTTATTATATAGCATTTCTAGGTTATGTATAACATCATGTACAATCTGTTAATTATCTATGCTTAGGTACAGCGTAGGGTTTTCCCTTATCAGGGTAAATTTCCCATATTTTATTATCTTGTCTTAATTGTTTTATGTCTAGTCTGGACTTTCTGTTTATTCAAGGTCTGTCTTTTATTATGTTGTCTAGTGAGCCTAAATCAATACAATGTCTAGGCTCACTGGCAGACTTCTTAATGCCTAATAACTATAGGTCTAGTATGTAACATGTGTTGCTGCAAGGCTCAACAGATTGTGGCCTGCCGCTGTTGATATGCGATATGCAGTTAGTAATCTGCGTTATCGTCATGTAGTTTTACATATTTCTTATACATATGATTATTTCTTTATGTCCATACTTGACGGTTGCACTATATATCTTATATTCCATGTTCATTCTTGAACATCTTGCAAAGGGCCACCCAAAAGGTGGTGGCTTGTATATAATATTTTAATTTACTTTTAAATGTATTTTATATTCTATGTTCATGCTTGAACACTTTGCCTAATCTGAAATCTGTTTATTTTTTTATAGATTTTAATCAATCCATTAAAATCTCCTCTGAATTGCTTCAAAAATGTTTACTTCCTGTATCTTAAAGTTTGATTTAGACATAACTGAATGATTACACCTCCCTTACCCCTACCCAAATTTTACAAATTTCTGGATACAAGAGGATACAAGAGGAATTATCTAGTAAACTTTAACTTTGCCTAAACTAAATTTCGTTTTCATGACTAAAAATGTGAATATATATAAACAGTTTTTTTTATAGATTTTTGTAGTTTGCCGCATGAAGCTATAAAGATTTTAATCAATACATTAAAACCTCATCTGAATTGCTTCAAAAAAGTTTACCTTCTGTATCTTAAAATTCTATTAAAACATAACTGAATGATTACAACTCCCTTACCCCCAAATATCACATTTCTGGAACTTACTACAGTTCAACGTTGAGTTAACTAACCGATTAGTCTATACTTTATTCGAAGTAATATTTGCCAAAGATCCTCACAATCCGCCTTATAAAGTATCTTCGACTTTAAACGGAAACTTTTCAACATTCTCGTGCTGAAAAGTTTGCTTAAGAGATTGATTCACTTCCACCTTTACGCTTCGATATCTACTTTTTGTGGCATCTAGATTAATATACGCTTCGGAACTATGGCAAGCCTGTAGAACGAAGTCATGAATATTTGAGAAGGCAGCTGATATATTCGCAATTCAAGCGAACACAGCCTAGCTGAAATTTTTCATGAGCTACTACATTTTGGCAGAGTCTGTGCTGTGTGTGTGTTTGGTGTGTTTGTGTTTGTGTTTGTGTGTGTGTGCCTTACCAGCTGCTCATAATAATAAAGCAGGCTCTCACTAATTGCTTGGCCACAGGCACCTGCTGCCGGGCTGCCTTAGATTCTTAACCAGAAAAAAGACCACAAATTTGCATAAATATGCCACAAATCATAGCTGCACCGTAAAGTGTCGCCCCCAATGGCCAAAAAATATGAGAAATATCCCCACACCCAGGCAAATAGTCAGCATTTCATTTCAGTCTGTGTGTGTGTGTGTGTGTGTGTGTGTGTGTGTGTGTGTGGTCAAGTGGTTTATGTGACAGACGAGCGAACTGCTATTAAAAATGCATAAAAAGCACAAGTTAATTTTTTATCCACACTTTCAGTGCAATTAAAAGTTATACGCAAAAAATATGCCCATATAAAAATACCAGCAAAAAATACTGCAAAAAATATCATGCGATATTTATGTGCGCCACATGTCCTAGGCGTATTTTATGCGACGACTCGACTCTGTGTACCTATAGATATTCCAGGGTTCCTCTGTATAATTGTACACACTCTACTAGTGGACGAGACTATTGGATCAGTGGTGTGAGATGTGACATAGGAGATATTTATAAAGGGGTGTATGTAAGATGATGTGTTTTGATTCATCTGGCAAAGCCTAAATGGGAAGAGGAAGAGAACGCCGTAGCAGTAACACGGTAGAACATAAAGTAGCAGTCGTCGAAAGTCGAAATTAAGTTGAATTTAAAGTTGAAACTGAAGTTGTTGTATTTGTTAAATTACCTTTTATCCATCGGGACTCGTTATTAAGTATTACTATTAAACATAATTCCTTACATGTATATAGATAATTGCATGCCCAACTCTGATGAGATTCCACTCAAGGAGGTACCTACGTTTACTTTACTCAAGCAGGTATCAAGGAAACAATTAAGGGACATAGTGAACATCGTCAAGTCACTAGGTCTTCAGACATAGACCAAAGGTGAGGGCAACTAATTAGCCGATGACACTATAAACCAATAGGTTTATGTATAGGAGGAGTTCCAACCGTATTAACCTAAATTTCAATATGCTCAAAAAAGTATAAACAATTATAACAAAAACTAAATTAGGTTTATCTATATGATCTATATTAAAGTTATCTATATATAAAACGAAAGTCTATAACTTCACTAAATGTCAAGCTTCCATGGTCCTTTATGCCATGTACCTTTAGTTTAGTTTAGCTCACTTAGGGTTGGTTAGTTTAGGCGGTAGCTGAGGAATGAACCTCAGCTCACTTAGGCCAAAAGAGGCCCATTGTGGTACCGCGTGGGCAAATTGAATAATTTCCAACTACATCGTTTTAAGACCAGCCTGAGGCTTTTATAAACCATCTCAGATTCCCTAGCTTTATTGGAGCAAGGTCTGTCAGGTCTGTTAGATGGTAGGCTCCCAGGTAAAAGAACCTGGTTCTACATTGGGCAGGACAGGAACAGAAGAGGTGATGGACTGTTTCCTCTTCTTCTTCGTTGTAACAAAAACTACATTAAATTTATCTATATTTTCTTTTATAAAAAGACAGTTTATAACTCCACTAAACGATAATCTTCCATAGTCTTGTATGCCATGTATCGTTAGTTTAGTTTAGCTCACTTAACTTTACCCTACTTTACTTCACCTTACTTTAAGCAGAGTATAAAACTTCGTTAGTCAATAAAAGAAATTAAGCGTTTATTGGTCAAGCTTCCATAGTCTTGTATACCATTTACTTTTAGTTTAGTTTACTTAACTTCATTTAAATTTACTTTACTTAACTGCAAGCAGAGCATCAAAACTTCGTTAGCCAATTAAAGAGAGTGTATTTTTCGGTTTAGTCTATTTTTTATATATATTTATATTTTGCTTATTTTTCTTATGGTTATTTAACGCATGCTGCATAATAATAAAACTGCGTTGCTCTTGAATCCGAGCGGAAACTTACAATTCACACACAGCCTTGCCGAGGGTCATCATTGTTTCGGGCTGGACGTGCCACACCCACGCTGCCCTTTCCCTACCCCTCCCACCGCACCCTCATGATGCAAAATGTTTGTCATTAGCAAATGTTGCCTCTTGTACTTTACTAGCCAATGCTGTTGTTGTTGTTGTAGTCGCAAAATTTGTGACTGCGACAATTTTTGGTGTACCCCAATCTCTCCCACACTGTATCTCTGATTCTCTGTGTCCTTCTCTCTGTCATTCTCTGTTACGCTTGCTGTTTTTGCCTCCAGCTACTCTCTCACTCCCATCGTTGTATCGCATCATTTGCGCATTTTATGTAGGTGCCACGTACAACAGCAACAGCAACAGCAGCAACAACAGCAGCAGCAACAACAGGAGTACTCCATGTTGCATGCATAAATACTGCAATATAACCACAACTGCGACTGGACACACTCACACGCACACACACAGAGTAAAACACAAGCCAAACACGAAAAAAATTTGGAGTTAACATTACTAAATTTCAATTTTAATTTAGCTTTAAAAAATCTGTGAAAATCATAGCTGCTTATTTGATAAAGGTCGAAAAGTTAATGGAATAAAAAGTTTAATATTTAATATTACTATTTAATTAATACTGCTTTGAATTATTAATTCTGCTTTAAAAAATCAGTCAAAATTATAACTGCTTTTCAGATAAAGGTCAAAATGTAAATGTAGTTAATAGTTCACTCTTCAATATACATTTTAAATCCTTGAGATTATTCTAAAATGGAGCCCACTCAGAATAGTATACACTATCTGATACATATGTATATAACAGTTGAAAATAAAGTTATATATTTTAGTTAAAGCTTTATAATCCAAATTTCAATCAATTAGCATAACTAGGCAGTTCAACTCTCTGTTTAAATTTATCATGAATACCTGTTAATTCAAAAAGAAATGTAGCACACTTTTTAGCTTAGTTTTTGGTATAGTAAAATGTAATAATCTTAAAACTTTTACATTTGTTATTGTATATTAAAGTATGTTAGGTAATAAATACCCTTGCGCAGCAGCTGACGATAGATTTTCATACGTTGATCTTGGCAAATAGAGAATAATCAGTCAAGAATGTTGTATTTTATGATACATGTAAGTAGTATATGTTTTTAAATTGATACTTAAAGCTTAGTATTTAGCTGCCAAATCTTATTCATATCAGAGATTGCCCATTGGGTCTGCTGCAAGGGTTTGCCTTAGTTTCGGCGTACCGGAGATACAAATTTTTTGTAATTTATGGTAATCGAATAACAATTTGTATATCACAAAAGTAATATCTGCATCTCTCCTTGTAGGAATTGGTGCAGAAATATCATTTTCTAATTGGTTCAAGAGATTTCAACAAAAATTATTTTTGGTGGGAAAATCAAATCAAGTTTAAAAAGTTTAATAGAAGGGTCCACGATTTTTGAGATATTTTATAAAATACCTAAAAATATATAAAATCATTTTCAAATCAATCTAAAATAAAATGTCATCATAATTAAAACCAAATTTATTATCTAAAAAAAGAAGATATTTAGTTCAGAATGTCATACTAAACTGACAACGTGACGACTCAATTTACGGTTTTTCAGACATTTCAAAAATAACTAAAAATATTTAAAATCTTAAAATGTCATCAAATATAGAAAAAAAATATTTAGTCTAGAATGTAAATTTAATACAAGGCCCTAAACTTTTTTAGACATTTTATAAAAAAAATAACTAAAAATATATAAAATCATTTTCAAATCAATCTAAATTAAAATGTGATCATAATTAAAACCAAATTTTTTATCAAAAAAATATATATATTTAGTTTAGAATGTAATACGAAACTGTCAACGTGACGATTCAATTTACAATCCGCTCATCACTCAACCTGTTCCCCCCACTGCTGCCCTGCCACAGCCACACCCACAGCCACAGCCACACCCACTCGCAGCCGCCTATTGAAATACATGTGTAACAGTTTTTATTTTGTAATTGAGCACTTTCAACAACTCTTTGGCAAAGCGAAAAAGCGTAATGAAATTTTGTGCGAAAATATGTGGCAAATGGAACAATATACATACATACATATGTGTGTACATGTGTGTGGCATGCAACAGCAAATTGTTAACGTGGCGTTAAAAAAATACATTTCACACGACAGTTTTGTAGTCGTTTAATTAAATTGTCTCCTTTCGTTTTTTGTCCAATTTGACGTTTAATTCAACTGCTAAGCGACCCGCCCACGCGCCGACTCTCGGTAATGAGTATGTAAATTACTGTAAAGTTATGTCCTCAATTTTGGACTGTGACTGCGACTGTGTGATGTGCTCACTTTGGGCAACTGTTTTATGTGCCACATAAAGTTGCCACATGCCACATGAGTCTCGTCTCGAGTCTGGCGCTCATTAGAAACTTTCCAACGCGTACTACCTTCTATGGCCTTACAGAAATGTTTGTTTCAATGGTTTTTTTTTCGCTTCTCTGTTGCATATTTATCCGCTGGATATTACTATAGGCACAGCTGAGCTTGACACTTGAATAATCCCGTATAAACTGCACAAGTTTAATACACATTTTTCATAATTTTGTTTTTGCTTTTGCTTTTGCTTTTCGTTTAACTTTGTGTTTCTTATGCGCTGCCACAACACTAAGCAACAGTTTTAGGGCTTATGAACGGAATGAAAAAGTTGAGGAATTGGAACTACAATATGTGAATTAAAAGGAAAATAAATTAGCTGAAATATATTTTAATTTATAAGAATATTTTGAAAAATATTAAAAATTTTATAGAAAACAATTGAAAATTTTATAGAAAAATATTGAAAATTGTATAGAACAATTTTTATATACTTTTTATTAATATTATAATATTGTATTATTGTATTATTCGAAACTTAAAAAAGAAAATAAATTAACTGGAATTTACTATTTTAATTAATAAAGAATATTTCCAAAAATATTGAATGCTTTTTTTAACATAATAAAATTTTTTAATATATGTAAATATAATAAAAAATGCTAAAAAAAAAAATTATGTTTTAGAAATTTAAAAAAATGTTTAAACAATAATGAACAATTTTTAAAAATATACTAAAAATGTTTTAAAAATACTGAAATTTTGTTTAAACACATTTTTTACAAATTCATTTAAGATTACCTTTTTTGTTCATAAACTCTTTGTTGTTGCATAGTGTAATCTTAGTGTAGCGCATGAAATGAATTTAAGTAACAGCAATAAGAATATACTCTGCAAAACTCTTGTTTTAAAATCCTATTCTATACTCTCCTATACTAGGCAAATCTATGAATATATTTAGGTTTATGAAACAATTGTAACTAGAAGAAGAAGAAAAGTAATAAAAGTTATTACAACTTTAGGAAATACGTAAAAATGCAAGTGTTCAGAGCCAAAGCAGGGTATTAGCGGAAAAAAATCGTTACCGCAAGTAGCATTTGCTGTTGGTATTATTTGTCGTTCGCTTATCAACGCACTTCCGCATCATTAAATAATTTTATCATTTGCATTATTTTCACTTTCTAAGCACAGCGCGAGGCGAGAGGAGAGAGGAGGGGAAAGGGAAAGTGCGACAGTGAGAGCGACGCAAAGTCACAAAGTTCGTTCTTTCAGCTGGCCTCTGGGTGTATGTAATGACCAAATGGTGGTGGGGTTGGGTCGAGATTGAGTGAGTTCCCAGCTGAAGATGATTTTGATATAGCTAATTTATAATTTATGCAACATTTTGTGGTTATACAATAAACGAAAAGAATGCTGGGAAATCTTTTTTTAATTAACTGCAGCTAGGGAAGTAAAAAATGGAAAAGAAGAAAATGTAAAAAGTGTATAAAGTGTAAATTAAGATAGAAAATTCTGCTGTTTATTTTAGATAAAGTACTTGCAATAAACAGTCAAGTTTGAGTTGATCTTAGGTCTTTTATTTATATAGAAATAAGAACTACAACTGGCAATGACAAATGAAATGAGTTTCCATACAAATGCTGGTATTATTTACATAGATTAATACCAAATTAATATACATAAAAATACACTGTATATATAGATTTATGCCAAAGTAATAGACATAAATACACTATTATTTATATAGATTTATACCAGAATAATAAACATAAATTCACTATAATTTATATAGATTTATACCAGAATAATAAACATAAATACACTATTATTTATATAGATTTATACCAGAATAATATACATAAATTCACTATCATTTATATAGATTTTTACCAGAATAATATACATAAATAAATACATTCGTGAACAGATTCTTCATCAGTTTTATAGACTGACTATCTTTAAGGCTCTCTAGTCTTTGAGAACTCTATATTAAAGTTCTGCACTATAACTCTAATTGATTTGTTATTGTGTAAACTATATGCTACTATATGTATATAGTAAAATTTCTGTAAAATTTTGTATTTTATTTTTATGTATTGTATCTCCTCTATATGATACTAACAATAATTTACCCAAGCTTAAACGAACTCCTTGATGAAATCTAAGCTTCATTTCCTCACATATCGGAAGTAAATATTTAAAAGAAATTTAATTTAATTTAATTTAAAATGAACAATTGTCATTACTCCCAAGAGATTTTCGTTGTGTACAATAAATTGAAGAGCGTGGGCAAAGAAATGTTTTCCTGCTGAGCCTGCTGCAAGTGCATTTCAAAGCCATTAAAGTTGTTCAGCTTGCCACTTGATAAAAAAGAGTGAGTATATATATAAATGGAATGCAAAAATGCCAAAAGACATGAGAAAAGTAAGAGAGTAACAGCAAGCAAGCAACAAACGATAATGAGGACACATAACAACAACAACAGCAGCAACAAACAGCACTTGCAGCTACAATGATAATGTTGCTTACTGTTGATGACAACAGCAGCAGCAGCAGTGGCAGCAGCAGCAGCAGTTGCCGTGGCATTTGCAGCAACAACAAATGACGGAAATCAGCCAGAGCCATGCCACCCTCCCACCCACCCACCACTCCGCCCGCTTTGACTGTGCACGACAACCCTTCAACGCGACAAGTCCTTGGTCACAGCGTCTAAACGCTGCCGCTGCTCATTTTTGCTACTAAATAAGACAAGCCCCTGGCACCGCCACGCCCCTCAGACCCCACAGGCCCAACCACCCGCTGTCTCAGGCTGTTACCAACATTTTGACATTTTTTTCCTTTCTGTTCTGTATCATAATTTGTTGGCTCAAAGCGGCACACAACAAGAAGTAAATAAATGTGCAGCCTGCATTTAGACATGCAAATTCTGCGCATTGCTTGGTGAACAGAATATTCGCTAATGAATACCCTGTAAAAGTGGAAATGAGACACTAAACCAGTAGTACCCAAACTCTTACTAACAAACAGTGTAGTGTGCGTAGCAGCGTGACGCCTGCACGTGTGAGAGCATCGACTGCGCGTGAGAAAGCAGCGCTGCAAAGCAAAACGCACATGTGATAGGAATTATGCATTTTAGACACCACTGGTGTAAAGTGATATGACGTATAGTCATAAAAAATATACATTAACCCCTTTAAGTCCACTCTATAAACTTCCAAGTAATATGCCTGTACGTGTGAGAACATCGACTGCGCGTGAGAAAGCAGCGCTGCAAAGCAAAACGCACTTGCGATAGGAATTATGGTTTTTGGGCACCACTGGTGTAAAGTGATATGACGTATAGTCATAAGAAATATGCATTAACCCCTTTATGTCCACTCTATTAACTTCTAATTATACAGGACAACTATTAGTCACAATATGCCTAAATCTATGAGCCTTATATGAGCCTTTTTACTGAGCACACTCTACTGCAACATACCCTGCGCTTGCCTACATTTTTCAAATTGCTTTCAAATGTCAACAAAATTGAAATTTTTAAAGAGCTGCCAACAACAACAACGACTGGTCAAAGCGGAGCAAGGAGAAACACTTTGGAAAATTGTTTTTTCTTTGCCATACTATACGCACGATTTAATTCAATGCGAGAAAAAGTGAGCATGAGCATGAGAGCTCTGGCCCAAACAGAGAAAGCAAACCAAGTCAAGTGAAATGTCAGCCACTCAAAAAATGTGCGGCATAGCATGACAAATCTAGCTAACAGACTTACCAACAATGCGTACTAAACTTTATTTGGGGTTTAACGATACGGAAATAACACACACACTCGCACACACATAGACGACAAATTATTTGGCCATCAAGCGCAGAATTTGCACGCCAAATGCCAGAGGTTTATGGAGTTACGGATTAGGAATGGGCGGTGCAGGGGGCGGGGTTGTTGAAAAATTATTAATTTTCACAGAAAGTCAACAGCAGCAGCAGTAACACACACTCACACACCAACACACACACCTACGCATATTTATGCACATGAGTAAACAGGCGACAGCAGCATACAAATTGCATAGCATACTTTTTGGGGTGGGTGAAAAGCCAAAGCAAGAAAAACACATACGAATCATGAGTAATTGTTGTTGACGCTTAAACTAGCAAAATATAAACAAAATTTAAAATGCAATTGCTGTTAGTGTGTCACACGCTGAATGGCATGTTTTCAATTAAGAGATTATGAAATAATAATAATAAATATGTGAATAATAGAAATAGAAAAAATAAAGGAAAAGCTAGGTAAATGTTTTCAATGAAACAAGCAGTCTGTAGTTATAGTAGGACACTTTACTTGTTTAATACCAATCGAAGTACTTCATTAACTTATAGATACATCTTTTGGTTATTATTATTATTTATCAGAGATCCTTTGTGCTCTCTGCCTAATTGAGTTATAGCTCTTCCACCAGCCCAATCGAGTGCAGAAATGCGATGATTTTGCTTGGCTGAAGAGCTCGCATCTTCACTCTATCTAGGAAGTAGTTACCTAAATGAGCTAGCCTTAACCTTAACCAGGCATTTTTCTAGTTATATTCTGCATGCTCTACATTTCAAGTCTTTTTCTTTCTTCATCTTCAAGCTAATTATAATATATAAATAGAAAAAATAAAGGAAAAGAAGGTGCACGTTTTGAATGAAACCAAGCTGAACCCTAGACGAAGCATAGTAAAAGTTTTTAATTGCTTTGTATTACCAATCGAAGTACTATATTTGCAGTTAGTTAGCTTATAGTTTAGTTAGTTTACTAGTTAACACTTACATTCTGTATGCTCTATATTTTAACTCTTTTTCCCTCTTCATCTTCATCCCAATTATAAAATAAATATTTTAAGTCATTTTTCAGAATAAGTCAAATTATTTTCTGCGCAAACCTTATCAATATTTCCTCTTGGATTTTAAAATATAAGTTCAAACCAAAAAGAATAAAAAGTCTGCTTCTTATACAAATGGAAATACTATGTTTATGTTTAGCTTATTTCGCATTGCTACACTATTAAATACTCCTTACAGTAATATCATCATTCGATGCTGCATTTCTACTCTTGAGCTTGACTTTCTAAACCTTTTCTTTATGCTTGTATTATTCTCATTATCGTTAGATTAAATATTGCAAAGTAAAAATTTGAAATGTATTAGATTTCAATAGAAACAACGAATGAGCGAGCTTACTCAATCCATGATTTGATGTGTATAGTACTAGTACTAGCATAGTATGTTTTCCTTGAGATACTAATCGTAGTACTATATTTATGGTTAGCTTAGCTTACTAAGTAATTCAAGTAGTTTAAATTAGCCTCGATCGAGCTAGAGTTTAATTCCCTAACTTTGCAGTGATAAACTATTACAGACCTTATATAAATATCATTCGATTCTGTATGCTCCATTTCTACTTGAGCTTGACTTTCTTAACCTTTTCATTATCTCTATAATTTTCTTTAGATTGTATTTTACAATATTATATATTTCAACAGAAACAACAACTGAGCTTTCTGTATCCATGATTTGATGTGTATTTTTGTATGATTTAAATATGTCCAAGCGCACCATCGACACAAACAGAATATTTAACAGAGTTTTCATGCGATACAGTTACAATAAAGGTTAATTTTCCAAGAGCATTTTGTATTCGTTGAGTATTTGTTCCTCCTGCACGAGCGGCAAGTCCAGGTAGTCCTGATCGTTCTCAGGTAAATCCTCATTGAATCGCTTGTAGGCCTTGTACGATTCCATTTCAGATTTGGCCTTCTTCATAATGGTCTTAATCAATGACAATTTGCTGGGAGTCAGAGCCAAAAGACTTCTAGAGGCCGTAGAGGACGTAGAGGCCGTTCGATCATTGTGAGGAGTGTGAGCCTGAGCAGTCAGAGCGGACATCTTGCGGATCACTTCGATCAGCTCCTGTTCGTTGGCCAGACCCTTGAGTAGGAAGTCAATGGAGCGTAGTAGATTGTTGTGCGTAGTCTCTAGAGCGGCACGAGCCATGGGCTGCTTGAAGCCCAATTCAGTCAGTGTGTGGAGCATTTGTTCATCCGCCTGTGGTGTCACTGGCAGATTCTGACGCAGATCATCGGAATGCGACTGCAAGAGCTGTAGACTACGCTCCAAATCGTTGTCGGTGCGACGCAGTGCCTCGACGACCAGCGGCCGCTCATAGCCCAGTTCCATGAGGCGACAAACGCTGCGTGGATGCACCCAATCCCTTACATCGTTTCCCAACTGCAGCTCATTCAAATGGCGATTCTGCTCCCGTTCCTTGTCCGAGTTGTGACGGGCTGTCTGCAATCGCTGACGTCTCTGATGGATGAACTGTATGGCCCCGTCCACATTGCCATTGCTGGAGCGTAGCGCTAAACGGGCATCGGATTCATCGAAACCCATCTCCAGCAGCAAGGCCAATTGATCGGGATCAATGCGCAGAGCGGAGAGAGTACTCTCCGCTGCCTGCAAACGTGCCAGGGCCTCTGTGCGTCGATTCTGATGGAAGGATAGGACACCCTGCAGCAACTGGAGTCGCATGATGAGCGCACGTTCCGGGCAATTGTTGCCCTTGAGCGCATAGAGGCGACTATAGTTCTCCCCGTAGCTACGACGAAAGATGCGCTCACACTGATCCAGACGACGCTGGGCATCCGGCAATTGAGTCAGGTTCTTCAGGCAGAGATAACACCAGACAATATCCAGATTGAGCAGGGCATAATTGTCCACAGAGTCGAGAAATTTCGAATTACAAGTGCTGAACTTCTCATCGGCCTCCAGGAAGAGTAGAATCGCCTCATCGTAATGCTCTCGCCGCATGGCCGCACGTCCCTTCTCGCTGAGTCCCATGCCCAGGAGCAGGGCACGATTCTCATCGGGTGGCAGGAACATGGCATTGCCATCCTGATCCTCGATCTCTACGAAACGATGCTCCGAGTCGACCACCATCTCCACATCACGCTGTATTCGCCTGATGCGTTCATACAGCGCCTCACCCCGCTGCCTCCCCGCCTCATGGTCTCCCACAATGACCAACAGCTGCTGATTGTTCTTCAGTCCCTGCTTCTCGAGCGTCTCCTGCGGGGATACCACGCGTCCAGCCGAGATACACTTGGCATGCTTCGCCTCAGCCAGCTTCAACTGTTCCGCAATGTTCCGCTGCAAACTGGAGCCCAGTTCACCCAGCGAACACTTCACCTCGAAACGCTGTGCCGTGCCCCCATGACTGTCCACACAACGCACATGGAACGTGGCCAATCCGGTCTCGGTGTATTGCCGCCTGGCTGCCAGTTTGCGCAGGGCATGCTCCTGCAGTTCCACCAATGCGCTCTTGCAGTTCGACTCACTGATGCGCAGCTCCTGGCTCAGCTCCATCGATAGTCGATCCAGTGCCGCATCAATGCTGCCCATGGACTCCACATAGTACGGCGGCTCCCACAACTTGATGTCCGTTTGCTGCAGGCGCGTACGCATTCGCACCAGTATATTTTCCATATCGGACATTTTCCAACTAGTTTCCACAACGATTGCTCAATTCGTATGAAACAAAATTTTGCCTACACTTTTGTTATCTGTTTACAACTGACACGACTGTGACATGAAACTCTTTGGTACATGTGTGCAGCTGTGACTAGGCTATAGCCAACTAAACTAGTTAAAGACACACTAGGACACCATTTAATGACAAACTTCCATGATGATTATATCTATATGTGCATATGGGCATTTCCAGGGGTCGCGAACGTACGTTCGTACGCTTTTAATGCAAAAATGAAATAGAAAACAAGCGTTTTATAAAAAATGTTCTTATGCTTTTTTATAGCATTTTGGTAGCTCTTTGTTTAGTGTAAATGATGGGGTTTATCGAGTTTTCATTTTTTAAATATTGGCAAATACATGCGGTCGCGAACGTACGCAAAATAGAAGTCGGTTTTGGCTTAATCTAGTAAAATGCAAAAATCAGCGAATTGAGATGGAATATTCTAAAGCAATAACTTTACTATGAAAATTAATTAATGTAGCTTTCTATTGCGCCTATTCCCAAGAAAATATCTCCATTTGTTTTTTTTTAATTGAATTAAGTACCGTACCGAACGTACGATTTTTCCATGCTACTTTAGTTGTTTTTTTTTTTGGTTTACATCTACTTCTTTTATGAATAACTTCATATTTCCTTTATATTAGATTACGGTAAAGAGATTTGGTAGAAAAAGTGCAAGCATATCATATGTTTTCATTGCGAAATAATTAAAAGTTAAAATTGCCTTTAAAAGTAGCTAAAAGTGAAGAAATTACAGTTTTTTTAGTTTTTAGGCCAAATTCCTAATAGATATGGTATGGATTCATTGTATTATGAAAATTTTGCCATTTCTTTATGATATTTGATATTTTATATTTCTTTCTTCACACAAAAATACGATAATTATGAAGATTTTCATTTTCGGGCCTGGTTGACCATTTGCCGGATATGCCCATATTTTACTTATATCTATACAGTGCGTTTCATAGTCAGTGAATTATTAAAATAAAATTAATTGCATTCATGGTAGAGCTTCTCAAAAGTCGAGGACAATATACTAAATATAAAAAACAATTCAAAAATACTCGGAAAGCTACAGTCGGATGAAATCGACAGTAAGAGACCCTGCACTTTCCTTTGCATCAGGTAATGCTAACAATACACACACACACATATTGCAAGGCCCCCATGCCTAGAACTGAAACTTAAAAATCGAGGTGTTTATTATCCGATTGAGCCATAATTCACAGCACTGATGAAGGTTACCATAAGATCTTTGTATGCTGAAGCACAAATTTGTATCGTTATAATTGTGGCAGTGGTGGTTTTTGGCGGTTTGCTGGAGAGGGGGAGGTATCAAAAATGCAACACAAACTTGATCTGCTTGCACTTTAGAGGCATCTAACTGCCAAATATGATGTCTCTAGCTCTGACAGTTTACGAGATCTAGGTGTTCATACAGACGGACAGACAGACGGACAGACTGACGAACAGACAAAGCTCAGATGTATACGCATTGTATTTGTACAAAATTTCGGCCTTTGAAAGCTTTAATCACCAGATATAAGTTAAATATAAGTGTCTTATGGTTATGAAACGCACTGTATATATATATAATATTTAAATACATATGTATATAATATATATGTAACAAGGAATACCCTTGTTGCGAAGTGGCAGCACCTTCAGCTAGCTGGCAACGTAACAGCTGATAGCTATCGATAAGTAGCAGCGAGTATTAGCAACGGATGAACGAGAGAAAGTCGTCGTGTCGTAATTAAAGTTGAATAAGTACGTAAAAGTTGATCCTGTTTCGTTGTGTCCAGGCATAAGTCGGTGCTGTGGTCAAGAGCAGAGAGGGAGTTCCTTATTCGAGTTGCTGTAGCTGAACGTCGCCAAAGAACGGGAGTTGCTGTCTACCTACGTCACAGGCATTTCACAATATTTCATTAAGTCTCAATTCATTCATACTAAGTTAATATTAAATAAAAGAAGCTATTATACACACATTCTACATATATTATATTTATATACATATATATACTATATTTACATATTTTAAATAACTTATTTTCTGCTCACTTTCTCTACTTTCTTTTCCCCTTCTTTCCACACAACCTGCTTAACATTTATTAGCCCAAGAGCCTCACTTTATGTGGAGCAATATCTTATAGCACCTCTGCATTCAACATGTTGTACATATGTGAGCATTTAGTAAATGAATTTCCTTGCAGAACCCAAATAAAATCTAAACAAATCTCTAATTGTGTTGGCCCTCTGCTGTAGCCAATTATCGCCACGCGAAAACTCACTCAGAGCGAACGAGAGAATGAAAGAAGGCAAAGAAGAAGAAGAAGCATTGAAAAGGCTAAGAAGAGGGTCTTAACGAGCCCCAAAATTCGCGACGACAAATTAAAAGCGATAAACCACAGAGAAAAGTCCTTACCAAATACAATCAAGTCCAAGCCAGTTGATGTGATAGAACTAAGGGAAGGAGAGGGGGGAATGTCATTGTCAGCTTAACGCAGGCGACTTTTGTTTGGCCCTTGTGTGCGACAATGTGGGTAATAAATGTTATATGTGGTTAAGGGTTAATAACTGCAACAAAGGCGCCACAAAACACAGAAAAAGAAAAGCTGCACAAAAAGTAAGAAATGAAACGAGACAAGGCCAAGGCATTTTATAGATACTTTCACACACACACACTCACACACACAGAGCCAAAGTGTGGCTGCTAATGAAAAGTGCCGCGGCTATTGTGTGTGTCGCAAAATTGTCTGTTAGAGTAAGTAGGAAGAAAGGATACGGCTGACTGCCTGCCAGATGTCTGTGTCCTGTTCCTTAATGCCGCCTGTCCTGTCCTGTCCTCTTCTGTTCCTGAGGGTGTGAATAAATGGATGAATTTCCAACGCCACAATCAGGGATCAGGCATAAGGGATGTGCGGATGTGGGATACATTCAATGCGTGTGTTTGCGAAATTTGTTGTGTTTGACTCTTGGCTAGAGTGTCATGCTGTGTAACTGTTTAATTGTTTGCCTCTCTTCTGTTGTTCATTTCCACTTGCCACTTACACACTCTTGCCACACTCATTCACCCACTATGCTTCTACTATTTAGCTTTATTTTCGATTGAAGTTTAAGCAGTTACTTAATAGGCACACTCTTGCTTTGTAATAAATACTTTAGCTTGTGCTGAAATGACTCGTCATTAGAACTGAAAGTGGGAGTGTGTTGCCTGCTTTTTAGGCCATGATTTGGAGTTTAAAAGTTGGTAGGAAAGGAGGACACGACTATAGACGAATCTGTATAATGTCATTCATTCGATCGCTCATTATAAGTCCCACTCACCCTTCGTCAGACCCTTTAGAACTACGCTTCAATCTAGTATATGCATATACTCATCATTCAAATCTCCTCAAATCTTTCAAATCATCATTCAAATCTTCTCTTTAGACTGCAGATAGGTATCTATATATATATACAGATATATCTGTATCTATATCTATATCTATATCTATATCTATATCTATATCTATATCTATATCTATATCTATATCTATATCTATATCTGTATCTATATCTATATCTATATCTATATCTATATCTATATCTATATCTATTCTATATCTATATCTATATCTATATCTATATCTGTATCTATATCTATATCTATATCTATATCTATATCTGTATCTGTATCTGTATCTGTATCTGTATCTACATCTACATCTATATCTATATCTATATCTATATCTATATCTATATCTATATCTATATCTATATCTATATCTATATCTATATCTATATCTATATCTATATCTATATCTATATCTATATCTATATCTATATCTATATCTATATCTATATCTATATCTATATCTATATCTATATCTATATCTATATCTATATCTATATCTATATCTATATCTATATCTATATCTATATCTATATCTATATCTATATCTATATCTATATCTATATCTATATCTATATCTATATCTATATCTATATCTATATCTATATCTATATCTATATCTATATCTATATCTATATCTATATCTATATCTATATCTATATCTATATCTGTATCTGTATCTATATCTATATCTATATCTGTATCTGTATCTATATCTGTATCTGTATCTGTATCTATATCTTTCCATCATCTACCTATATCTTTCCATCATCTACCTATATCTTTCCATCATCTACCTATATCTTTCCATCATCTACCTATATCTTTCCATTATCTACCTATATCTTTCCATCATCTACCTATTCCCTACCGTAGTTTACCTCGTTTTCCGCAACATTTTGAATCTCATTTCAAGTTGAGTTCTAACAAATTGACTCCACCATTACTCAACTCATTATGCCTGGCAGTAACACTCTACCCAGTTCCCAGTCTTCAGTTGCTGCCCCCCTATGCACTCTGCACATGACACAAGTTAAATGTCGGCTAAGTGTTACTGACAGCCAAGTTGCATCCGAGGCAGCTGTCCAACACAGCCGAGTGTACGTAGGGACCAAGCGACTCACCGACCCACCGACCGACTCTACCCCCCTGCTAGTCATGTTGTTGTCAACACAAGTATATTTTGCTTACAGTAAACAAAATCAGTGTATAGTAGCGCCAAAAGTCGGCAAAGTTTTGACGATGCACTAACTGACTCGACTTGTATTTGTCGTCGGTACAGGCATTAAACTAAAGTGACTCCCCCACCATATTGTCCTGCTTAAAGCAAGGATGTCACGACATAAAGTTGACAACTGACACATTCTTGTACATTAAATTAATGAAATGATTTGCCGGTTGTCCTCAAAGGGGGTCGTAGCTGGTTGTAACTGGCTCATCCCCATTTTGAGATCTTGATCGAAACTTAAAATGTGACAAAGATTTCAAGTCCATAAATATGCGTAAATCATCGAGCAGCAGCCACAAGCAGAGCCATCAAACACCACAATGATGCGACCAATTGTGGGTCATTAATCTTCCGAAACAAATGCGATACGGTGTTTTTGACAGACGGGGGAAGAACGTGGTAGAGCAATGCGCAGAGGAAAGGAAAGAAAAGATTGGAAATTGCCAAAAAGGTTAACTTTTTGTATACCCTAGAATGGAGTTGGAATAGGATAGTGCTAGCTATCGATAGTATTGATATTGTTGTATTAACACTAGATGTTTGAAATAGAGACTCACTTTTCTTCCATATCTTAGATCAATTTCAATTTAAGTCAAATATAAAATCGGGTTTTCACTATGAATCAAAAAAACTTAAAATTTAATAAATAACAACACAAACTATCTCCAGATACATCTTAGAATCCTTAGAAATATCGAATACTGTTTCCTATTCTTCAGATTGCAAGCATGCTGATAGTTCTCTGGTCACATTCTCCATGAAATTTTCACTCTCTGGAAAGAAGTTCAAGTGAATTTCAGAGTACGATTTTATCTCAATTTAAGGATAGTCGAAACCGCAAAAATATCAATATTTTGAGAATGATATAATCAACATAAGAGAGCGTATATAGTTCCTTGATATTTTTCTGGTCACATTCTTCAGAAAATGTTCACTCTCTAGAAAGAAATCGAAGTGTATCTCAGAGTATGATTTCATCTCAATTTAAGAATAGTCAAGACCGAAAAATTTGAATATTTTGAAAATGTTATGATCAACAAAGAGATATATATATTTCTATATAGTTCCCTTTCTTTTTAGAAATATACCTTATACACTTCCACTATAATATTCAGATACAATCTGCCTCCTCTAGCTGACTTTCCAGCGTGCCACAAACCGTTGACAATGAACTCAACCCAGGCACAAATAATAAAAGGAGCATTTACTATGCTTCCAAGGGATGGAGCGTGCAAGCAGGAGACGTGGAACGTGGAAACGTGCTTGGGGTTTGTGCTGCCCTGTCAGAAGCAAAAACAACCTAGTTGAAGTATCTTCTGCGTCTGGCTTTGATGGCCATGCAGCCGGCGACATATTACTTCCTTATTTGTGGGCTACACACGAACTTTGACAGTGCCACGCCTACACTAGTCAACAAAAAACTGAAACATTCCGCGTTGTTATGGCGCTAAAAATTATGCATTTAGCAAGTACATGTGTGTGTATGTCTGGCACACACACACACGCACACAGAGACACACACGTTAAAACAATGAGTGGACGTAAACATTACGCTCGCTGACAGACAGCGAGCCAAACATCCGCCAGATAAAAATGCTTGGTACTCTCTGAACATTTTGATTGAATCAACGGCACAAGGGGGTGGTGCGGGTGGTGCGGGTGCTGTCCATGCGGTGGTTCTGGGTGCCTGGAAAAGCGTTAACGCTTTGTCATTGTGCGTTGTTGTTGTCGGCAGCCAGAATGACATTAGCACGAAAATCAACATGACAAACAGACACAGACTGTGGAACGGATCGCTGGGTAGGTGGTAGGTGTATCTGTCCCTGCTTCCAGGATGATAATGATAAGCGTATAAAACCATTAAGTGATTCCACTTAAACGAGCACGTTAGGATAAATGTTTGCTTTTATTTCTTCCTTTTCGTCTTTCATTTCGTTTACTTTCATGTTTTTTGTGGGACAAAAAAACAGAATTTCAAATGTAAAGAGAGACCGTGTGTGTGGCAACAATTTGTTATCATTTTAGATGCACCTCAGATTGTTCCAATATAATACAGGTAAATTCACTTAAAAGTTGTATTTTAAATGTTGTTTACAGTGGCTAAACAGGAGCACATATGTGGCACTAGAGTCCATGTGGCATAACAAAATATTGCGTACGGATATGGTATAGAATTACTATATATTTTGGAGTATTATCTTATAAGATTTTTATAAACATCCGAAGACTTGAACTATAGAATGATTTGCTCCTGTTTCTATTTCCATAAAATAATTTATATATATATATACATATATATACACATATCAATTTAGATATAAACTTAATCCATTACTTCCATCATTAATTCATTTCTTCAAAAGCTAGTTCTACTTTTGCAAAAGTGTTCTGCAAAATACTGCTTAAGGGTATGTATATTATAACATATCAACATACTATATGATATGTTAGAGTATTATTTTTAAAGATTTTTGTATCGTTACGAACACTTGAACTATGGAATAGTTTGCTTTTTGTAAACATTTTAATTTATAGATCAATTTAATCTATCATTTACATCATTAACTGATTTTTTTAATTTCTTCTTTCGTGAAAGCATTCTGCAAAATAATGTTTAAGGGTACGTAATATTATTATATCTTGGAGTATTATTTTACTAGATTTTTGTCAAGATCCGATGATTTGAATTATGGAATGGTTTGCTCCTCTTCTTATTACCATAAAATAATTTCTCTGTATATATTCAAACTTAGATATCAACTTAATCCATCACTTTCATCATTAACTCATTTCTTTAAAAGTTAAAATTAGTTCTACTTCTGCAAAAGTATTCTGCAAAATACTGTTTAAGGATATGTTATAATATTAGGATATGTTAAAATATTATATTTTTTGTCAAAACACGAAGACTTAAACTCTGGACTGGTTTGATCCTATACCTATTACCATAAAATAATTGATATATATATACATATCAATTTAGATATCAACAATTCATCACTTTCATCATTAACTCATTTCTTTAAAAGGTAAAATCAGTTCTACTTTGGTAAAAGTATTTTGCTGGTTAAACTCAGTTGTGAAACTAGCTCTAAAATTGATTCATCATCGCCTAAACGAATTTCACAACTTACCCAAACTTTCTGCTTAAGACAATGATGAGCACAATATTTTTTGCAGCCACTGTTACAGTCGCTAATTGAATCACACAGACCACAGACAAACATTACGTATATACTATATATAAAATGAAAAAAAAAAAAGGCAAAAAGAAAAGCGAAATTTGCGCTCAATTCCCTTAAATCCGTGTAGCCAACAGGAAGACAGGACGACAACAACAAGGAGTACCGTGGCTACTCCCACTCAGGGGCAGGGCGTTTCCCGTTAAATGGCCGACAAGGTGACAATGCAGATATAATGCGATATGCGGCAGACAAAACGACAAACGTGCCCGGGTCCTCAATAACGACCGATGACAATTGCTGATTCCCAATTGATAATGGTTAATGTGAACTGTCGCAGTCGACTCCAATGACTGATGGACTCACTGACTGACATAAAATAAAACTGGGAAAACTGGCAAAAAAGCAGCAGCAGATAAACTCCTTCCTACTGTAGCCCTGTCGAGAATTTTGAGCACGCTTATCTCTGAACTTTACGCACAATATAACAGGCAGATGGCTGGGCAACATTGTTCAATGACATCGACAAGGCGGACATGCTTAATGATGACTTTGTATCTTTTTTCTGTTGTTTCTTTTGAACTGAACGTTCGACTGCATAATATTGAATAATATTTGAAGATTACCTTAATCTTAAAAGTGTGAAAAAGTTAAGCATTGAGTCATTCATATATAGGCAAATTAAAGTAAGTGAAGAGCTATAGACAGCAGTGGCAACAGATGGTGCTGTTAATGGTAAAATAGATAAAGTTTTAGCACAGTTTAATAGACATAGTTGCAAATATTTTATTTTCATTTAATTATACTACAAACGGTTCACTTGGTCAGCACATATCCAAGCCAAGAGGAAGCAGCTCAACCTCAAAACCAGACAAATGAGATGGCTGCTTGGATCCAAATCACAACTGAGCCTCGAAAACAAAGTTCTCTTGTACAAGGCCATACTCAAACCTGTCTGGACCTTCGGGATCCAACTCTGGGGAACAGCATCGAACTCCAACATTGATATCCTTCAAAGGTTCCAAATCAAAGCCTTGCGTCGAATCACCAACGCCCCATTCTACGTCAGGAATCACACGCTCCACAAGGACCTACGAATGCCAACGGTTTCTGCAGAGATTGCCAAATTCAGCTCTAATTATATCCAAAGACTCGACACCCACTATAAACAGCTTGCAATCAACCTGCTGGACAACAGTCTCCACGTCAGACGTCTTAAAAGACACCACCCTCTTGACCTGCCCTTTAGGCTACTCAGTGAGTAGTGACTCTTACTCCCCTGTAAATACTCCCTTGTAAATATTCCCCATAAATGTAAAACCTCTTGTAAATAACCCCTTATAAAATTTCCTTATTATCAATAGATAGATTCTAAATAAACAAACAGAAAAAAATAAAAATTTTAATTATTTGTATTTGTTTATACTTATTTATATTTATATTTATTTATATTTATTTATACTTATTTATTTTTATTTATATTTATTTATATTGATTTATATTTATTCATAATTATTTATATTTATTTATATTTACTTATATATATTTATATTTATTTATATTTACTTATATTTATTTGGATCCTATTAAAGTTTGATATACTTGTTGACTTGAGTCTAACCTTTGACCTTAAATTCCGAACTATTTCAAAAAGAAATAACTTGTAAAAAATACTTATAAATATGAGGAAAACTAAAATAGCAAACACGAATCACAGAGACAGTGACAGTAGCGACATCATAACACTCCATTTGCAAGACGGTGACACACACCCACCATAGCGTATCCTTGGCCAACAAATTGTGCCCCGTTGACACTTGTTAATTGTCAGCCTTTTTGGTATAGTTTCTAGGCGCAAAAACATGCACTTGGCCAAAAGCCAAAGCGGCCAAGACAAATGTGGGAAATGGTAACAATTTAATTAAGTTTTTGGTGTGTAATTTCAGTCAGACACTTAAAGCACTTAGCTGCACTGACTGAATAACTTTTCACCTACAGTGATTGCTGCTGTTGTTGTTGTTGTTCCTGCTTCCTGCTAATTAAGCAAATGCTTACTTTACTTTAAAACGGCGTCGACTTTTCACGCGCTCTCAACTATGTGGAAGCCATGACAAACCCCGACATTTTGCACTTTGTTTTGTCTGTTTAACTTTTATTCATAGCTCGCTGACTTTTGCTGTTTGTGCACTGGAAAGAATCACGGCAGAACTCTCTGTAGCAAAACTTCTAGGTGTTGCTGCCACGCCACACCCACACACCCTCCACCCACTACCCTCCTTCTCATATGCACTTGCAATTTGTTGCATGTTGACATTTTTTTAGTTTTCTAAAAATTAAAATATTCTTCTCTTCCTTTAGAATAAATGATACTACTTCATGGAAATATTTCAGGTGCAACAGTGCGTATGCGTGCTGGCTGAAGTTTACACGAAAACGCATGTTCATATTGCCCAGGTCTAATGAGTTTGCTGTGTGAGTTTATATATTAAAATCAGAGATTCCAGAGATTAGTCGCCAGCATAATCGTTAATAGTAAACGATAGACTAAAGCGATAGTTATAGATATTCAAATTATCAGCGAAAAGGTTAACGTACGTAATTGAAAAAGTAGAATATGAATCATTGAAGTTCGATTGGGGATTGTTTTACTTATCTAAAGATTCAGTAATCAGAGATTCCAATCGTAGTCGCCAGCATAATCGTTAATAGTAAACGATATACTAAAGCGATAGTTAGTTAGATAGATAGATACTCAAATTGTCTTTGAAATGAATGATTGAAAAAGAAGAATGAGTATCATTTATGTGAGTTCGATTGGGGATTGTTTTACTTATCTAAAGATTCGGTAAGCTATATCTATATATATGTACGAGGAAGTGTATTGATCCATCTGTCAACGCCGAAAGGGAAAGAAGAAGAGAACGCCGAAGCAGTAACACAGTAGAGAAGATAGAGAAAGCTAAAGCAGCAGTCGTCGAAAGTCGTAATTAAAGTTGAAAATAAAGTTGTCCCTCGGGACTTGTTATTAAATATTACCATTAAATATAATTCCTTACATATGTATATGTATAAGCTCTGCATCGATATAGAGAAACTGAATCCAAGAATAATGTATAACCCTTACAAATAACCCTACCTCAGATCCTTTTGCATCCTCTCATCATAAACTAAAGTGCAGATTTTTTACTCCAATTTTTATTCATTTATATTCAAATATTTCCTGCATTTTTTACCACTAAATGTAAAAACTCTATCAACTATAGTTACCTCTAAATAACATTCCACACATCGTGAGCAGCTGAAAATAATTTTCAGTTTGTTTCGAGACACATGACAAGAAGAATTTTCTTTTCCAATTGCATTTTATAGCAAGTCGTGTGCGGAAAACACAAACAAGAGCACCTAAGACCATAGTCTTAGATTTAAACACACACACACACACACACACACACACACCTGTCACACACACACACACGTAGTGTGGCACATTTGGCAGCCCTGGGCTGTCAGTCAATATCCATTAAGTGAACACCTTATTGAATTTTATTGTAAATTGAAAAAAGCAAAGCAAAATTTCAACACCATATAATAAAGAGGATTTCGCAGAGCAAATTGAATGCATATCGAACGAAGGAGAGTCACACTCTCTCTAAGGCATTCTAAGGCCACAAAATATGCTGTAAAACTTAACAATTAATTTGCATAACTGGCAAAGCGATTGTATTGCCATTTGTAATTTCTAATTTGTAATTGTTACAATAAATTATTACACAAACGAAAATAGTTGTCAAGTATGCAGACTATGCGTAACTATCGATAAATTATGGTGCCCTGTGACAACACCTACTGCTCTACACATCGCTTCAACTGCTACTGTTACGCCCACGCAAAGGAGGGGCAGCTCGAGCGTACAACAGTTGAGAGTGCTCGACTGGAAAATGCGCTGTATTCGTTCGGTTGATTTCCATTTCGAGTTGAAATTAAGAACAATCGATAGTGGCGATGATTGGCGATAGTTTTCGAGACTTATGTATTTGGTTCCACTAAGGGACATTAGGTACATCAGAAAGGCCCTATTTGGAGTCCAACCGAACCTAATATAACTCAGATAACTTAACTTTTGAATGCCATTAGAATAATGATCATATCTGTTTTGTTTATTTATTATTAGTTATGAAATTTTAATCACAGTTTAGTATTACTTTTATGTTTAAATCTCTCAAATTTTATACTTTTAATATGGCTTCTTTTGAGACTAATTTCATTTTTCCTTAAGGTGAAATTATGATAAAATTTCGTTAATTAAAATACTACTATAATAAACTAATACTACTTCTAAGATCAGAGACCAAAGCTTATATAAAACTCAATAACGGGTTTATGACTATTGCTCTCAATGTATAGTAGAACTCTATCTAGCCTTACACAAACCAAGCATACCCATTCGTTTAGCATTCCTAATAGTTACAGGGCACACAACAGGAAGCAGAGACTGACTAATTTTCACTCGCATTGTAGTATTTTAGGTGCTTTGCCAGAGGACCGCAAATATTATGCACGTTATAAATCACGACAAACATCGACGACAGCCGACGTCCACGCCGACGTTGGCGTCGACGTCGGCGTCGACGACTGTGAAATGTTCACATTAATTGTTGCAACGTCATTTTCGGGCCTATTGTGTCGAGGGTTCAGTTAGGATGGGGGGGTCTATCCATACTGAGTGCAGAGCTAATAAAAGGCGTTCGCTCTATGTGTGCTCCAGACGCCTTTGTGTCACGTGGCAATTTCGCAAAAGGAATTTCAACAATGTAGACATTTTAACAACAGTTCGGGGGCAAAAAGATTGGCGAAAAAAAATCAACTTGCAACTATTTCCATTTTTTTTTCAACTTGGCATAGGCTAATGTGTGTTTGGGAGTCGATGGCAATGAAAAATGAGTGTTTAGTGCCTGGATTTGGGATTTGTCAAAGAGCCAGACCCACAGCGTACAACACAATGGGGAAAAAAGGAGCGAACTCTCTGTTGCGGCTTTTGTAATTTTCATAATTTTGCATTGGAGAACAGTTGCTGGAATAAAAGAGATGTTATCCCAGTCCCCACTCTCATTATGGGATGAGTATTCGAATTGAATGGAAAGCATTATATGTGGAGAACTATCGATAGTCAGCGCCATCGATAGTACTTGATAGTTTCCATAAACTATCGACTATCGACGATAGTAAGAAAAATCTATCGTCGATAGTTGTCGATAGTCGAGTAAGTAAATTTAAAAAAATCTATTTAATTTGTTTTTGAAATATTCCTTATTCATTTAAATTTACATTTACTTTAAATGAGAATGAAACTAATTTTCCAAATGTTTTTTTCTTTTTCAGCAGAAAAAATTTCGATAAATAAATATTATTCGAATGATATGAATTTTTATTTTTTAGGCCTACCTTAACTGCCATTTTTTTATTTACTTAACCAATAATTTTTGTAAAGAAATCGTAGAACATTAATATTTTTGTCCTTATGCCTTTCTTTCTTTTTTTCACAATTTTAATGCAGAGATGTAAAAACCAAATTATCGACGACTATCGACGACAGCGATCGACCAATATCGAGAGTGAGCGCCGCTATCGATGGCGAGTCGATAGTGGGCAACCATCGATAGTGTCGATAGTGCTATCGATAGTTCTCCACCTCTAGTAAGCATAGAATGCAAATTAATAAATGAAAACAAAAACAAGAGTGATCAATTTAATCAATAAATATTGATTCATTCTATAGTAATATTTGTCACGAGTCACGTGTCACGCTCTCATCCCTAAGCTCACTAATAAAAAATATACGCAAAGGCGCAAATATTTAGCTTAAATATATAAACAAATATATGTATGTATGTTGTAATACATATACACATCCAATACACGCTTCTAAGTGTGTGTGAAAGGAGCGGGAGAGCGAGCACATAAAATGCAGGCAAAAACACTCGAAACGCAAAAGTTATGCATATCTAAAGGCACAAACAGCAAAAAGGCGTCGTTAATATTTCAAAAACAGAAACGAAACGAACACAACACAACACAACAAAACGAAATAAAACAGTGAAGAGGAAGAAATACACACAGACATGCCCAAATCCTTAAAATGCACCATAACAAAAGCAAAGCCGGGCACCCAACAACAACAACAAAAAGCAAAACAAAACAACAACAAACTTACACAACTGCATGTGCCCCACACACTCACACACTTGACATTGCGAGTGTGCAAATGAAAATATTAAAAGACATATTTGTCGCTTGGTCAGCAAATACACAATAGCAGTAGATGATGGAGGTGGCGTAACAGCAGCAGCAGCAGCAGCAAATAAGACAATCAGAAGATGCACAGAGAATGTAATTTATGGGTGGAACGAATGTGAGGTTATGTTACGTGCACGCACATTGCAAAAACTTGTCACTGTGTATGTGTGTGTGTGTGTGGATAAAATTAATTGCCGACAGCACCAACATAATTGAAGCTCAACCAAAGTGAATTGCCTGTGTTGGGTTGCGGGAGCAGGAGCTGGGTTAATTGTTGGCTGACACCAACTCCATTCATCAGTCAATTGGTTCAAAGTTCACAGGATGTTAAATTAGCATCTTACAAGCGACGCACTCACCTTATATACAGCGTCTCTCTCGGAAATGAAAACATTACATCAGGTGGATCCATACTCTATATAATTGTTTATATATTATCAATAAAAACACAAGCGAATGACAGCTTTAAAATATTCCCGCACGTAAAAGCCGCAAACTAACAGTGCTGCCAATGCGAACAATTGCAAATTAGGCGATGAGGTTGCCAAACGCTTGTAAAAAGAACAAAACTGCCAGATGGTCAGAAAATTGTTTTAGCAACGGGCCACTTTTAAACATATGAACAAGCTGGCAACACTGTGCGACGGGCGCGATTCAATCGGACTCGCGACTTTTCCAATGAATTTTAGCTTAATTTGATGCCTTCTTATTAAGCAGATTTATGCACTTTTCATTTCACACTTAATATATTTTCATATTCAAAACTTATTAGCCTTGTTTGTGCATATTTTCCAAGGATTTTCCATGCTTTTCCCGTATTATTTCTATTAATTTACTCAATGACATTGATCCAAAGGTGGAGAACTATCGATGGCACTATCGACACTATCGATGGTTTGAGAAAAACAATCGCTTGCTATCTATGGCGCCGACTATCGATAGTTCTCCACCTCTACATTGATCCTCGCGATTTTTTTCTTAATGCAAATGGCAGACAACTGACTGCCGATAACAATGAGGCTTCGTATATCGATTACAGTAATCGGCCCATTTTGAGTTAACTTACGATCGATATAAAAAGCGTTTTCTCTACCCCTCAGAAATTTAAAAACAAAACCTTGTTATAACGCTATGCGTTTATTTAGATAATCTCAGAGTATTTTATATAGTACATTATTATATAGTACATTATATATAGTACATTTTATATTGTATATAATTATGCCAACACCTTTAAAATGGAATTATTACAGTCATGCTTATTGCCTTAATGGAAACGGTGGCACCCAACCGCCAAAGGTGCGCTCCAACTCTTCGGCCACCGCCAGACAGAGGCGATCGTTGTTGTGATTGGCCACCACCTGTATGCCCAATGGCATGCCCTTCGCATCCAAGCCCATGGGCACTTGGGTTGCCGGCAATCTCAGTACATTGAACAAACTAAAATAGCTAAAGTCCATAAACTTCACAAGCGGATAGTAATGGAATGGCGCCGTGCGTGGTGAACTGTGAAAGAAGAGTACTCCGTTGTCGCCCAGCAGCTGTTGTAGGTAATCCTTGCATTGCGTGGTTGCCGCCCGTATGAGCTGCTCGTTTTCCTTGGGCAGCACACCATCCACCAGTGAGTAGATGGCCGCCATACTATAGTCGCTTTGACCCAAGAGCTTCTTGAATAGCTCCACAAACGGATTCAATTCGACGCCATTGCCCAGCAAAAGATTAAAGTTGGCCGGCTCTTGGGTCATCCAGTAACGCCACATTTTGTTAGTCAATTTGGTCTGTGGCACCTCAGCCAGCTTCACCTCCTGCCCGCTGAGAGACTCAAAGTGCTTGCGCACGTTATACATGACTCGTTCGGTTTCCGAATTGATGGGATTGCACTGCGGCATGCCAATGTTAGGCACATAAAAGTAACGCAGTTTCTTCATATCCACTCGGTCATCCAGCTTGAGCACGCCCTGCATGCCGGGCTCTAGCAGTATCTTCATTATGGGTCTCAAATCGCTGGCATACCGTGACATGGGTCCGGCACAGACCATTGTTTCCGTCTCCTTGCCGGTGCGGAATGTGCAGCCAGCCATACTGACGGCTCCAGAGCTTGGCTTGTGACCAAAAACGCCGCAATTGAAGGCCGGTATACGTATGGAGCCACCAATATCTGTGCCCAGTCCGAAGCCCGTGCAACAGGCGGTGATAAGAGCACCTTCACCGCCAGACGAACCGCCCACAGAGCGCCGCAAATCGTAAGGATTATTGGTGCCACCAATCAACATGTTGCGCGTTTCCATCCATTTGTTCACCTCGGGCACATTACTCGTGGCAATTATAATAGCGCCGCTCTCCTTCATCAGGCGCACACACTTTGCATCCTCCTCGGCACGCACATCTTTGCGTGAACGCAACCCCAACGTTTGCAGCTTGCCAGCGACGGCAGTACTATCTTTGGTGCTAAAGGGCACGCCCAGAAACGGCAGTGTCTTCAGCTGCTCCTCGGTGTACTCATTGTTCGCCAATTTCTGATCAATTTGCTGCGCTTGCTGAAGTGCTTCCGTAAATGGTCCATCGACGACGGCATTCAGGTCACGATTCACAATTTCGATACGTTGGCTATAGGCTTTGACGATGTCGAAACTTTTTAGCTTGCGTTCGCGTATTTGTTGTGCCAGCTCAACGGCACTCTTGGTCAATATAACTTGTTGGTCAACGCTGAGCGGAGTTGCGACACGCTTGTGCGGACCCAGGTATGCGCCCAGGATAAATTCTAATAGTCGATCGCTTACGATGTGCACTAGGTACAGCAGTGCCTCAAGAAAAGTCTTCCAAAGTGCCATTTTATATTTATAATGAATGGAATAATTAATTTGCTGCTGTATTTTTGCACTTTGCGCGGACGCTTTACGATCAGTGTGACCATCAATTTTATTATACATTTGCCAGAGAAATTAACTCTGGAAAAATACAAGATAAGATACTAGTGCAGATGTAGACCAATTTTTATTAACATAAAAATGTTATTAAATCAATTGTAAAACTATTACCATCAAATGAAAATTTTAATAATATAAAAATAGCATTTAAGCCACATAAAAACTATTATTAATTTAATTCAAAAATTATCTCTTAGGAAAGTTGAATTAAAATCGTTAACAGAGTGCAATTTGCAATAAATAAGACTTTTTGGCGCGCAAAAAAGGTAAACAAAGTGCATCGAGTGTAGAGCGAACAAAATAGCCAAGTGCGCAACCAAAGTTAGCCAAATTCACAAGCTTAGTGCATGCCACAACCCCGAATAGCCGCAACAATAGCCGCCTAAATGTCTTCCTTCCGGTGACAAATAATCTGCTTGCGAGGTCATCAGAAGAAATTATATTATTTATATATAGCTAAAAATTAATTTAAACTCAAATTCGGCTATCTTAGCAACGTAAAGGACCAATTTTAAAGAAATTATGTGCCGTTGCGCCAACATATGAAAAAAGGGCCAATTTTGGCGCAAAAACGCCAAGTGTGGCAGCCATGTATCGACCCGTTACCGCGGTCGGCGCAGCTGTTTAGTTGCTTTACCGTCGCGCTGCCTGCCAAAAGCGTCGCCAAAACACTGAAAGTACCTGCGTCGTATTATTGTACGTAAAACATGAAAAAAAAGAAAGTCGACTTATTGAAATACCATTAAATAAGATGATAATCCTGCAAGGTTTTGCTAAAAATATAAGGCTAAAATGTATTTATAAACAACTGGCCCAAATTACCTGCTATTATGCGGTGGTGTGATGGTGCTTGTGTGTGTGTGTCTGTGTGTGTGTGTGTGTGTGTGTGTTGGTGGTCTGGTGGGTGTGCGTGCACACTGAGAAACGCAGCAACTGTTTAAATTGCATGCGACATATATACATATGTATATGTATCGCATTAAATTGCAAATATAAAAAGTGACTTAACGACTCGTGTGCTAGTGCTAGCGCCGTGCCCATAAGTTACAAATATTGACCCACTGTCATGCTATCAACATTATCACAGTTTCAGTTTGTTTGCCTTTTGGCCGTGTTTACGTTTTCGAGGAAGTTTCAAAACTTCAAATTGCCGCTCAATTCTCATGCAGTTGAAAAATCGACAACAACAACTGCAGTAAATCACATGAAATACGGTGGGGAAAATGTACAAATTTTCGTTTGAAGCTCTGCTTATTTCCCTGTTTATTTTACGCAACTTGTAATGCAAAAAAAAGCAACAACGAAATAAACCTGTAAAAGCTACAGTGTCCACTCAATAAAAGAAACCAACTAGTGTCAAAACAACTTGGTTCATAAGCATAACAAAAACAACATTAAGCCTAATTTAACTGTAATCACAATTAAAAAATTATCTTAAACTCAAGTTGTTATTGCGTAAGTTTTTATAGCCAACCCTTCAACCGCGGACTTAGGCTGCCCGAAATAATGTCTGATATCTTTATGGTTGAGAATATATATACTTGTTATATCAGTACACTTTTTAAGCCTTCAGCTTCAGCTCTGCTGTTTGCACTAACCTACTCGAGAGACGTTAATAAACTCTCTTAACTGATTACTGTTTGACTTTTGAAACGCGCTGTAGATCTCAAGCAACTCAACAGTTTTATTTAAATATTTACTTGTTTTTGAAACTGTAAGTTTGCCTACCATCCTTAAGAGGTATTTACATAGTTTTTTCTTTTCATAAATATTTCCTTTATTCTTCATTTTATTTTGCTAGCTTCGGATATCAGTTTCCATTAGTTTCGTTTGAACTTTCGAGTTTGCACTGTGTTTATGTAATATACATATTTCAAGCGAAAGATCAAACTGGCTTTTATAGGCTTATTTAAGCGCAGCTTTCGCAGGCCTATAAATTTTGGTTAGAAAAAAAGCATTTAAAAACGAAAGGCACTAAATCATGCATAGGGAGAATTTATTTGAAATTTGTTGGAATTAATAGCCGTTACACTCTTTGATTCTCTTCCATATAAAGTCAGTTTATTTTTTATGATTTATAAATATATTAATATTTGTTTTTTAATTAAGCATTAATACACATAAGCTTTTATTTTTGTAAATATTTAATATACACCTAATTCTGTTTTTACATGGTAGATTGGTTCCAAAAAATCCTGTAAAAAAAAACCTGTAAAAAAGACATTGATCGTATACATATAATTTTGTGATATTTACAATTTCTCAACCAGTAAACTTGTTTGTATGCACAAAAAGGGAATTCCCCAATTAAATCTGACATATACAATTTAAGCCCAATAACTTTGAATGATGCTAAATGGAATAAAATTGTGTAAAAATATTTTTAATAAATTATTTTAAAACCGTGTAAAATCAAAACAGTGTAAAAACAGAATTAGCTGTATAGTACTTTTATTTTAATAAAATTCTCTTTTTATATAACAAGCATTAATTTATTCCTATTTAAAATTTAAACGTACTACTTATTGTAGCGGAAGTTTGTAATTAAATAGTTGAATTTTAACGAATTTTATACATAGTTTGATATATTATTATTTTATAGTAAACATTTTTAATTAAACTTCGATATATCTAGATATCAATATATTATTAAATCATTTAATACTTTTTTATTTTGATAAAGTTCTTCGTTTTTCCTCAAACCTATATTAGATAAAAGATATGAACATTCCTATTTACTAATATTTGAATGCAAAGCCCGCAGTCTTAAAGCTTGAAAGGATTCTTAAGTGCAGAGTAAAACATCTTTGGTGTTAGGACTCTCGCAGTTTTCGCTGCGCTGCATACTGCGCTTTAGGAGCACGCTACACCTCATACATTGTGGCGTATCAGCTGATAAGTCTTCAGTGGCAATCAAGCACTTATTGCCGCTGCATACCCACCTGGTGATTGTGATGATGAGTTGTGGGGGACACGATAGCAGCTGATTACCGTTGATTACTTATAGAAAGAAAACGCCGGTACCAACTGAAGAAAAGTAATAGAAGAAAAGAAGAAAAAAGCTCAACACTGATAAGCAACAGTAGTAAATGAATATCAGTGAGAGGTGTGACTGGTGTGCGAGTGTGTGTGTGTGCGAGTGTGTGTGCCTAGCAATACGCGCAAACGGTAAACACACTTTGACTGAGTCGAACGCTTAAAAATATAATTTTCTCTCAGCACCTGGAATATATAGTCAAACACTTATACTATATATATCGTATCGTATGTTTATCCAATTTCACAGTTAACAAATTGAAATGGAAATGAAGTCGGAAACAGAAACAGCCGCCAAAGCGGATTATATGAAACAGTTCAAGAACATCATAGCACCGGGCAATGAGACCTCCATGACGCGAGAGTTCAAGCCCCAGGCGGCCTATGAGTTCGAGCACTACTCCAATCCCCAGAAGCTCAAGCAGGATGTGCTGCGTGGCGAGAAGATGCGCTTGCTGCTGGAGCACTATGCGAGGGAGACCAAACAGCCGATGCGACAGCTCCAGCGGCAGGCACACGACATCATCGAGGAGATCGCTCTGGATCGGAATATGGCCATAATACGCTGGTGTGGCATAGCCATAACGGCGATTGGTAAACGCATCTGCGATGGCATCTATGTCAACTCGGCCAGCATGGCCAATGTGCGCAAGGACATGGGCCGCTGTCCAGTGCTCTACCTGCCCAGTCATCGCAGCTACATGGACTTCATTCTGATGAGCTACATCTGCTACTACTATGATATTGAAATACCCGGCATAGCAGCTGGCATGGGTGAGTCACCGAACCAAAATGTGTATACAATCATCATAATTGGTATCACGCGGCATTGCTAGGGCACACCTGACTCTTGGAGTAGACTTTGATGTTGCAATATTGATGGAAGATTTTCAACTTGATGTAGCGCCCTTATCTTAAAGAGTGGGGCAGTCGAAGCGAGGCAGATCATTGTACTATGATATGTCATATTATATTACAATGTAGAAATGTTTAATTTTTAGACCCTGTACTTTAAAAAAGTACAAAAGGGTCTATTAAGATTGTGCAAATGACATTTGTGTGTAACAGGCAGAAGGAGGCGTGGCAGACCCCATAAAGTATATATATTCTTTTGTTAGGTTTGTGTATTACATAGGTAGGTCAAGTTTGTTTCAAATGTTTGAAAAGTCATCCCCCTCCCCCTCAATTTCGCAAAAATATTCCCAGCATATACAGTTTTAGAGTCACTGGATTTCTTTTTAGCAATAATAAAGCTTCAGGTGCTTTGAATGTTTGGTGCGGTTTGCAGCGCAATCGGATAATAAACACCAGAGATATTGGACAAACAATTTTCTGTACTGAGCATTTGGCTGGGGGAGGGGGAAGCCACAGTGAACGCGGTCACTAGGGCGTATGCGGTCTCCTACTGTCAGTTGCGTCCGACTGTAGCTTTGCGTCCGACTGTAGCTTTCCCTACTTTTTTATACCAACTACAATGTTTCAACTAGTTTAATCAATGTTTTTTAAGCATTGCAAGCATACACACTATTAAACATGGACTCTATGCCAGCTGCACTTGCGAGTCTACCAATTTAAACCCCTTTTTTCTCAAAGTAAACGAGCTCTGGAGTAATTAGTACTTGTGACCATTAATTGCAGCACATTCAAAGTAGAGCTATTGGCTTATACCTTATACTATAATCTGTTATCAATTAAACTAGTTTGCAAATATATGCGCATATGTGTGTCACATTGAAGAAGGCCTTAGAGACACTGCCAAGTATATATACTACCTTTTTATCTGGCTAGTCGATTGTCTCATGTCTGTCTGCACAGCTATATAGTATATATATAACAATAGATATTTATAATATCCATAAATCTATCAGCGCTAGACTCATCAAATTCGATATCAAGTCCAGACATAAACCAATTTGAATCGCAACTTTAGATATTCAACTAAATTAGCATAATCTAGAGAGGACTTAGTATGACTAATGTAGATTTATTTTATTTATTATTTAATATCAACTGAAACAGTTGACAGATGAAACTACACATTATAAGATTTAATTAGCTGAATATATAGTTTTATATATATAAAAGGAATTTTACTATATAACACATAAGGTTAAGGCACTGATTATTGATTGAGTCACTGATCTTAGATGCCAACAGTCTTACTTTTAGATTAGACTAATCCATTAATCTAATCTACGACTTGTCAACGTAAAAAAGTTTATTAAGGGTCTTACCGGGTTCCCAGATGTCTCCTTGATTCAGGTGAACACTGAGTTCCCTAGTTACCTTATGCGGAATCACTCTTAGTATTTTGTTAGTTATATTCCCATTTTAGGGAAGGAGGCGTGTCTGTCTGTCCGTCTGTCTGAACATCTAGATCTCGTAAACTATAAGAGCTAGAGACCTCATATTTCCCCCTCCCCCACAAACCGCGAAAAAGTACCACAGCCACAATTTACAAACTTGTGCTTTAGCATACAATGAGCATATAGCAACCTTAATCTGTGCTATGAATTCCGACCCAATCGGAAAATAAACACTGGAGATATTCAAAATTCAGTTCCCTGTACTAGGTAAGGGGGAGCAGGGCGAGCGTATGAGACTTTGCGCTATGTGTGAGTGTGTCAGCTGCATCTGACTGTAGCTTTCTGAGTTTTTTTAATAAAAATTAATCATTTAATTTATGTATAGTATTATCTCGATGAAAACTAACTCCTCTCTCTCCACTCCACCCACAGACTTTCACTCCATGTTCGGCATGGGCACAATGCTGCGTAAAACTGGCGCGTTTTTCATGCGACGCTCCTTCTCGAACGACGAACTCTACTGGGACATCTTTCGGGAGTACATGTACGCTCTGGTGGCCAATTATCACATAGGCGTGGAGTTCTTTATCGAGGGTACGAGGTCGCGCAACTTCAAGGCCCTGGTGCCAAAGGTGGGACTGTTGTCCATGGCACTGTTGCCATATTTTACTGGCGATGTGCCAGATGTGATGATAGTGCCTGTGAGTGTGGCCTATGAGCGTGTGCTGGAGGAGCAGCTATTTGTCTACGAGCTGCTGGGTGTGCCCAAGCCAAAGGAGACCACCAAGGGCTTCTTCAAGGCACTGAAGATCATCGATGAACGATTTGGCAAAATGTTTCTGGACTTTGGTGAACCGATCTCGGCGCGGGAGTTCTTTGGCCATGACAGTGGACAGCGGATACAACGTGCCGGCTTGGGTGGATCCCTGCAGAAGCTGAATCGTCAGGAGATTGAGCTGGTCAAGCAGCTGGCCAATGAGATCATCTATCAGCAACAGCGACGCATTGTCGTCAATACCTTCAATCTGCTGGCTCTCTGTTACGCCAGCAAGTTGTATGGCCAGTTGAGCGTTAATCTGGATGAACTCTCGCACACTGTGCTCCATGTGAAGCGCATCTTTGAGCAGCTGGGAGCGCATGTGAGCACCAGTGAGAGCAACATTAAAGCGGACCTAATGAATGCCGTGGAAATCCATGGCAATATCTTGGAATTTCGCGTAGGACGATTGCAGTTTACGCCGTTGGCAGCGGATCAGTTGGCCGGCAAGATCGATGTGAAGCGACTGAAGGCTCACGCACTGAGTCCCGACACGATGGCAGTGGCCGTGCCCATGTTGGCGTTACAGCTCTATGTGAATCCCTGCCTCTTCTGGCTGGCGCGACCCGCTTACCTCTTGCTGGCGGCACTCAAGGAGCAGCGACGACAACGGAGTCTGGACACGATTGGCTCCTACGAGGAGACAGTGACAGCGCTGCACAAGCATGTGGCCAGCATGGATGCATTGTTCCAGCATGAGTTCATTGTGGAATCGAATCGTGAGGCGGTGGAGTTTGAGACACATCTTCAGTTGCTGCTGGATGAGCAGGCGCTACAGCTGAATCGACAGAGTGGCAAAATCACGGTGCAGGATAATGAGTGTGCTCGAGTCATCCTGGCCGCACTGGCGCCCTTCCTCTGCCTCTACTATCAGCTGGCGGTGACGCTGCGACAGGTACGATGTGGAAGAGATATAATAGAAGGGATCATATCGTAAAAGAGATCAATTTGGTTCGATCTGTATCTTCTGTTAATGCCAAATTGTTTGAACTTTTAACTAATTATTCCCTTTCCACCCACAGCTCTCCCTCTCCGGCAAGGAGTTCAGCCCCAAGGAGCTGCTGGTGCGTGTGCAACAGCATGTGGAGCTACTGTTGCAGCAGCCAGGTGGTAAAGCAGCGCATGTGCATCCATATTGCTTGGCGCTGGATAATCTCAACATTGCCATCTATGCGTTAATACAGGCTGGCTATCTGATCAAATGCCGTGAAAGTGGCAACATGCGTGTGGCGCCCTCCACATCGGACAAGTGCCTGCGGCAATTGGAGCTGCAGCTGCTCGAGTACTGTCAGCTGATGCCATTTGCTCAGTACTCGACGGCGGCCAATGAACAGGCCCAGTTGCATATGGCCAAGTTATAACTGGCAAATGGCAAGGGGATGGGAGGAGCAGCATCGAATAGCTGTGGCTCCTTGTTAGCACAACATAGTACAATTTCCCAAATCATTCAATTCATTATTGCATTGCTCAAAAATTGTCGCATCATTTGCATTTTATTTGTCTTTGTACTGGTAGCACCGCTCTGGCAATTGCTACGCTGGCTCCTGGGAGTCTTGTAGGTGACCAACAGGTGCCTGCCTGTGTGTGTGTGTGGAGGCTTAAGGTGCGTTAGACATGCAGGGAATTGGTTATACGAGTGTGTATTAGTCTTTAAGTATTTAAGCATTTTATAACGATTGATATTTATTGCCATGCAGAATGATAGATCCTTTGCCTTATAGGGATCTTACAACCAAAACCAGTCAATTCGAAATTGTAGCAGCAACAAACACAAAGGCTAGAGATCCCAACGAAGTTTCCTGAAGAGAAATACACTCAGACTTAGCTATGCGAAAGTAAAGTAAAGTAAAGTTCTATGAGTTGATAAAAGAAATGTACTATATGAGAGTATATGCAAATGGTATGGCAAATTCTATGATAGTTCTACTCTTAAATCTGACGGCATTTGATTTAGAAGTTAACAGTTCTTTAGGCAAAATGTTATGTGACTGTAATAGAATTAAATTTTACAGAGCAAAGTCATTATGAGACCCATATATGTACTACACCCTATGGTAGTGTGTTTAAGGGACAACGGCAACAGCCACTGTAAGCGTCCTAAAAAATCTACTTAAATTTTGTATACCCTTAAATAATAGTTTAAACCTTGTAGACTAAGGGGATAAAAAGTTTAAGCTGAAAGAAACTATTTTAATTTCATTAAATCGAAACGAGAATCATTAGCTCAAATGCATGATTGTTGACATCACTCACAGTAGTTCAAGCAATTAATAATATTTTTATGTAAAATTTATGAGCACATAGTATGAAGATGCCAATTTGAAATCCCGAATTTCTATGAACAAGTTACTGCCCATTTTTAAGTCGAAAACTCACAAATTTAATGCACATTTTTGCTTGTCCCTTAAGACCTCTTCAAAGCATAGCACTAGAGCCTTTCCATATTGATTATGTTTATTGCAAAAAATATTTTTGTACACCCAACTATCTTTTTAAAAACCTAAAAAATTTCCAACTATAGCATATTTTTGCTCGTCCCTTAAGACTTCTTCAAAGTATAGTACTAAAGCCTTTCCATATTGATTTTGTTTATTAAAAAAAATAATTTTATATATATAAATATCTTTTTAAAAATCTAAGCAATTTCCAACTGTCTAAACACATATGTGTTTCGATTTTAGTATCGTTTTCGAGCTCGAATGCGATAGTTTTGCGAAACTCTCGCACGACATTCGCTTCGTGGTACACTGGGATTCCTTTCATACCAAAAAAATTGTTAATAAAACCCTTTTAGGTTTTTAATTACAGTGCTGTCCCTTAAGCTGATCTCATTCTTGTAGACATCACTCTTCCCCTTATAGCTCTCTAAACTTTCTATGCGCTGCAACTGGCAACACATTTAAGCCACATAATCTGTTATAATTTCTATATATCAACAGTGAACAAATCTAAATTTCCCCCTATATGCTTTTGCCATACCATTGTTATTGCACTCTACAAAATAATAGATCTTGATTCCAATTCATTTAAAAATTATGTAAATAGATGCAGCACTCACACCAAACCTGACCTTAAACCCCAAACCGAATTATATATAGTTTAGTGCACCTACATTCCTACACAATAAGCTAAGATTTTGTTAAAGTTTTTGTTTAGTTATTAGAGTGTGAATGTCTTGGTTCAGCTATAGGTTAATTTAAGTTAAAGTGACTAGTTTTGTTTATATTTATGAAAATAAAAATACATTTATCATTTAAGTAGCCGAAATAGATGTCCCTCTTTCATATTAACTCGCAATCAAGCAGCATTTTCGCATTTCATAATCAAAAGTGCCAATTGAATAGCACTCGATGTTTTAATTAGCCACACTACTTAACAAATGTTGCTAGTTCGAGCGACTAGTCAGTCTAAGCATAAGTTGATATATTCTCAATATTTTTATAAAATATACACACACAAATGTAGATAAAAGTGGAATATATCCTGGAACACGGCACACACAAGTCCTAGCAACAATTGATTAACAATACAGAAATAGTGCAATATTTACAGTTTTTGTTTAATTCTTAAGATAATATTTTTGTGGTTTTTGTAGCTAATTTCATAAGTGTATTAACAATAAAAGAAATACAGAATAAAAACTAATTTATTTATCTACAAATTGATAATACAAATCAACGACTACTAAACTAAACTACAACTAGCAAAACTCTCGTTTAAACTGCTCCAAGGTACGCTGACTGATCACCACCTGCATGAGCAGGCGTTCCGGATTCGCATCTGCTTCGGTAGACACCACTGCGGCATGCTTGTATAACCAGGCCATCTCTGGCCCACCATTTGGCACACGCATCTGCAGCTTACGGCGTTCGGTAACGCTTAGGATTCGTTGCTCTATATCCTCCAGCAATGGCTCTAGACCAGTTTGACTGCGTGCCGAGATTAGATGTCCACTAACTGAGTCCTTCGGTTGCGATAGCAAGTCGCATTTATTGTACACATTTATAATGGGCGGCAAGTGTGTGGCACTGGTATCTCCGCCTGCCACACTGAAGGCCAACGAACGCAGCGTCGACTCCACATGGGCACTTTGAGCCGCATGACACGGATGCGATAGATCCTGCACATGTATAATGATATCCTGCAAGTGAACATAGATTAGCTTTGCTAGACAGAGAACTGATCAGTTGCTACTCACTGCCAGCATTGCATCCTCCAAGGTGGCTACAAAACACTCGAATAGGCCAGTGGGCAAATCGGACATAAAACCCACCGTATCCATATAGATGAGCTGCAGATTGCAGGGCAAGAGGCCGGCATGCGCTGTCACGTCCAAGGTGGCAAATAGCTGGTTACGTGGCTGCAGTGCATCCCCCACAGTGAGCGCCTTTATCAGGGAGGTCTTGCCCGCATTCGTATAGCCCACCACAGCGGCGACGGGATAGTTTTGCTGTTTGCGTTTCTGCCTCAGCAATTGCCGTTGCTTCCGCACACGTTCCAGTTCCGCTTTCAGTTTACGCTCTCTGGTACGCAGGATTTCCTTCTGCAAGTCTGTCAATGCGTAGCCTTGACGACGGGTTTGCGTGGTACTCGCATCCTTGGCCTGCGCCCAAATGTACGGCAGCTCAGCCATGGCAACCTGTAGGCGTGCCTCAGCACTCGTTGCATGCAGACGCAGAATTTGTATAACCACGGAATAGCGATCCAGTACAGGCAAACGGAACTCCGACTCGAGGAAATGTTTCTGGGCAAAGGATAGCGTGCCTTTGCTGACAAAGAGGCAGGTCAATTGCTGCTCCGTGCGTAGATCTGCAATGAGTGCCTTGAGCTCAATCAGCTTGCCGCTACCAAAGAGTGTCTTGCGTTCCAAACTCTCCAGTGGCACCTTCAGTCCTTTGGCCACCTGCCAGTTGGGCAGCGAGTGTATCAGTGCAGTTGCCTCGGCCAGTTGATCGTTGGGTTGTACATCATCGGGTGTATTACGCTTGGCTGCCCACTTTACATATGGTTGCAGTATCAGCACCTTTTGAGCGGTGGCTACATCCCGACTAATGCGCATGGCGCCGCCTGCTACTTCATCATAGGCGCTGCAAGAGTTGAGATTAGCCAGTGAATGTTAGATGTTTCACTGAGACTTACCGATCATCCAGGAAACGCACATCACTGTTGTCCGCGGCGATCGCCTCTTGCTGCTCCTCATCTTCCGCCCGCTGTCCGGCTTGCATTTGTGCCTCATAATAGCTTTTGCGATTCCGTATTCCCTTGACGCCCTGATGCTGCGTGTACTTAAATCGTAGCGGCATCTGTGTGGTCAGCGGACGCAGCTGTGCAGTCCACGCCACACGTAGCAACGATCTTAAGCACGTCATTACTTAACTAACTATGGTATTTACTTGGTTAATAAGTTTTTTCCTTGAGCACCGTATGCTTGTCTTCGTAGGCCATCCAGGCTGCTTGACAGGATTTGGTGCGTGTCGTCGTGGTTTGATATGCTATGCCTGTGGCTACCAGAGACGATATCAGAATATTATACTTGACTGGATAGTATAGTTTCGTCTGGATTGCCTTCTGCGTAAAATATGAAGCCGAGAAACCTAGAAAATTTCCGTTATTATGCAATTAATTACTTTAAAGCGTGTAATTCAAACCTAAACAAAATGATGCTAGTCCTGTGAAGAGAGCACGTGTCATGCAATCCAGATAACCGTCGAAGCCGGGATGTTTTTCGCGCTGTTGATCCTTTAATCTTTTGATATCGTTCATTGTTTATTAATAATTAAAACGAATAGCGCAACGAGGCGAAACGTCGCGTAAATCCGGCTGAATGGGTATGGTTTGCTGGTGCGGCATCACTGCTGATGGGCAGCACTTCACATTGCCTGAAAATATGGCAACGCCACAGATGGCGCCCATACACGTTTGAGCCGCCAATTTCTATATTTATAAAGTTTATAAATATAATAAATATTAACATAGGTATTCATTCATTATTCATTATTTTAATGAAATTTAATCTAAAATAATAATTAATATTAATAATAATTTTGTTATGTGCCAACTTTTTGTACATCTGGCAAGGCTGTCATTAAGTTGTTTGTCCCAACATTTTCTGACAAACTGCAGCAAAATGGATGTCGACAAGATTTGTCGCACTTGTTTGAGTCTCCAAGGTCCATTTCTATCCATTTACGATGGTGGCTCAGGTAGCTGCTTGGTGGATATGTTGCGCGAGTTCACTAGAACCAAGGTACGTCAATGATTTACATCTCCCAACTCCATTATAAACTCATTCTTACAGCCGAGACCTGAGGATAATCTGCCAGCCAGGGTCTGTCTCACTTGTATAAGTGAAATAAATAAATGCTATTCATTTAAACTCAAGTGTGAAAGCTCCAATCGCACGCTACGACAGCTGTTGCCGAATGCTCTGCCAGAAGAGGCTGACAATGTCAAGGAAACTGTCTCACCCGTTGCCACCTCAGAGGCATCTGTCCAAACAAACGATGTATCCACTTCCACAACAGAGGCACAAACCGATGAGGTGATCACAGCCGATGCTGAGCAGAATACCAGTATTGCGAAACCAGCGACATCCGAGGATGATGATGACTATGATTATGAGTATCCAGAAGAGCAGGAAGCAGATGACACACCGTCAAAGACCGATGCTGAGAACATTATTTTACATGTGGAAAAAGAGAATATGAAATACGAAACGGAAATCGTGTACAATAAAAGCACGGGGGAACTGCGGGAGGCGTCTGATGGAGCTACTAAAGGAGAAAAGGAGTACAAATATCGTTTGGTCAGCAATGGCAACGGTGATACCTTTATATCACCTGAACCTTCACAATCTGCACAGGTAACAGCACGCAGAGGCGCCTCACGACTGCGGCACATACAGCCTGGTGAAGGGCAAATTAAGAAGGAGAAGACATCACCGTTATCAAGCAAACAGAGCACGACACGGCGCTTGGCCACACAACAGGAACAGTCTTTAGCCGCCGATGCCAGTCCCTCCAAGCAGTCAAAACTAAGTATAGCTAGTAAATCCACAAATGGAGAGCCTGCATTGGAGATGGAAGATCTGAAAGCCAATTATCAGTCATTAAGTGCCGCTGTCAATCCCGCCAAGCAGTCAAAAAATGGAACGACTACGTTGGAAATGGAAGATATAAAGGCAAATTATCACTGCGATCGCTGCAATGCTGGCTTCGTGTTAGAGAAATCCTTGATCATACATCGGCGACAGAACGGTTGCACCAATCGCAATTTCAAGTGCGAGGAATGTGAACGTGTGTTTGTCTCCATGGATCATTTGACCGAACATCAGGCCACACACGCAGCGCACAATTGCCAGGAGTGTGGCATGCGTTTTGACTCCAAGGAGCAGCTGGGCAGGCACATGGTGCAAACGCACAAGCGTAATCTGCGCAATCAGTGCAATGTGTGTCAGAAGGGTAAGTGGAAAAGACAAAGCTCGACAGCAGAAATTAATCATTTAAAGTTGTTTTAGTATTCACCATGCTGTCCACTTTGCGGGATCACATGCGCATCCACACGGGAGAGAAGCCATTTGTGTGCAATGTTTGTGGGAAAGGCTTCTCACAGAATGCCAATCTGCGCCAGCACATGCTTCGCCATTCGGACATCAAACGCTTCAAATGCGAGCTGTGCCACAATACTTTTGTGACCAAAGCGGAGCTAACATCCCATGCCCGCACTCATACGGGCGTCAAGCCGTACGAGTGTGATGTATGCTCATCCAGATTCACCACCAGCTGCTCATTGGCCAAGCACAAGCGCAAGCATACAGGCGAACGTCCCTATGCCTGTGATCTATGCCCCATGCGCTTCACAGCGCTCAATGTCCTCAAGAATCATCGACGCACACACACGGGCGAGCGTCCGTTCGTCTGTCCCTACTGTTCGAAGAGCTTCACACAACGTGGCGATTGCCAGATGCATCAGCGCACACATCAGGGTGACAAGATCTACATTTGTCCAGTATGCAATGAGGAGTTCAAATCCATGAATGATATGCGTAACCATTTGACAATGCACGAACAGGAGGACAAGCGATTGGTACACTTTACGCTGCTCAGCAACAAGGAGAACGGAAACGCAACGCTCGGGGAAGAGGACATGGATGATGAGATGGATGCAGGCGAACTGCTTTAAAGGGTGGTGGCTACATTATCATTCCCTATGGGCAATCACAATAGACACAAATAGGGTTTAAGTTGAGGACAGCTGAATAAGGACGTACACATATTGAAAAGGTGTACACTAGACTAAAATCTCGCTTGTTTTCCCTCAACTCCATTGAAAATGCTGTTACAGTGCTTTAGTTTCTTTTTTTAAGAAGGTCCTTAGTCTTTAATTTAGCAACTATAGCTATTAAAATGCTTATGAATCGAAATATATTTGTGAACTTGGTCAGCGTCTGTCTAGTAGAATTGTCCATATGGCGCCGGCTGTTGCTGCAGCGCTGACGTGGATGTCTCTGCGACAGCAACGGGTAGCGTTAAGGGCGCACCGGTTGTCATTGGCGGATCGCCGTGGAACCAATTGATTAGCTCATGATGCGAACTTTGCGCACATTTCCGCTGATCGGCAATCAGGTTCTCTGAGTATTTCACATGATTGGCATACGCCTCCTTTTCGTGCTGTGCATCCTTGGACATGCGATGCAGATCCTTAAGTATTGCGGAGCCCCATAGCTGTACGTGTATATCGGGTATTTTGCTAGCCAATTGCATAGCTGGTGTCACCATATTCATGCTCTCCTTGGAGTTGCCTATGCTGAGGAAGACGTGTGAGAGTAAGACCAGTGAACAGCTGGTAAGCCGATTCAAGTCCTCTGCATTGGCCATTTTCAGTGTTTCACGCAGAAATCGTCTAAGAATAAACATCATATTATTATCAGTTATAACTTGTGATAGTTGGTAATACTCACTTGGCTTCGTGGAAGCTGTTCTTGTGGAAGGCGTGTAGACCCTGCACATAGTAGAATCCACCCATTAACGCTTGGCTGCTGTACGTGTGCGTGTTTTCCGTGGACACCGCATCGAGTATTTGCTTGAGGTCTGTATCTCGCTTTGTGCGCAGATAAATAATGGCCAGATTGAGATTGGCAAACAGTTTGAGATCCCGCTCGGTGGTCTCACTAACACACACCAGAAACTGTCGCTCGGCGTGCTCAAAGAAGCTCGTGGACATGGAATACAATCCGATCAGGCAGTGCAGTTGGGCAGAGTGACGCTTGAGCAGACTGCGCTGTGGCGCCACAAGACAAACATCCCGGGCAGCTGCTATTTCCCGTATGGCCAGCTCACGGTTACCCATTACCATGCGACACATGACAATATGTTCGAGTAGTATGACCTTAAAGACGGATAAAATGGATTTGTCCTCCTGCAACTTGAGCTTCTCGATCTGAGTAAGGGCCTTTTCCGTGTACTTCTGCGCCTTATCCATGTAGCCAGCCATCATGGAGTGGGAGACAGTGACTAGATAGACGAGCACATACAGTTGTTCCTTGGGCAGCCAGACGAACATCTCAAGTTGATTGGCACCAAAGATAATCTCATCGCTTGGCCAATTGGGTGCCATTATAGTCTGTATGGACATTTGCAGTTGCTTCAGACTGGGCTTAACCGTCTTGACCTGACCCAATGCCAGATAGTAGCACACTTGCAGCACTAGGAAGAACACTTTGAGGTACTCTTTTTGATGAGGATTCGGTATGTTATTGTCTATAATTTGACCGGCTGAATTGAGCAATGCCAGCACATCGTTTGTCTTCCGTTCAATCATCAGTATCATGGCTCGTGAGAGTAGAAACAACACCTTCAAATATGTGGCACCAGCTTCCTCAGCCGATTCAGCACCCACAGCCAATAGTTCGCTGGCCAACGAGTACTCCCGATCGTTGGCATGAAGCTGAGAGAGCTGCAAGAGCAGTTTGCAGTGCCAATAGACATTATTCTGTGATAATTCCACCGCTCGTCGTAGCATGGCCTTTGCATGCGAACTTTGATCCAATTGCAGATGAAGTTGAGCCAACAGCGACGCCGTGTCAAACTTGACATCATCGAAATTCATAAGCGGCTCGGATATGTTCCACGCCTGCTCCAGATGTTGTCGCGCCAAGTTTATGTTGCACGTATAGGCCATTAGCACTTGCCCCATTTGCAGATGTGTACGCGCTTCCACCTGAATGGTGTATTAACATTAGAATTTGTTAAATGAATTCTTGCATTGGCTTACCTTTGATGGCGGCTGAAAAGTGAAGAGCGCTTGTAAACATTGTATGCATTTCTTTATATTTGGCGGTTGAGAGGTACGAAAGTATTCGGCAAGTCCTAATAATGATATATAGCAGGCATCCTGTGACGCTGCTCCGGTATTGGCCACACTCATTACGCTTATTTCTTAAATTCGGCTTAGTTTTGTTTATCGCGTAAGTGTTGTTGTTGCTGTTGTTGCCACTGCGTGGATTTTTACTTTCAAGCAGGGTTGCTTTGTCAGAGTTGCCCATCGATAATTACATGTCCCTCATGTTCGATAAGAAAATTGACCAATAAGTCTAATTAGCATGGTGGGAAATTTGAATAAAAAAGGAAAATTTATATCTTTTAAATATTTGGCGAGATAGTTTCGCGCGTATATTCAAAAATTTAGCTATGCTTGCCAAAGTGCACAAGCCTTATTGCTGTATTCGTTATATCCAGATTTAGTTAACACGACTACCATTTAAACTATACTTGATCATTTAGTTTAAAAGCAAACAACAAAAACAAGCCACGGTTGGCTCTTCGTATTAAGTAAAGCGCCTTTTACTTACTTGGCGCCGTGTTTTAAATATCATCGCTCACGACTGCCACCTTTTGATGAAAAGGTGTATTTTTAGAACATTTGGTTCTTGTCAAATTCTTAAATCGAAATTCGATGACTTGGTGAAAACAGTGACAATTTACTTTTTACTAAATTTGTAAAATTTATAAATTGCAAGTTAAATAAAAAAAATGGCTCTGCTCTTATTAAATGTTTTAAAATATTACGAATTATTTCATTATTAATTTTGTAAATACAGTAGAGTACAAATTTTGCTGCATAGATAATTAATATGTTTACTGTTATGTGTGTTTTTGGAAGTTAGTTTGGCAATACACTGATCAAAATATTGTATTAATTTAATTTTTAATTTATATTTTTTTATATTTACATTGTGTCATCATTTGTACCCACGTAGCAGCTTAGTATTGCTTAGTTCCACGTCAGTAATAAGGAAGCCAAAACTAACTTAGCTGAAACAATTCTAAAAGGTATCTAAAAGCATATTATTTCGTTAGCTGTAAATAAAAAGTGTAAATTTAACATTTATCTAATTCATTTAAAAAATGTGACGTCACATCAAATCGTTTAATCCGAAAATAACGAGTCACGCGATGCCGTTACATTCGTTACTGTGACCTGCTACTCGTCGCTCCCAAACCGTAAGCCGCGCTCATTTGTTAAGCTCAGTGTGAAGCTAACCGGAATCGCAGCAAGTCGTGTTTTTGTGTGTTCGAATCAAGTGAGAAATAAGCTTATCAAATCAAAAGGTAAACTTCAGGCGATTGCAATGAATATTATAATATTATTTCATTTGTGTAATGATAATTTTGGATTTTGATTAAGACCGGTTTAAAGTCGGGGTAGCTCCTTAGTTATTAATATCGTTATATTTATGCAAGTGCTATAAATAAATACCTGTTCAATCAATTGGTGAATTATTGCACTTAAACCTCTGCTCCAGTAAATATTCACATATACTTCCATACAGTACATACATACGTATGTATGTGTATAAGTGCTTATGAAATGATTTTGAATTATTATATTGTTATTGAAGTCACATGCAAATCGCAATGAGGCAATCAAATTCTCAATCAAACAAAGTTTGATTAATGTGTTATTATTTTACATATTATATTAAATTGCAATTGATATTGACGCACGCACTATACATATATTGTTTGTGGTATGAAATATATAATAAACATATGTATAAGTGGGATTTCACCCTGGGGATTTCTGATAATCATCGAATAGCACCATTGAGACTCATTATAAACTTCCATGGAACTTAATCCGTATCAGTAAATATTATAACTCTGACCTCGAAGATTTGACATTTCTATTTAAACAGTGAAAAACCCACCAATTTGAATAGTACAGTTCATATTTCCTTGTTAATAAGTACTGCCACTGCGCACCGAGAGGCACGTTTAAGTATTTGCGACAACTTTGTTTGGAAATACCCTAAACACAAAACAAGTTGTTATTGTCCGTCGCCGTGTGGGCTGAGCGCAAGCGTAAGTGTAGGTGTTAACTAAAGCAACGGCAAACATCATAAACAGTGCTGCCAGTTATAGAGAGGCTAAAATAAGCTTAACTAGCTTAAAATAGATGTAATTACATACATAAAATAAATATTTATTGAACTTAACTAAAAAGTGTAAATATAATAAGTGAAGTAAAAAATAAACTAATTTAAAATAATGAAAACTAGCTTAAAATAGCTATAATCTAGCTAGATTTACGGTCACAGCTAGCTTGAAGCTAAGCTGTCAACACTGGTCATAAACTAAGCACAATAGTAGGGATACTCCAACATCAATTACAAAATCGCGAATACAGGGTCAAAAAAGCGCGTAAGCGTTGAAATGTTAACAATTTTATGAATCACGCTGTATTGTCATTGTGTACACTGTGTGTAACCGGTTTGAAAATGTTAATATTGGGTTTTTTTCCCGCTGTCTTTTGTTTTCATTCCATTGCGACAATCACGCAACTGTGACGTCGTGTCATCAGCTGAGAAAGCAACAGCAACAGCCACAAGACAAAAGTCTCTCTTGTTTTTTTTTTCACGCTCAGCTGAATGCAGTCGCTCTGCTGCGCTGCTGCTGCTGCTGCTGCGACTGTCGTTATGCATGACGGCAACAAAAACAAAGCAGCAGCCGGGCATTGTTATTGCTGCTGCTGTTGCGAATTTGAGTGCAGACCAAGCTGATAAACTTTCACTTTTCGTCGTCTGCTGCTTGTACGAGATGTTGCAATTGCTTAAGATAAATTATCTAGCTCGTTGAGCGAGGCGCTGATTCAGCTTAAAGCTATTTTAAATAACTGTATACAATTATTTGCCGGTAATTTTTAAAATAATAATAATCAAATGAAACCATTTCAAATTGAACTAGTTAATATACAGTTGCAGTCAATCAAATAGCAATGGGTGTAAAAAACAGTTCAGATACTCCAGATGAAATAGATGACTTTATACTTATGCAATTTATTTTTATATTTTTGCCTTTAGATGGCAAAGAAACTGATTTCAGCTCAAGTTTAACCCTATTTTAGCAATGTAAATGGTTGATTTAAAAAAAAAGTGCAATGGCGCCAACATCTAAAAAGGTTCTAAATTTGGCGTAAAAACGCCAAGTGTGGCAGCCGTGATTCTATTTGCCAAACATATTAACAATTGCTCGGTTGCAGTGAAGGTTATCGGTGGATTCCATTCAAATTGAATATTAAGAAAACTGTGAGCAGATTATTTCAAAACCTTAAAGTGCGAAAGATGACTGAGATGTGCTCTGAAGTGACAGATATGTCCAATCCCGCTGCGGATAGATTGCCGACATTGACAGACTTTGCCAGGGAACAATTGAAACACTGTGCAACTGTGATGAAACCCAGCACCAGAACTGAGGATGTCGATTTGGAAAAGTTCATAGCCATCTCCGAGGAGTTCCCGATTAAGTTTGGCACAAACACCTGTCGGATCAAAACGCAGCCGGGGACGCGTCAACCAATGCTACGGAAACAAATCGCTTCGGCCTATCCGATAATACATGAACAGGCGTTGCTCCTATATTTGAACTTTCTGGAGCACATGCAAAAGTTCAGTGATGCCAAGGAACTGAAGGTATATAAGGACCTGACGCTTATTCAATTCGTGCAGCGTTTGTTGAGCCAGCGCTATGTCTACTTCCTTGGCCAACACAGTGGTGTTGGAGGCTTGGAGCATTTGCTGAGCTATGAAGAGATTAAGCTAGCCTCTTTACTGTATGCGACCACACACTCAGAGTTCATCAACAATGGCGCACGTAACAATGCTGGCGTGGTGGAGCTGGACAAGTCCCAGTTTGAGCCAGAGGGCGTCATTATTGGCCTGATTGGGGCACGTTTTGAACGCGATGATATTATTGAATATCAAGACACCGAGGAGCAGAATACACCAGCTAATGGCAGTGGTGTGTCGACTATGTCACGTCAGCTTGACTATCAACGCATCTGGAGTAAGTTCATCAGTGAGCCGAGGGACTTTTGTTACGAGAATGCCAAGCCGATGTTTAATGGTCGATCCCTGCAATTGCTGATGAATGTCGTCTCCGATGATGTGATTATGAGTACGCGTTATGCCATTAGTTTCGATACCCTGCTCCTCGAGGCAGAGGTACGTGCCGCAGCTGCTGGCAAACCCGCCTATATACACGTGGTGGGCATTGACCTAGACTTATGCAAAATGACGCCGGAGCAGGAGAAAATCTTTTTCGAGACATTCGAGCAATGTCTGCGTGCGCTCAGCGGTCGTTTAACCCATGTTGGTGTGGTGCACTTCTCTGGGTTTCATCTAAGCAATTGGAATGGCATGTATGATGGGGCACTCGTCGAAGAACCAAAACATCCCAATGGTGGCATCAAAGTGCACATCTCAGATCGCAATCCCGCCGACAAGCTCAAGGAGAACATGCTGCCCATTGTCAGCTACGCCTGGGATGATAACACACTACCTGGCAACGTATTCTGGATGGGCAGTCTAGACGCCTCTGGAGATACGGCGGCAGCTTGCTCCACACTCATCACGGAGCTGCATAATCCGCACATTAACAAGGACTACATGAGTGGCAACAACTTGCACATTGCCTCGCTTCAGCACGGCGTGCTACACATAGCGGATTATGCCAAGAAGATCCTGGGTTAAACTTGAGGAATATCTCTGCAGTGGAACTGCATTTTCTTATTGGTTTGAGCCAAGATTATCCATAGTATATATCAATGTTTACATGTTTACGCTTAAATTGTCATACTGTGTACTACTTTATATTGTATACATATTATATACTTACATATATGTACATTGCTATTGCTCTATTACAACATACATATGTATGTATATACTTACCATACGCTTTCTGTGAAAACTTTTACATTCACTCACTTTAACAACTCATACTAAGTTTGGATAGACAAGTGAGAATGAGTTAAAAGTATTTTGAATACTTTTTCATGTAGCACAGTGTAATAAACAATGAAGTTAATCAATTACGTCTGTTAAACACCGTGGGAAAGTCTCTGCTTCATTGTTATTACGCTGATAATGTTAACATTCAATTTAATTGATTAATTTATTCTTTTGTTTAATGAAAATCACAATGAAGAAGCAATAATAATGTTGAAAGTGTAGTTTAAGTACTTAAGGAGTTTCCAGTTAATAAACAATGTAAAAAACATTTGCTTATGTGAATTACTCTTACAGTTTGCAGTCCATATCACTTGACCAGTTAAAACCCAATTGATATTTCATTTATGTGCTGTATTAGGTTTCGATTTATATGACCCCGTCAAGGTCAGTCCACGGCGAAAATAGATTTACCCATATATGATTCATTGCCATAAATATTGATGAAGGTCACTAACAAGTTGAAATCTCTTTTCAGACCATGAACTTATATCTGTCATCGCTGCTGCTGGTATTGCCAGCGCTAGTAGCCGCCAAATTATGCGATCCCTCCGACACGAGCATGATTCCCGAAGCTCCCAAATTGTATCAGGGACAGCAGGAGTTCTCCATAGCCATGCTGAATGCTATACGCAAGGCGACACCCAATGAGAATGTCTTCTTCTCACCATACAGCACCTATCACGCTCTGCTCTTGGCCTATTTTGGTGCCACAGAAAGCACCGAGCAGGAGCTATCGAAGGCTCTACGCCTGGACTGGGCACCCTCCAAGCCGTACGTGCACGCGGCATATCGCATGGAGAAGGTGAATCGCAACCGACGTGCCAAGGAGATGCCATTGGAGTTCTGCTCGGCCGATCGTTTGTACTTTGATGAGCGGGTCAAGTTGGCTAGCTGTGTGGATAATGTGCTGCACGAGGAGATCGTTCAGTTGAACATCAAGGATAAATCGGAGGAGGCTCGTGTTGAGATCAATAACTGGATTGCGAATATAACACGCAATCAGATCCGCGATATGATTGGCTCTGGCGATATTAACTCCAACACTAATCTGGTGTTGGCCAATGCTGCCTATTTCAAGGGCCAATGGTCCAGTCAATTCAAAGTGGACAACACAAAGGATATGCCCTTCTATACGTCCAGCGACAAGGTATCGTTTGTGCCCATGATGCAACAGAAGGGCACATTCCTCCTGCATACGGATGAGGAGCTGGGCGCTCATGTGCTACAACTACCATATAAGGTGACCAAGGAGAAGAATGAATTTACTGAAGACTCGGACATATCTATGGTCATTATATTGCCACCATTCACCAAAGATGCCCTGGAGCAGGTTCTGTCCAAGCTGAACGCGAAGACATTGAAGGCAGCTCTAAGTGAGGCGTCAGCTCGCGAGATTGAAGTATCTCTGCCCAAATTTGAGTTCGAACAACGTCTGGAATTGATGCCGGTAAGTTGTAAATTATTTCATTTTATTTGCAAATTCGAAACTAATGCAATTTTATTCATTTTCAGATTCTGCGTGAAATGGGCGTCAATCAGATATTTGATAGCAACGCCAGATTCGATGATTTCACCACAGAGCAAGCAATCTCATTTGGCGATGCTCAGCATTTGGCTAAGATCAAAGTGGATGAGGAGGGCAGCACTGCAGCAGCGGCTACGGTTTTAGTCAGCTTCCGTTCAGCCCGTCCATTCGATATAACCAAATTCGAGTGCAATCATCCGTTTGTATTCCTTATCTATGATCGTGTGGCCAACGCCATTCTATTCACGGGCATCTATCGTGACCCCAAGACAATGAAGTAGATGCTCCAAGTGATCACAGTCAGTGTGTGTATCTATTTATCTAACTTTCATCTCTTCTCTCTCTCTCCACTCTCTGTCTGTTTTGACTAAGTACTTGTGCTTAATCGTATACTAAATGTATTTGTAAAATAAATTATGTGAGAAAGTGTAAAACTGTGTGAAATTATTGCCCTACAACTCGAATAGATCAACACAACAGTGGAATGACTGCTAACAGTTGCCGCCTGTTAAAGCTGTCTGTTATCTAACATAAAGAATTTAGAATTGCCGCCTGTTAAAGCTGTCTGTTATCTAACATAAAGATGTTGGAATTGCCGCCTGTTAAAGCTGTCTGTTATCTAACATTAAGATGTTAGAATTGCCGTCTGTTAAAACTGCCTGTTATCTAACATTAAGATGTTAGAATTGCCGCCTGTTAAAGCTGTCTGTTATCTAACATAAAGATGTTAGAATTGCCGCCTGTTAAAGCTGTCTGTTATCTAACATAAAGATGTTAGAAATCCCATTCATTATACCAGATAGCCCTAAAGAAACACTGCCTCAAATCTCTGGAAGAAATGGTCAACCAGTTTACTATTCACTTCATCTGCGTTTCTGGACACAGGGACATGGGGGAAACTGTAAAACCGATGAATTAGCCAGACAGAGTACTAATGCAGCCAGATAGGAAAAGTCAAACTGTTCAACAACGTTTCTCTCTCAGTAGGACGTGGGACTCTGTTATCTCGCAGAGCTGAGCGGCAGGCAGGATGTAATCCCTCTTAGTCGGAGTAGAACATGCGGCATCGCACTGATCCCCTTTTGGCCAAAGTGAGCTAAGGATGCCAAATGAAACAACCAGGATTACTTTCAATATTTAGTGTTGCTCTTTTACTAAAATTCATTATACAAAATATTGAGTAAATTATCAATATAGTACATAGTTCATTTGTGTGTGTGTGTTTAAGTAAACATTGCTAGTTTAATACAAAAAGAAAATTCAATGAGCTACTTAGACAAGGAGCTTAGGCAAACTAGTTAACAAGCACGCATATTTTTATTTACAAAGAAAAACTTTAATACTTAATGCAAACGAAATGAATTGGCTTTCAATTGAATACTCAGCTTTAAGGGAATCAATTAGAATTTGTCAAATTGTATGTCATGGCTGAAGCGGAAAGCACTGAAGGCACTTTCAGTTAGGGGCGGGGGTATATTAAGCAAAAGTATAAGCAAGGGCTATCAATTAACATAAAAAATAAACAAAATTATAACATGGATTCTTCTAATAGTGAATGCCTGCAACTCCTCAGAAACTACAGCTAATATGTAATTACAATTCTTTAGTTTTGCTCTTCTATTCCACTTCATGGGAAGGATTCGTTCATCATCTCATCAGCATCGTTATTATCATTATAAACAACAACAGTGGGCAATCAATTTGCATGAGTTTATAGGTCGTCCGGACGCACGAGCATGGCATAAATGGCAAATCCAATAAATACAATGCCACCCACAATGGTGACAGTGCGCACCGATATTTTGGAAGCCACCAGACGTCCGCCAATCACAGCCAGGCCAGTGCAGATGCAATGGCCAAGAACGCCGCCAACAATCACGCCATAAACGTCCTGTGAAACAATAAATCAAATATTAGTAATATAGTTAATTGGTTGGAAATCTGACAGTTACCTTGCTAGCAGCCAGAATAATAGTAGTCAATTGGGAGCGGTCACCCCATTCGGCAAGAAAGGTCATCGTGAAGGCCTGGGCAAATATGCGCATGGTGAAATAGGAGGCGCTGCGGTGTGGCTTACGCCGTCCACTCTCCGGATCATGGACCAGGGCAGCATTAACATCACGATCCAGCTGAAAGAGTGCAATGGAATACCGTATATAGAATCAGAGTCAAGTCAGGAGCTTGAGGTTAACTGTAAGAGAAACTGTATGAGAATTATGTGCGCAAATAAAAACGACATAGGGTAAAGGGAAACTTGCACAATTGTTGTTTTTAGAAAGAGAATTTGAAGTCGGATAGTTTGGAATATTAAAATTAATTAGGAGACATAAACGATCACTTCAAAAACGAACAGTTGAAACATGCAAGTAGTAGGTGAGTGTGAGTGTGTGTGTGAATGTATGGGCGATGGCACAACCTCAACTGAATTAGGCGAAATTAAATGGAAATGAAACTAAATTACCGCTAACCGCACTTAAGACTTGTGTTAACTAGTGTTACGACTGTGTATGATTGTGTGTGTTGGTGTGTGTGTGTGTTGTTGTGGTTCATTCAAAATAGTAGAAGAAGCATGTGAAACGTAGATGATAGAACAGTATTATGCATTTAACGTTGTTCTTAACGATCGTGAGTTTTGTTTTTTGTTTGTTTTTTGTCTAACCCGTGCTTTAAGCGCTCCACCAGCAGAGCCCTCTTCGCCCAAGCTGCCGTTTAAACTACGCATGCTATCACATCCGGCCAATGGAGCACGTGGCTCAGCCACATCACTGTTGGGTAGATCTTTAGTGGAAGCGTCATTCGAAAGATGATTGTTGATATCACAATGGGTTTGTTCGGTCTGGTTCGATGAGGCGATCGATGCCGAGTACGTGGGACTCGAGTGGAACGTTGTCATTTTCAATTGTTCCACCACACGTCCACCGTCCTTGAGCAGCACCTCGGAGTCGTGATAGTCCACCACATCGTTGCCAGTTTTATCACAGCCATTTTGCTTACTATTCGTACTAGTCGAGTTAATGGTGGTATTGTTATTAATATTAATGTTATTGTTGTTCGGCTTGCGTTGACGATGCTGCATCTCGGAGTCGGGATTCGGATTGACACTGACACTGCCACTACGTCCATGGATCAGTGCCTGCTCGCTGGCATCCTCCTTGTCCGAGTTGCTATTCTTACGCTTCGCATCGGTATCATCATACTTGCGCGTTGCTTTACGCATCAGCTTTGAATTGATTCACAATCGTTTTACACAATTAAAAAGTAGTTTCAATTTTATTTGAAAGAAAGAATAATTAAATTTGAAACAAAATTAGCCAGGGTTTCGTATACTATACAAATCATTTAGTTAATTTTAGGTGTTTGCAATTTGCGTATTCAGCTTTCTTCAACATAAAAACTTGTTTGGTTTAGTAAGATTATTTCTCTCTGTGTGGCACACTTTATGTCGCAGACGTGCAATTAGTCACAGAGGCGTGTGTGTGTGTCTCTCTGTCTGTCTGTATGTGTGTGTGTGTGTCTTGTTTAAAAAACTATAACAAACAAGCTAAAGTGTAAGCGATCGATTATTTTCAGTGCTGTTTATCGTTCAGCTTGAGGTTAGTTTTGGTCATTAGTTACACTAGGCAACAGCCAGATTGCAACTTTAATCAAGTCAACCTTATTTTTGATAGATTTGGGCATCACATGATAAGAATCAAAAAAAAATAGAAAACAATTTTTCTATAGAATTTTTTTTTTTTAAGAATTTTTAAATTTGTAGGTAAGATTTTTTCGAAAGTGAGCAGTTATCGAACATTAATCGAGAATACAGGTCTTATGAAAGTTAATTAACGTATCCATCTATCATTTATTATTGGGTGTCTTTAACTGTGGTGTATTAGTCGGCATTTACACGATGAAGTATTTGCATCATAAAGCACAAAGTTTGTAGGCAAAGGGTGTAGAGGGGTAAGACGGGAAGCATTACCTCCCTACATCTCTTGCCTACAAACCAATGCTTCACGAGGCAAATGCTGCATCGTGTAAATGCCGACTAACACACACGAATTAATAAGCACGCGTTCAGTCTGGAGTTCAATTCAGAAGTGCTCTCTTTATTTACAGTCGTGCTGCATGTTCTGTTGTGCAGCTCTGTTATTTAACATAATTTATAGAACATATGATAATATGGGTGACCATGTTTACAATACCTAACATTAACTCTTATAGTTTTTGAAGTCTCATACCAGAATCTGATCAGAATAAGTATGAGAATAAGTCTGCTAAGAAATCCAATAAGATAAACCAATTTTTTCTATGGTAGTGTTTTTTAAAGAATTTTTCAAATTTAAAGATAAGATTTTATCGAAAGTGAGTTGTTATCGAATATTAATCGAGAATACACGTCTTATAAAAGTAAATTAACGTATCTATTTATTATTTAGGTGTCTTTAGCTCTCAAAGTTTTTAAAGTCTCATACCAGAATCTGATCAGAATAGGTGTCTGATAAGCAATCCAATAAGACAAAACTATTTGCTTGTTTTTCTTCGATTTTCATCACATGGGCTCGCTATATCTATCCAAAAAAGATAGCTTTGCTTCAATTTTGTCGCCTAGTGTTATTGAATTATATACACAGTATGGAAAAGTAAAAATAGTATTCACACTCTTAATTAAGGGGCATGCAATAATTAGTATAATTACTAAATTAGTTGTAGTTGTGTTCCTGTTGTTGTTGAGAGAGTACAATGAGTATAAAAAGTAATACTAATTACAACAAAAGTACAATAACTCAAGCTTTATACGGAGCAAATGAAGTGATCGCCCTGTGGGACTGGTTTCAGTTTGGTTTGTCGGGGGAAGTAAGTAATTGACAATCATTATAAAGCACATGCAGCAAATCAAAATCATAATCAACAATTTTGAAACGGTATTAATAAAGCAGAAAGTTAGAGATTAGAAATTTGTTTTTATCTACAAAAGCTACAGCCAAAACATGCACTAACTACTTGGAAATTGTACTGTATTCGATGTGGACTCACCTCATCCTCACGCTTACGCAAATCACTTTGCACCTCCTCGAGCTCCTCTTGGGCATCGGTTGGCTTCATCTTGTAGCCGTCGTATAACATTTTTAAACCAAATATTAAAAATAATGCAGTAGATATATAATACGTATAAACCTATGGAGGAGATAAGCATTGCATTTGTACAAACATTGGCAGAGATAAGAGAGAAGACGGTGATGATACCTTAGGAATAAAGTTAGCTGCCATGCCAAAGACGCATGAGAGTACCGTCATCAGGGCCAAGGCGGCAATGGCACCGCCAAAGACAATCAAACGTGGATGGCGCATGGCCATTATGGCAGCTATAAAGAAAGTCTTATCGCCTAGCTCTGTCAGCAATATAACAGAGATCGATGCGGTGAACGCATCGATAAAAGTTCCCTTCGTCTTAGCATTGCCATCGGTTTCCAATGATTTCTCTGGTATTCCATTTGCATTCATTTCCGTTGCTTTATCCACTAAACCCTGTTGTTCCACATTCTGGAGAGAAATAAAACCCAATTAGTAACATATTCTGATTGATATAGTATATGATTGATTACCCTCTGCAGGTCGGCAATGATGGCAGCGGTATCATCGCCATCCCGATTAAAATCCGCCGCGCATATGGTGGAGAACGTCATGATGACCATCAGTGCCAGGGCCATGTGCCACTTGGCCGATCTCTTCAGGTATACATTGTGTCTGGTCGTTTGCCAGAAGTATGATTGGTTTTGTGACATGCTGGTGTGTGTGTTGTGTGTGTAACTTGCACCTCATCCAAGTCGGTGTGTGATCTCTTTGAGCTTATAGTACGAATACGTGTCCAATGCCTCCGGCTATCTGAAATGAAATAAGTTGCCCACACTCATGAGTATAGTGCTCTAGTTCTCAAGACAATGTATAGAGTGTGTGTATGTGTGTGTGTGTGTTAACTAATCAGTTCACAAGTGTGTTCTCGCCACACTACTATTTGTCGATGGCAAATATGTCCATGTCTGTGTTTAACCAGCAAATCTGAATCCACCCGGGCCACAGCTAAATCAGCAGGCTAACCGCGATGCCAAGATAAGAGCGTGCACTGCGTCAACTGTCGCTCGATCTCATGCCACTGATATGGTCACAACAGGCCAAAATTCAAACACTCTTAAGGCATTACGAGTTTTGGTTTATTCTTAGAAGTTTGTTCGCATTTTGAACTAGCTTTAAATGCAGTAGTTAAGTAGCTTTACATTTCAAGGGAGAGCGCAATGGGAGGACAGAGAGCTAGAGGTGCTTTAAGAGTATTAATATAACTAACAGTGCACTAGAGGTGGAGAACTATCGATAGTCGGTGCCATCGATTGTGCTTGATAGTTTCCATAAACTATCGACTATCGACGATAGTAAGAAAAATCTATCGTCGATAGTTGTCGATAGTCCAGTAAGTATATTAAAAAAAATCTATTTAATTCGTTTTTGAAATATTCCTCATTAATTTAAATTTACATTTACTTTAAAAGAATATGAAAATAATCTAATATTCGACGACTATCGATGATAGCGATCGATCACTATTGAGAGTGAGCGCCGCTATCGATGGCGAGTCGATAGTGGCCAACCATCGATAGTGTCGATAGTGCTATAGATAGTTCTCCACCTCTACAGTGCTCAGTGGTTGGACTTGTATGGAGACGCGGCCAAAAATACTTCTAGTGGACATATCGTTATGAAATTAATACCAAAAATCTAAAAAAAATATTTTAAGTATATAATAAAAAAAATTGGTCAAATAGGACGTTAATAGGAATAATCGGTTTAAAATCAACATTTAGTATGAAAAACTTTTTGGTTTTTCAAGATATCATAGCCAATCTCACAGATTTTGTGTTTGCTGCAGGTTTATATATCCTTATCAAATTTGGTTAAAATCGAAGAGCTATATCTTATACAAAAGGATGGTGCAACTTTTAATAAAATTGTCTTTTTCCAAGACCTAAATTTGATATTTGCCCTTTTAATAATAGTATTTCTATTATAATAACTTTATAATTTCCTTTTTACATTTCTGCTATTATTTCTATAAAATTGACTCATATCGCCCACTGTCCTCTGAGCATAGCAACATCTTATCACTTCGCATATGGCTTTAATTGCATTGGTAACTGTGACTTGGCTTTAATTGTCAATTTCTTAAGTTTTCGCTGTATCTGATCCACCCTAAACGCGTCGTCTGTTATAGCAGAGCATATTTTGGCAAATGGACCCGCCGACGTCAGAGGCGCCCACTAAAACTATTGATTAGATAAAAATAAATGTGAGCAAGTTGCTGACAACTTAATGAGTGGTGTAGGCTATAACGAATTGCAGATACCCTAAGGCAGCAAGAGGTCTCTTACTAGTAATGCTAGTAGAATCGACTGCATTTATCAAAGAGCAACAAAAGTTGCTTTAATTTACAGTTTTATATCTATATTTTATTTTTATATATTTTCTTTTATATTTTTGAATGATTCTATATACATTTTCCAATTGGAAATTACAGAACATATTTTATATATGTATTTTCTTTTATATTTTGGAATGATTCTATATACATTTTTCAATTGGAAATGACTGAACATATTTTATATATTTATTTATAATTAATAGCAATTACAACTAAAACGAAAGTCTCTGCTGTTAAGCGTGCTGTAATTAACTTGTTTAATTAATTGCTTATTGAATTGTTAATGCCATTTGCTAAACAACCTTCACAATAAACTAGATAATTCCCATTTATGGGCTAGCGTATGGAGAGGCAGGCGTGCGAGTACGTGACCAATAGCTGATATCAAACGTAGCACAAGTATCTCGATTATACAAATATATTATGCTATATTTAGCAGTCAATGTTGATTGAGTAAACCCAGTAAAACTGATATAGTAGTAGGATTGCAAGTCACTGAATATTCAGTTTCTGATGTAGTACTCTATGCCCATATCATAAAGGAATGTAATCACAATTTGCATAGCTGCCTAAACGAGCGCCTAACAGTTTAATATACATACTAACAAGTGTGCTTTACATATTTAACTTTTGTTGATGTTTTTGCAGTTCCCAAAGAGTGGAATTTCTCTGTTTACAGGCGGGATTGTTTATGTGATTTTATATTATTTATTATTATGTATATACTGTACTTAAGTGTGTGGTTGTGTTTGGTGTGTGTGCTTCCCATTTGCTGAATATAAATCACACACTACTCTCTATCTCTCCTGTGTTATGCCTTAGTCACTGCTACTCTTTTATCTTCTCGAGTTGTTTAAATGTTTACAATATAAATAAAAGATTAATGAGCAGAAAGTCCATGACAAGATTTGGCAAAAGACGCAATTAAAAGTTATTTTTACTAGAACACAAATTATATTTAACGTGAAATGTGTTTGCAACTACGTAAGAGGTCTTCTTGTTGTTGTTCATGTTAGTGACGTTTCACTGTATGCATATAGTATCTATAGTATATCACTGCGGAGGCGTTTGGCGTTTGGTTGGGGACAAGGACAAGGCAAGAGGCTGCGCTGCGTCAGCAATACTCAATTAATAACAAACAGAATTTAAATCGTTCAACTCGCATTACTTATATAATTGTTTATAATAAACAAAAGAGAAGGGCCAATAAGAACAGCAACAACAACAACAGGCACAACTAAGAAAAAGCAAACCGAGTAGCTGACCGACAAATCAATTGACCGTTTCATTGCCTGCGTGTTCTCAGCTTGATTAATACCCTGTAACAATTAACAGTCGCCGGGTATGCCTATGCATTGCACTGTATTAAATGAACATACGTCAGCCCGTATGTCACCTGTCGCACAAGAATCACAGGGTATCTCACAGTCTAGTGTAATCGATATGTTAACCTGTTTGTTTATTTATACAGTTTAATTACTAACAACAAATTACATTTAGTAATTAATGCGCTTGTGTAAATGTTGGCATTGATTTTCATTTGTTTGTTAATTTTTCTTGTTATTTATAAATTTCTATTCGCATAAACAACGACATGCATTATGTTGTCGTATTGGCTGTTTTCCAGCTAAATACAATTATTTGCGTGGCACTTTTCTCGGCGTATGCTCAGCGCGGAAAACACATGAATTGAATATTACACAAATGATGCGTGTTTTAACTTATAATCAATTACTAACAAACGGCACGTTTTATTTAGCAGAGGTACTATCAGTTAGCTATTTTTTGCATAGTATAATGAGCTTTTTCACACACTTGTGGCATCACTAATTCTGCGGCGCTGACGATAGCAAAATTGATTTCTCGCTTTCAAGTGTAAATATGGTAACACTACACACACACACACTTCTCTTGGCACAATTAATATCATCTCTTGTATGCACGCATGAATTGTAGTGTATTATAATTAAATTAATATGATTTCTGCGAAAAACCAATTAAGCACGTCCTTACATTGCCAGAACTATTTTGTTAGTGATGCTAATAAGTCGATTGTAAATAATATCGATTTATTGCTTATTGACGCAGAATGCTTACCCACCGCAAAATGATCAACGCAAAATGAGACTTTGGTGGCGCAAGTTTCTAATTTTTGAATAAATAACGGAAAATTACTGCAGAATTGAAATTGGTTGCATTTTATTACATTTTGAACTTATGGAAATGTCGCCAGAACAAATATCTTAATGTAACAAGAGCCAAAAAGATTCTGCGACCTGAAAGACTTCAGCGGGTTATCCATATACCAATCTGTTTGGTTGACCAGCTTCTGAGATCTCCATTCTATTGTTTTTGTAACATGGGATTCTGCCCCTGTGTTACTAATTGTGAGATTCTTATTTAATACTATTTTGAGTAGGTACTCCGTTGGCGTGGCAGTGACAAGTATGCTGCATGACTCGTCTATCTCGCTTCTCTGGCAGTGATGGGCACTGCAACCAGATCCTTTCTGAGAAATTAACTAAAAGAAATCAATAAGAATTTAAGAGACGAATTGAAGTTGATATCTATAATTACCTGAATAACAAATCGCATCACCTGCACATCCACTCCAATAAAAGCTACTCAATGCACAGTGGTTCAGTCTTGATGCCTGTCCCAGTGCTCTCTATTAGTTTGCACGGAATTTGGACGAATTTAAAGCTCAGTTGCATTCCGTTAGCCTGCAACAGTTGTAGCGCACTCTCGCTTAATCCAAATGTGACCACCTTTCCTCCCTTGGCTTCGCTTGTTTGTAGCAGCGCCCAGGTATTGGATGACATACGGTGGTTTTGCTTTCGTAAGAAGTCGATGGCAACGTCTGTGTCCTCATCTGGGTGTGGCAAGAACACTGACACCGTAGGCATTGTTGGGATTTGGCAGGAGAGACAAGTATACAGTTTTACACCCTCAATAACGTCTAGCTGTGGAACTATCGATTCCAGCCACTCCCTGGTCTCTGAATCCATACAGGTAAGAATTAGTAGGCCTGGCCTGAAGTGTATGCCATTGAAATTCATGCTGCTATTACAGGCATTCAGCATCTCTTCCATCAGTGCGTCGGACACTATGTTCAGTTCTTCTTCAGTGAGGTGCCGTTCTGGGTAGTTCACCGCCATTACCGCTACCTCTATCGATTGGGCCGAGACTTTAGCTCGCTTGGCGTCTTGATGAGTTTCTTCCTCCTCTACTTGGCTTAGAGTTCTCTTCCGATCCGCGCTCACTTGTGGTAAGGTGTGGGGAACCGGTCGCTGTGTTTGAATGGCTGTCGGGCAATTCTCTTGGGTGGGTTGTGCGGTGTGGTCCAGCTGTCGCTGTGTTTGGACTGTTGTTTCTCTCTGTCCTGATGAAGCAGTCTGTTGTTTATGCTCTAGCGCTTTTTTCCGCGCCTCTTCTGGTGGCAAGCCTCTCTGCAGGTACCGAAGGTACCACTTGCGACCAGCGCCACTTAGTCCATGCCTAAGTGCATCACCAGGGCCGCCGGGCTCTCCAGCTTTGGGCATTGCTAGTGCTAGTCTCTTGCCGTTTTTCATCAGTCTTGTGGATGTGCTCGTTACTCGAGAGTGGAAAGGTAATGCCTGCTGCTGCAGGTGGAGGTTCACCTGTCGTCCACTATCGTCCAGTGCCTCCTCTCTTATCCAGTCCGTCATTTGTGTTGCGGTCATCGCCCGCTGTGTATATTTATCATATATTTTATATTGTTCATTCATATTTTAGGACCCACGAGTGTGGGGGAAGGGGTGTCCGCCGTGCCATAGCCCCCGTTAGCACGGTAAGTCCTTAGTTACTCACTGAGGCGGACAGGTATCAGTGAGGCTCCGTTAGAATACAGTCGGTTACCCCTGACTGCAAACCAAGCCAATGGGCACGGAAACGCATAACACCCTGGCTTAGGGGAGTGAAGTGGCCCCATGGCCTAGGGACCTCACCACAGCCCTACCACCAACCATGTCGCCCTACACTTCACCATGCCGTACCATTGAGGGGCACTAACACAGTTTAGCTGTAGGACAGACTTAGCCGGGTCCTCTCTGTGCAGCCACAAAGATAACTGGAGACCCGTTGCCTAGCCGACACCCTCGCAGAGGGTTCAGTTGGGGATTTTGTCAGCCAATTGTGTTATAATCAGGGCTAAGAACTTGATGAATGTGATTTGCAATTCTATTAACTTTAAGTCTAAATTGTATTCAATAAAAGAAGACTTTGACTGGGAGTTTTTAAACCTTGATTACAACTACTTAATATAAACTATGATAAATATAATGCAAACATAAGAAACGGGTGAATGACTTCAAAATCAAACCTACTATGCGAAGACTCTATGTGCTCTATCGATCAATCGGCGTAGATATGAAACACTTATCTTATCGTTTAACAATTACATTAAATTAACCTCAATCGAAAGACCTGAGACTGATAAGAATTCAACGTTATACACTCAGAAATGCAACTAAAGTTTGTATTTATTTACACAAAACAAACAGCAGTTAAAAAGGCATTGCATTTAAATAAATTATGCGTAATGTTCGCGATTGCTTTTTGGCTTAAAATGTTTAAATTATTGAGGAATTACTAAAGTTCCTGAATGGAAAACCCTTGTTCTCAATCATCGCTGAGCCCGTGCAGCCGCTCTGACTGCTTTCTGCATCTGATCTTCCTTGTAGCAATTGCGCACGATGAGATTGAAATACTTATGCACACCATATATAAAGAAACGCAATGGTCCAATGAGTATGGAGTGTAGGAAATTTGTAAAGAAGCCATTCCAGGGTAATAAAGCTCCACCCATCATGGTTAGCAGCCAACTCTCATAGCCCAGAACGGATACGAAGTTGCCTTTCTACAAAACGCAGCAAATATTATTACATATACTCAAGGAATATACTGGACAACATACCAAAGCATCCTTGAGTATGGAATGAGCCATGTCTTCGGGTTCGATTAGACCTCCGTTTCCTGATATGATTTTAGTTTCACGCGGTTTGGATAACTCCTCTTGCTCAAACCCAGGTGTATTAGTATCACAAGGTAGGGCTAGTGTCACAGACACGCCATATACCCTGGCTTCCATGGCAATGGTCTCGGCCATGGCGCGTAGTGCGTATTTGCTGGCAGCGTACGGCCCATAGCCATAGATGCCGAACATGGCCGCCAGTGAGGAGGTGAGCACAATGATGCCATCTCCGGCCTTCTTCATCTTGGGCAGGACATAACGAGTGCAATTGTAGCTACCAAAGAAGTTTACATTCATCATTCTGTGCACATCCTCAACGGCTACCTCCTCGAACAGGCCACAGATTGCCATGCCGGCGCAATTGATGAGCGCATAGATATCCCCAACGGTCTCCTCCAGCTCCTCAAACACATGCTCAACCTGAGTATAATCCCCGCTAACGTCGAGGCTGCGATATTGCAATTTCTGCTCCGGCCGCTGCCTGTACGCCTCCATAAGAGCAACTGCATCATCTGGGGCATACATTGTGACAGTTAGTTAATGTTGGAGCTCATTTTACTTCTTTTGCTACTCACTTAGGCTTTCTTCATCACGTGCAATGACTGTGACATCGGCTCCTTTTTCCGCACAACCAACGGCCAGGCATAGCCCGATGCCTTTGGAGCCACCAGTGACTACCACATGGCGTCCGGCAATGCTCTTGGATTTTTTCTTTGTTACGCTGACAAATATCACAACGTGTACTAAAACCACAATGACTACACATATAATAACTTCCAAATTTAACTCCATTGCAGTAGAAGCACAGTTATCAAAAGCACCGTTTCTTCTGATAGCGATTTAACGTTTCCACATATAAAAAACGGGGAAAAAAATGGACTGGTGGTCCCGTATTAATTTAAAAGAAGAAATCAGATTTGGACGTCGGCAAACTAGGTGTTATTCGCAAGTATGAAATATTTAATAAGAAATGAATTCAAAGAAATGTGAGATACTGCTGAAATTATTATTATCGTTATCGATGTAGCGATTAATTGAATATGAATTGTGGTGGCATGTTGAATTTGGACGACATATCGTAAGCTTAAAAACATCGCGAAACGGTAAATCGTACTAAATCATCGACGGAAGAGGTTAACTAAGGAAGTTGAATGAAGGCGCGAAACTGATGAGCCAAATCATGACACCAGTCGTGGCTACATTCGTAAAGCTGAATGTGAGCCCAACAGAAGAATATATTGTATATATATTGTGGGAAATTGATTTTAGCTTAATCAACCTCATCCACGTAAATGGCCAATTTAAAAAATAAATTGCCATTGCGCCCAACACAAAAGCGCAAATTTTGGCGCAAAACGCCAAGTGTGGCAGCCGTGACCAAAATATTACTTTTTGCTAATTATAATCAGAACTGCAAAATATCATTAAAATTAGATTTAAATAGCTGCCGACTTTAAGATAGTCAATATTATTGAAAAAGAAGTAAGCAGGAGCGGAAATAATCATGGCCACGCTTCCACCGCGCAAGAATCAGACCCCCACACGAATCTGCAGCAATATGAAGCCGCACCTCACACCGCTCCAAACGCTGCTCCAGATGGGATTCCAAAAACATAGAGCGTAGGTAACGGTGCCCCAGAGGTACCAATTGTCTACATATAGTTACTCTGTTCAGTTTGACTCAGTATAATGCAGGCATAAACAATGTCGAGCAGCGCTGCAGCAGTTATTGATTATTTCTTTTTGACTTGCCCCAACCTCTGCCCCCAATAGTGAAAAGGCGCTGGCGTCGACCGGCAATAGAGGTGTGCAAATTGCATCTGACTGGCTGTTGGCGCATGTAAACGATGCCGCCTTGGATGAATGTGCGCCACGCGAGTACATCATATATGCGTGTCCAACTGGACCATTTCTACAACAACTCGAGGAGTTCTGGTCAAAGTCGCGCCAGACGTGTGGCTGGAATGGAGCGCATAACTATGTGCCACACATAACCCTGGTGTCATTCTTCAAGGTAAGCCACATGACAACCATGAGAATGTAATGTATGTCAAATTTGTTTTTAACAGGCGCCGGATGAATGCTCTCTGCAACTGTCTAAGGCCCTTAAGCAAGTGGTCGACATGACCGGGGCTCTGCTGGATCGACCCATCAAGTTGGAGCCATACATGAGTCAAAACTTCATGGGCTTCTTTGTGGCCGAAGACGATGCCAACTATCTGAAGCGCCTGGCCTTGCAATACGTGAAGGAAGTGTCCAACTCAAGTATGCCCTTGCCTTGCCACTAACTGCAGATTAGTTGTTGCACTTTTGGTCTGTTTTGGGTTTTTTAAACATTATTTTTCTGGTTATTATGGTACGGTTGAATTGAGTATTGGCGTGGCTTACGGTTTCCATCTTTTCCTATCTCTCTGCCTACTCCAACTACCTCTAATCGTTGGCAACGGGAACGGTGGTGATGGATTCCAGTTATAAGCGATACCTACGAACAACTGGACGCTATCGTGGCCTGCTTTCCCTGGTGCGGAGCCGTATCATCTGGCACTCGCTGCATACCGCGCAGCAGTCGATGTAAGAGTCATGTATTACAATCAATCTGTATTCTCGTTCACTCACAATTATTCAGTATTGTTTGCATGCGTAGTGTTACTATATTGTAGACTATTTGCTTATCTGTATCAATTTCATAAGGTGACTAAAGCTTTTATCACATCATGACTTGTCACATTTATACTTTATAAGTCAATACAGTTTGTAGTGCCTCATTCAGTCGTTGCGTGACTGGCATACCTTTTAGTTTACCGAGACTAATAGAATCCAATTATCAATTACCACTACCTGCAGCAATATCACTCGAGCCACACGTTAAGAGTCTGCACTTGACGCTCGCCTATCAGTTCCCGCAAGCACAATTCAATGCACTAAAAACGCTGGTGGAAACGCTTGATGCCAGCTGTGCATCCAATTGGGAGCTGCGTCTGTATTCCCGCGATCCACGACTCGCGACCAAACAAGTTAGCACCACCACCAGCCACAACGTATGCACACAGATTAATTTGAGTCTTTCACTTTCCAGGTGCAAAAGGTTGTCTATCCACATAATCCACACGAGACGGATGAGCTAGAGCTGCGCATTGGCGACTACATCTACTTAAATAGCGAAGGTGTCGATAGCTCCAGCGACGGTTGGGCCGAGGGCATCTCGTGGCTTACAGGCAGCACTGGACATTTGCCTGTGAATTATACGGAGCGCACAGCAGAATCGGATGCTTGGACACTGCATCGTGTGGTTCAGCTATCGAAGAGTGTAGCCTCATCCCTTAACTCTGCCGAGGATCTGGACATTGTAGACGGACGCAGCATATCGACGGAGCCCGAAGAGCGTCATCGTGAGCTTCAGCAAAGTAAGTTGGAATACATTCCGGTTACCTGTCAATCTTATCTCACTAATTGTATTGATTTAGGCACACAGCATCCCGAGATCATAGAGGGCTCATCTTTCGAAGAATCCGAGCAGAGCGTTGAGAAATATTTGCGCCAGACTCTGCAGCCTTGCCTGGAACTGCCGTCGGTTCAGCTCCTCAACAGCCATAATCTAGCACACCAGCATAATCCGCACACGCCCACAATTGAGATTACTGCCAATATGTCTTCCTGCTCAACGTCCAACTCGGTGTCCAAGAACGTTGACGAGATCATGGTGGAGCCACCGCCAGTGCAGGCACCGCGTCCGGATGACACGCTCAGTGTTCATTCGGATCACGATCATTCGCTGCAGCCGAGCTCACTGGACGCTGGACACACCAAGAACCGTAAGGTGTTCATTATGCGACATGGCGAACGTGTCGACTTTACCTTCGGCACTTGGATACCCTACTGTTTCGATGAGTTCGGCAACTACATGCGCAAGGATCTGAATATGCCCAAGATCTTGCCACATCGCAGAAACAGTCCCGATGGCTGGCAGAATGACTCGCCGCTGACCAATGTCGGTGTCTATCAGGCGCGCCTAACCGGTGAGGCACTGCTGGAGGCACAAGTGCAAATCGATCATGTTTACTGCTCACCCTCCTATCGTTGCGTGCAGACCTGTACCAGCGCTCTGGAGGGATTAGGCCTAAAGGGCAAGCACAAAATTAAGCTGGAACCGGGTCTGTTTGAATGGATGGCCTGGTATCCGAACGGTGTGCCCGACTGGTTGAGCAGCAGCGAACTCAACGATGCCAAATACGACATTGACGTGAACTATACACCCGTGCAGCTGGCTAGCGATTTGACGGGCCAACTGAAAGAGTCCACGGAGCAGTTCTACACACGTAATCATGAAGTGCTGTTGCAGCTGCTCGAGCGCACGAGTAAGTAATACATATTTTATATGCAGAATATTAAGCATTAATGCTCGAATTCCAATTGACAGCTGGCAATTTACTTGTTGTGGCACATGCCACCACACTGGACACCTGCTCTCGGCAGTTGACTGGCGGAGCACCACGTAACACAAATGAGTTGCGTCAGGTCATTCACAAGATACCCTACTGTAGTCTGGCCACTGTGGAGCAGGTGGACGGCATTTGGAAACTGGTTGAGCCGGACTGCCTGCCCGTGACACACTCGAAGAATCCACGCTTCGAGTGGAACGCCTTGTCGGCCACCTAGTGCTCGTGCTTGGAGCAGTTTCTCTGCACGCATTGAGACTGATTAGAGACATGACCAAACTGAGAACCACACACACATATGCAACACACACATATATACGTAATTTGTTAAGTTTAATTATTATTTGTAGTTGTAAACGATGCGCCATGCCAGTGTTTAGTTGTGCTTTACGCGCTTGATAGGAATTATATGATAAGCCGTCGAAAATGCTGCTGAAACTGAGCTTCTTGGCTCGGTGTTTTTCATACATTTTATACGCTATGCTGTTATAACAAATACAATAATGTATACAATATATAGAAGTAGCTGCTGCCGTTGACACTGTCGTATAAGTGCATATTTAACCTGTGTATCCACATCTTAACTAGATACCCCTTAGTTTTGCAACTATATAAACTATATTTGACAATTAAAGAGCCGTACCCCTAGCCTTAGTTCCGCTTTAGCTTGGCCCGTTGGCCTCTCTCTGACTAGCTTATTAGCCTTGATTAGCCTTAGCTTAGCGCAGAGCAGTCTCAATTAGCTATAGAGAAAACGAACCCAGAGGCAGAGATACAGATACACTGCTAGTGTCATATTATAATCGCCTATAGATATTTAATTCTAAACTAAGATGAAATCATGTTATAACGCACAATTAACAACAATAAAAATTATTACATTAATACGCTACTTTTTTTGGGAAAGAAAACAAGACTCAGTTCACGTTTTTTTCGGCTCAATAGAAAAAGCCGGCAATTTGTTTTTGTTTTATTTTTTATTGCGCATTGAATTAGTACGTTAATTTGTTGTAATCGTTAAAACTATGAAATACAGCATAATTGTTGAACTATTTAATTGAGTTATTATTACTTTTATTATTATTATCTGTATCGGTAATTTGTAGTACATGAATAAACACATAGTCTGTCATATAGTTCTTATTATAGTTGATTTCTCTTTAGGTTTGTCGTTATTTGTGTCTAAAAATGATCCAATAATGGACTCGAACGAATTGAAAACAAATTAAAATACATCTTGTCGTTATATATGTCTGTATATAATGTGAAGTTTGAGTTGAATTTAATGTTTACATTTAAAAATTGCTCAAGGAAGAGGTTAAGTATTTTAAGCATTTCTTTGTGTTGTTTGTATAGTCAAAAAGTACTTTGAAAACTCGCGTCACACACACTCTGTGACAGCGGTTGGTCATCCCAAATCATTTTCATATTTTGTGTATAGTAATAACTAAAAATCGGCGCATTAAGCTGACGGGCAATGTCTTGTAAGTTTTGTTTAAGTTAGATCGCTGATCAGGAGAAGGGAAATCCGTTGGGGAAGTATCCCATACCCTGGGTCAGCTGTATGGCCAGGAGAAGCAGGAGCAAGACGAGTACTACGCCTGCTCTTAGCCAGGATCATTGCTCCGACGCTTGGTTGTCTAATTGTTAGCACTGCACCTTACCGAATTGGGCACCGCGACGTTCCAAATGCTCTCGATACTCTTTGTAATGCATCTGAATCTCCTGCGAGCGATAGCGGGTCAGCTTGATCGATTTCCTCAACTCCTGAGTGATGACAGCGCGGTAGCCGCCTTTGCGCAGCAACGAGTCAATGGTTTGCACCTGATCCCAGCCCTGTTCGGTGGCCACTTGCGGCAGGTAGGTGGCTGTGCGCTTCAAGCCACGCTCGGTCAAGAACTCAATCCGTATGCCATGGACGCCCAGCTGCCAATCGAGATGACCCTGAGCCTCCTCAAAGTTCTGCAATATGGACACGGACACCGTTAGCCGGGGCAATTCATCGCGCGAAATTGGCGCAAATCGGGAGTCCTTGAATGCGCTAGTCAGTGCATATTCGCGGAGGCCATTGTGCAGCTCCATGGCACTGAAGGTGCCAATGCATCCGCGCAGGCGTTTATCCCTGCCAATTTTCCAGGTAACAAACAACGGGTAGGCATCGTTGCTGAACATCGGCGCAACGGGTCCGTCAATATTGTTCAGCTCGCAGTCAAGGACCTCAAAGCAGAAGAGGCACATGTCCGGCACGGCGATGTTATCCAACGGCTTTATCCTCACCCCATGCCCGTTCATGTAGGGCTGCGAATAGTGCACCGACTGCTGCTGATGGTGATAATCATCGCCATTGTTGCCGGAATGCTGCTGCTGCTGCGATTGTTGCTGCTGGTAGTTGTTGTGGTGTTGCTGATGCTGATGGTTATTGTAATGGGAATTGGACATTTTATCTGCTGCTGCAAAGATTTATTCTACCGATTACGATTATATTATGTATATATATATATTTATATATAGCTAATGGCAGTGCACGTTGATGATCTAGGTTCAATTCAACAAAGGAGTTTCAACGAAAACGAATCCTGCTAATCACTTCGCCAGCCAAGCGTATCTCGTCCAGTATGTTTTGGGTACTGAAACAACAGCAAACAGCAATAATTAATCCTAATTATCATTTTCAAAATGGAGGCAACGACATGTGGACATGTGGCACGTGGTGTGGCGTGGCGTGGTGTGGCATGGTGTGCTTACCTTGACTATGAAGTCACTGGGCACCCTGTATTGGTTTGCTTGCACACTCAAACAGAGCTGACACAGCGCTTTCTTCTTTTTCTTCGGGCACAATGCAACGCCTTTTGCATTTATTAGCTGCCTGCACCTTTGTCTACGTCTTCGTCTGCGTCTCTGTCTCTGTGTTGTTAGCTTCCGGACATTGGCTCTTGCTCTTTTGGGATTCTGCTTGGCTGCCGTTTAGATTGCTATATAGCCATTGCTCATAAACACAACATTGATTTGCAGCTTCTTCACACCTCTTCACACGTTTTAGTTCGTCTCTCCTTTCTTTGTGGGCTGTGAGTGAATTTTCATTTCAACTTTGTATCAAATCCCACAAAACGTTATCTATTTTCACCTTTTGTCTCGCAACAACTTATTAAAATCTCATTGCGTTATCTGTGTGGGAGACGGGAGAGAGAAGAGAAAGTAATGCAATTCTTGTTTTCTAATTCGTTTCATTTTCACTATCTTTTTAATTGCTCTTTGTTCACACTTCATTTGCATTTGTCACACACTGCCATGCACTCTTATGACAAAAATATGATTTCACAAAGCCATTGTACAGTATCAGCACTGTTTGTGCTTTTCGATTTCTGTTTAATTGAAATGTTTTAAACTAACTTTACCTTTTTATGACTTCTAAAATAATGTAAACAAATTTACCAATTTTTTATGAAGCAGTGTTGCCCAATGCCCAAAGATGGCCTAAAAAAATATAAATCTAAATACTACGCTATAGTGTTGTCAATGTACTGCAGTGTTACACTTAGAATACTCGAATTTTGTGCAAGTAGTAACTATTGCTGAAGAAAACAAAAAGAAATGAAGTAAATAAATTCTATAAAAAAATTACACGTGGCATAAAATATGCATAAACCCTCTTATATTAAAAACAAAGAACAGTATTTTTGGTATTTTTTTGCGATAAGTGAAACTTTAATGTTGACAACCCTGTCTGGGAGCACAGCCGTATACAAACAAATCGAGAATAAAAGAAAGAATAAAATAATTTACAAGTGATAAAATGGCTTTGGCAAATGTACTTTTGCTTAGCCAAATATCGGGCCATGTTTTGCTGATTATTTTATCATTGTGCATTCTTCTGCCGTTATCCATCAACCTGAATCAGTTTTGGTGTGTATTCAATTTGCGTAGTATCTCTTATTGGGAAAATGATAATCATGACATTAAATGACTAATGATTCTATCACTACATTCACACACAATCCCACCAGTGGTCACTGCTTACTCTTCACAACGGGCAAATGGAGGGAGCAGGATGGTATGTTTGATGTGCGATGGGCGTCAATTGGATTTTGCCAATTTCCTCTGATCACGGGAAGCATTCTGACTATCATCTCTGTTGTGCAAATTTACCGGTGCGTACTTATATTATCTCATTAACTATTCTCTTCAATTAACTCATTTTCTTTATGTCTACTGTAGTTATGTTCGCATGAAGGATGAAGAGTCCTTTATAGCACTCTTTGTTGATGTTATCCTTGGCGTATGGATGCTGGCATTGTCCATAATTTCGGCAATTATCATTACTCTGGGCTTCATTGTGTGGTGCGACGGTATGACTGAACGTTTCCCATCATGTGAGATTTCAGCTGGTCAGAACATTATACGCGGTGATACGGAAAAAATCAACACATCCGGATTTTACGTTGAAATGGGCACAGCCCAGGTAAGTGACACTTTCCAGTGCTTACTCGTACATTTTAATCCTTAATCAATGTGCATTTTATTTAAGTTCGGCGCATGGGGAGCATTTGCCATATCGGTGGGCATTGCAGTCATCGCGTTGTTGAAACTCATTCACAACCACCAAGTGCGCAACATCAAGGTGTCCATGTACCTGGAACGTCAACGCTTGGTTAATCAACAGCAGTACGATGGACGTTCAACACCTCCAATTGCTTCTGGTGTTTCATCAGAGTCCGAACAGAACAAATAGTTGCAGTGTGCGCCAAATCAGCAATTTGTTATTCTTTATATATTTCTCATTATGTGCATAATAATTTTAATATGCCATTTCATCTTCGTACTCACTATAGCGGTTGAAACGCGGCAGCATGCGTACACTATGTAGTGCAATTGTATGATATTATGTTTACCTATGTTTGTATTTATTTATAAGTATAATATGTTATATAATATATCAATGTAATCTAATCGATCAATTCCAAAACTTATTCAATAAATTTTATAAGTGCTCGATATGAAATGTTGCACAATTAACTTGGGGAACTAGTGAAGAAGTCCAATTGGGAATCTTACTGCTTGAAGTGGTTAAATGGTGCGAGTCTTCTCTAAATATTTCGGTTACTAATTGAATGGTTCTATTCTTCGCTAAAGTTGTACCGAATAACTTGGTTTCTCTACTAAAAATTTTTGACTGAAAATCACGGCAGTCATAATTCGGTTTTTCGCTGTAAAATATAAATATTTATAGTGTTAACAATACTTACTGAAAATTTAAATATTTATAGTGTTAACAATACTTACTGATCACTGTACCAAGGAAAACCAAGTATTGTAATTCTGTTATGTCAGTTACATTTATTTTGCAGTTATTTCCGTTTCATATCTGTTTCTTTTTTTTTATGTTGCAAGAATTTGTCGTTCTGTCAAACGGATTTGGATTGGATTTTGGATTTTCGCATTTGTGTTTGCATTTGCATTTCAACAAAATATTCAATAAAGACTTTTAAAGCGACTCCCATTGTACATAATAAATTCCGTATTTGCATGCGTAGTCTGTTTAACAATTTCCTCAAGGAATTCAAGGATATTTCAATTATCTCCCCCTAACTTTTCTGTAGCGAAACAAACTTTTGTTCTCTTCTGTTCTCTTTTTGTTTAATATACATAACATATACATACACTTCTTTCTTCACGTTTAATTTTCATTTTCATTTTCATTTAGTCTCTGCTCGGCCTGCATAAAGTTTGATTTAATGTGGAGCAAAAATGGTGGCATTTTACTTTGGTTTAGAGAAAAATAGTTACTTGTTTCACATTTACTTTATTTATTTTGTATGTTATGGATTTTGTTGTTCTGTTTGTTTTTCTTGCGTTTGTGAAACAATCTTTGTAGTTGGCTCAGAAATGTTACCGGTTTTTATACGTTTTTTGTTTTGTTTTTGCTTATAATTAACACTACATCAATGTATTTACTATAATTAGTATTTTTAGTTGTTGTTTTTTTTTTTAGGTTTTTATGGTTTTTGTTGGTAATTATGTTTTGGATTTCTTTGAATAGCATATTATATTAATTTTTGGTTTTGTTTTTTTTTTGTGTTTTTTGTTTTTGGTTTTCTTAGATCTAGACTTTTGTTTTTATTATTTATTTAATACATTTAAAAAAACATAACGAAAATGATTGAAAAAACAACGTGTTGTTTTTCTAGCAGTGTATTCTTGTACGAAACGAGGCAATAATGAAATCACCTTCAAGCTGCTATTTATGTGCCCGTGGCTAATCGGTTCGAACTCGAATATTCGGATTCGAACGTGGACGCAGAAGGACGCATGTCGGGTGTATTAACAGTGGGCTACGCAATAAGACAAGTGTTTAAATTTGAGAAATGATTCTTTTAGAAGTAATTGGTTTTTCTTTTTAGTATGACGCGCATTTTTGTTTTGTTCTTGTGTATATATTGCATAGCCCAGTGTGCGAGTGCCGAGATTATGCGCGATCCGCTGGGGGTAAGTTACGGAAATCGGGTGTATTCTGATTAACCTCAGACACTGAGCCCCTTAACTACAGCTGGACGAGGTGATTTGTTGAACATAAAAACGAGTGAAGCTCAACATTTCAGCTCTTCCTTTATTCACTTTACAGTCATGAATAAAATATGCCATAATTTTCAGCCGAAACAATCAGATAGGTAGGAACTGTTATGCGATTTCCGTGTCGGCATAACAGTAAATTGGAATTGCGGTAGAACTGTCTGTTAGTGTTTAAATCAAATAGAACTTGTTTGGTGTAGGCATCAGAGCCATTGTGAATGTTCCGCATGTTATCGCCATCGAAACTGGATATTCGCATTCACAATGGCTCTAAAGGTGTGTAGTGCGGGCAGGGATGCAGCGAATGTGCATGCGAATATCCACATTCGCAGAACACGCACATTCGCTGCATCCCAAGCAGCTGACATTAATTCACTTTCCCTTTTAGATTCCTCATTTTCTCGTGTTTTCCTGTGTTTGTGCCTTCTTTGTCCTGTGTCTAACAAAAGACATAATGTAAAATTAGTTATAAAACTTTTCAAAAATTGTTTTCTTTATAAGCGTTTTGAAGTTGAAATTGTAGTTTTTTGTTTTCCTTTTCTTTGTGTGTTTTGTATTTTGGTTTTCTCTTCACTCAAGATCCAAAAATGTACTTCTTAGACAAATGCACATGGGAAATACTTACACGCCCCAAAAACTAATACCACTGAGCGGTAGACCTCAGTCAGGATCTCCGGTCTGGGCACAGTTCTTATTATTTGTATCTTTCCGTTAGAAAATGCATTCGTTTACATTTGTTTTTGTTTTTCTTTTATAGAATTTGATGCGCAACAGTGGAGAAAATTCATACCAATTGCACAATCCAAATTGATTTTCTTCTAATGCCATTCATATTTTCATTCATCTTAGGTCTATGCTCGGCATAGACGTATTACTGTGCAAATTTCTGGTATATTAATACTCTTATGCGAATTGTTCCATTCCAATAAGTTTCTTTATGTTACAAACAATGCAATTTGCAGTAGATGTGTTTAACTACAGCTTCGTACGAATTTTCTCGCATCTGTTGTACATTTCCTTTTGTTCGTTTGTTTCTTAGCCGTGAGTTTGCTTTGCGCCTTTAGCGCTGAGCCGCACTGTGGCGCCACCTATGCAAAGGGTTGCCAAACGGTGCGGCGTTCTGCCTAATTAGTGAATATTCTTTTTTACGTCATTTTTGGTTATGTTTTCTTTGGTTTTTCTTCTTTTTTTTTCATTCCGATTATGTTTCAACAAACAAACAATTAATAACAATTGAATTTTGTACTATTTTATGTTGTAATCGTGTTTCTTTTCATTATTTGTTTTTGGTTTTGCTTTAGAACTCTCCTGTAACGGTATCACTAATCTGTTACTGTTTCCTGTTTTTGTTTTACATACATAGGAACAAAATGATAAGGAACATAATTAAACTTGAATTTTTTACAACTTTTGCCAGACTATTGTTGTTGTGTGTGTGTGTGTTTATCTGTGTGTTTGGAATTAAAGTTTGGTTATCGAGCGTACTCTTTCCTTTCATTATCTGCAACTTTCTTTGAGTATACATACGATATAATACTAGTTTATACGTAAATTTAATGTGGTACAGCTGCTGCAGTAATAGTATTAGTAATAGTAATAGTAGTAGTAGTAGTAGTTGTAGTTGCAGTAGTAGTAGTAGTTTTGTAGTAGTAGTAATAGTTGTTGTTGTTGTTGCTTTGTCTTGCTATTTGCTGCTGCTGTTGCTCTGCTGCAGTGCCAACTGTTCCCATGGGAACAGTCTCGAGCTGTTTGAGTTTAACGTACTTATTTCAGACATGACATGACAATGACATGGGATATCATCTCTATACATACATACGAATAGTTACACACATATACATAAAAGAGTTAATTTTGATTAGAGTTTTTGATTTGAGTTCAATTTCTTGCCCCCCTGTTACTGTGACTAATATCTTTGGCTGCGACTGTAAGAATTTTATCTTGTAGTGATTGTAGTTCTTATTGTTATTGTTGTTGCTGTTGCTGTGGATGTGTCTGCTGTGTCTGTGGCTGGCAACGCTGTAATTAGCACGTTAAATCAGACGCTCGCTATACCATATTCAGAAGTCCGTATTATTGGGCCCAGCATCGGCCTCGGCGCCATCGCCGACTTCTCCAACACTGGGCGGCAGCGCCAGCGACAGATGCGGCGTGGCAGAGCCAGCGACGAGCATCGTTGGCTCCGTGTTGCGGCGTTTCATTTTGAGTTTGTTCTTTTTCAACATGGTGGCCTATGTATACACGAGTATAATTAATTTCGAATTTCGAAATACAGAATATGATTAGGCAATAGTTAGTTAAATTTAGTTTCGAGTCAGATTGTAGTCGAATTGTTGTAAATTGTTGGTGATTGTGATTCATATTCATATCAGGTATATTTAATATGTTAGAAAAATATATAGAAAGAGAGATAGAGAGACAGAGAAAGAGACCAAGAAAAGAGAGTTAACATAAATGATAATTAGGTATGTATTTGTTGTAAGCAAGTATAGCACTAATATTTGTATCGAAACTAAAATCAAGCAGAATGCAAATAATTAAAATAGTATTGGTATTAACTAAATTACTAAATTAGTTTGAGTAATTTGCAAAATGAATTAATTATTTATTAGTTTTGCTTGTATGGGATGAAAATGAGTTGCTTCTGTTAAATTTCCCAAAAATGTCCTTTTAGCTCTAAGCGCATTCAAAATAAGCAAAAGCAACGAAAGAAAGTAGGAAGAGAAATCATAGACAGCTTTCGGCGGGGGTTTGTGTCTGTGCTGTTGTAGGCGGAGTGTTGTGGCTAGTGGTGGGCGGGAGACTGGCAAAATATGTTTTATACAGTTTATGCCTAAATTCGCAACGAGTATATATGCATAGTTTTCTACTTATTTTGTATTTTTAAATTCAGTTCATAAGTTAAGCTTGTTATCGTTTACAGTTGTTTGGAAGAATTGTACAATATAGAAAATAATGTATGTATGTATTTTTGTTCTTTTTTTAGTTTCGTTTGGTTTTGTGTTTTTTTACGTTGCCTACTAAGTTTACAGTGTTCTTTCGCTTTGCCTACGACTTCAATAATTATTCTATTTTAGTATTTTGTAAGTAGTTTAACTGTTACTGCGATTTACTATGGAAAGAAACAGGAAAACCAATATCGCAGACCCGACAGGTATGCCGAGGCCAAGCTCTATGTGCTGCCAAAGTGCAGCGAAGGCGGCACTGAAGCATCCTTGTCGCCATTTTCAGATGTTTGTTGCTGCTGTTGTTGTTGTTGCTGTTGTAGTTGCTGCTGCGATAGTGACTGTGCTTGTTGCTGCTGTTGTGACACACTTTGCACCGAGAGACTGAGAACCGCCGGCGAGATATGCGGCTCCGTCAGACGTCGCTTACTCTTCGTTTTCTTCAGCATGGTGGCCTGAATATATCATATAAAACACACATAGTCAAATGTGACGTACATACATACATACTTAAACACAAACACACTCAAAACACACATAAACAACAGGCTAAACATAATACGAGCTTTCCCTTTTCAGCAGTGTTGCCAGACTTAGCAAGTTTTTCTGGTATTTTTCAGCACATCTTCGAACTACCGAAGCTCGAGTTGAAATATTATCGAATGTGAAATTATCGAGCTACATTTTCAATGAAAATTTTCAATTGAAATAAATAATAAGAACCAATATATATACAGCCTTGATCGAATTCATATTTTCATAGACATTTCTCAGAAATTTCGATTGCTTTCCGAAAGTATGCAATTGAATTTGATAAGAATTATTTTGCAAGTAAAGAACGACCAGAACTGATCTTTGGATAGTCGATAGCCATTGACAATGGTTCCATCGATTATTTTCCAGCTCCAGCCGATGTATTTTTGTTTTATCCTTATAATGAACGAATATAGGAAACTATTCATACAAATTGAAAACCCTCTGCAAGCATATCATGATTTAATACACAGAGTGAAAAGTCTACTGTTTAAATTTTTGTTTTTGTTTTTTCATTATATACATTTTGGGCATTTGGGACTAAGTAATATCGAACATACACACGAACTAACGGCATCAAGTTTCTAGTTGCATTTAAATAAATTAATATTTATATATATATATGACATAAAACACATTTAGCACAAAAATACAGTTTCTATTTTGATTGCATTTTGAGCTTAGGGGGGACGGGTGGGTCATGAGGGCGTGGCAGTTGGTTGCATGCAAAAACAAACATACAATATTATTATGCAATTATTTAAATATTTTTCACAATTATCGAACTACTCGGTTTTGTACTGGTTTGTTACCGATAAAACATCGATTGTCTCGAGCTATTTAGTATGCAGGTTTGTCATCGATAAGTTATCGATAAGTTTAAACTTCTCTCAGAGATGGTAACAAAATATCCTGTGCCTATATTTAAAACTTTAAGTCATTTTCAATATGACTTAACATAATACTTCTTTGGTGCATTTTTATTAGACCCTTGTATGAATATGGTTTTTGTCAAGTATACTTTGTGGATTCTGACTTTTCAGAGGTGTACAATCAGCAAAAGAGTTAACATATGCAGAAATTGTAGAGTAACCAAATGAAAAAGAGTTTGGGCAAAAGCACAGAGACAGTAGAATGGTAATGGAAACGAAAGACTTTATATTGGTGCTTGGTGCCATATGATCAGATCAAATATTCTGTATTAACTGAACTGAACGTACGAAATCAAAACTCAAAGACTTGGATTAGTTCTCATAATAAGCCGTCATGCAAGTAACCAACTGAAAAACCAAACTGAACAGCTGGAACATGCACAGCAACACTAGTCAAATAGGACGACTCACCTTAAGTGCCGACTTGAGTACGACAACATCGCCAGGACTCTGAATCCATGGCTCGCCGTCGACCTGCACGGGCATATCGGTGTTTAGATGGATTTTAATATGGCCACCCTAAAGAAGAGCAAGAAATAGAGTCAAGTCAATTGCTCGTACAACGTGACGTATGCGTGGTGTTTACCTGTGCTATGCGCATGGCTGTGCGAATGCCCGACTGTATCTGACCCAAGTGCACCACACCTGTTACGCCAACCACCTCCAGCATGCCGTCGTAGTGATTGGGAGTGCTGAACTGATCATCCTTATCGGGACCCCAAGGATTGGCGCCGCTGCCCCAGCTGAAAAAATGTATAAAAAGGGTTAATAATTAATTAGATTAGAGTAAGGAATACCCTTCATGAAATAAAATATAAGTTAACAGTCTGGCCACGTCAAAAATGAAATGAAATGTTAGCCAACAGTCTGGCAACGCCAAAAGATACTAAAATACTAAAAACTAAAGAAAGTTGATTTAAATGTACGATTTAAAGAAAATCGAAATGAATAAACCTATTAAAAATAACATTTAAAATAAATGTGTATGTATTTTGCCTATATTCTATATGAACTTACCTCAATATATTCAATATAATGATGCCATCGACTTGTGGCAATTCGACCAACTTGCCATCGACTTCGAGTCGCACCTCTTTTGCCAAATCCTTGACCGTCTTACGTCCAACAATCTTACGTAAGCCCATCTTTACGTAATAGCCCTTGTTGCGTAGCCGGGAATTGAACTGATTGGGATTCTCCTCGCGTGCATTGTGGAAGTCCAGACAGAGATCGGCATCGATGCCGATGCCAAAATAATTGTTCATCACAAAGATCTGTGAATTGTCCTCGTTTTGTGCTCCACCTGCATTAGAGTTATCAATAAATTGGGGGGATTAGTATGCAGGCATTCAGCTGCGTACCAGACACACTATGAACGCACACAAACATCGAGACATCAACACATGACATCGACACATAGAATATACTAAATGTACATCGAATGGATTTTACCGCTGCTCGCTTCATTTCGACTAGACTGTACTTTCGTATACTTTACCTGTTTTTAGAGACAGTTTACTTGAACTAGTACAACTAATGCATGCAGTTTTGTTGAACTTCTACATATATTTTAATTGCAGTGTATAAATATGTACATTCTATACACATCGAAACTAACAGCATTTATCATCAGCTACCAAACTGGTTATTCTTTTGGGCGGGGGCTAAAACTACGCAGGAATTATTATTTCGAAATTAGAACTCTATTATTGTTTAACACCTGGTCTATAAACTATGCCTAGAAAGCAAATAATAACGTAAGAATATGTATAAATATATGTATGTATACTTTTTGCAACTGATCAAATGTGTAGCATACTTTTTGGAGCAGCTTTAGGAGAGTTTTCTTGAAAGAGACTTTCGTGGTATTTGTAAGATCGGAGTTGAACTCAGGTTAATTCATAGCAATCGAGATTTCATTTATTTTATTTTAACAAATTTAAGTTAATTTTTTTTAATGTAAATGTTAATTTGTTTAGTGAAATCTCCGACACTTAATTTAGGTCATTTTGGCAATTCTAATTCAAATTTAGTAATTATAAAGCGACATATCATTTGATTTGAGAATGATTTTGAATCATTTTAGGGTAAATTGTATTCAGTATTTTAATCAGTTGCAAAATTCTTGGTTAAATAATTACAATTAGCTAATTAATTATAATTAATATTACAGCCATACGTAAGATCATCATTAATCAAATTACAACGAAAAGAGGGGGAAGAACCGGTAGGGTTCTGTCTTTACAACGTATTGGGAGGGGGGATTATTAAACGGGGCACGACGTTAGTTAAATTAGACAGTGAAAACGTGTAAAAAGAATAAAGAAATTTTGAAACATCAAATGACCTGATATATCACTCGATGTCAGAGCCGGTAATTGATGATGCTGATTTGTTTGTTGCGATAGATGTGCTTGGTGAGCCTTCTTCTTCTTACCGGTTGTTTGTGAGGGCGCCTTCATGGCCGGCTCTTCGGGCTTGTCTTCCGGATGGAAGACAACAGTCCAACGATCCAAGCGTATCTCCTCGGCCTCAATGACATCGCGCAGCATATTAAGGGGATCCTCGCCACCGGTATACCCGGAACCCCAACATAACACGCGTGCCAAATCGTTGCCTAGGCAAAAATTATGCGAGGAAATTATGGGAGGGAAACCAAAAAGAGGATGCACATTGGGTTGGTCGAGCACTTACCTGTGCCCAGGGGCACAATGGCGCACGGTGGGCTAGAACATTCCGAATCCTGTCCGACATTATCCAGACACTGCAGCACCCAGCCAATGGTGCCATCGCCGCCACACACAAGGATCTTATAATTGGTGATTTGCCGGAATACATACAGGCTGGAGAGAGAAGGAGAAGGATGTTAGAATGTTGCTCCAGTTTGGATGATCTACTGACACCTACCCTGGTAACGGTCCACCGTTATCCAGGTCAAAGACCTGATACGGATTCAGCAGTTTCCTAAAGCTCGAGATTAGTTCCAGGCCCTGGCAACCGCCGGACTTGACATTGACAAAGACCAACAGTGGCCGCACGTCCGAGGGCACCATGCTGGGTTCAATATTGGGCAGCAGCAGCACCAGCAGCTTCTTGTCCTCAATAATCGTTTCGCGCAGATTGTAGAAGGCGCGAACCTGCAAGAGATTGGATTAGCTATTCCTTCTGTAATCTAATAGAATTGTGTCCGCTTCGCTTACCGCCTTTTGAGAGTCCTCGAAGGTGAGCACCACTGAGCCGTACTCGTAGTAGATGGGTCCAATGCTGGTGAATTTGTTTTCATCCGTGACGTATTTGTTGAGGATCTGCTCGTAGTTGCGCTGCGAGAGTCCAGTGGGCAGGTTGCCCACGAAGAGGGCAATGTTTGGTCCATGTGGATCCTGTTTGTGCTGCATGTAGAAGCGCATCAATTCCATCTGACGTATGGAATCCTTGCCCAACTGTTTCATAATATCCCAGGGTCGTTCGTTCCACGAGAGGATGCGCTCGGTCACTCCACGATCGAGCAGCACCTCCGAGCATCTGGTCAGAGTTGGAGATGGAGATTAGTAGAGCCAGAAAAAGGGGGAGCGTAACGCCTTACCTATAGTCCTGTATCTGGTTATCCTGCAGACCGAACTTGTCGAGTGCATCGCGTATTAAATCCTTGATGACTGTGCTGTTGTCCACCGGCACATTGACATAGGGATCCTCCAGCGAGCACTGCAGTTTGCCCGGATAGACGCGCACATGTCCCCTGTCCCGATCGTGAAACCTGAGATAGATGGCCGGTCGTTTGCCCTCCAAGTGTGTCAGATTCAGCACTGGTGTCGGATCCTGCAGTGGTGCATCCTCCAGTCCTGGTGCCGCATACAGATCTGTCAGATAGAAGGCCTGCGGGTCGCGTGTAATGTGAAACGCGCGCAGGGCGGTGGTCAATAATTGTTCCAGTGTGTACGTCCGTTGGACAATGATCGCTCGGTACTGTTGGCGCCGGAATGAGTTGTTGCCATCGAATACCTTGATCATTTCTGTAACATAAACAAGGATTAGTAAGGGGATTAGAGTAAACAGTGACCTGCTTACCTATGTCCTTTTCCTCACGTTCCTTCTCCTTCTTCTCTCGGTCCTTCTCGGACTTTTCCGATTTGTGTCCAGTGGGTTCGGCGCGGTATTGTGTCGATGTGGAACCACCGCCAGCACTGCCCGCACCAGTTGCACCTCCTCCACTACTACCTCCACCTGTGGCGCTCATGCCATGCGACGACTCCGCCTTCCCCAACGATTCCTCATCCTTGAAGCGAGGCGCATCGCCGCTGCTAAACTCCTCGGATATACTGCGTGCTGCACGGAGAGATTAGAGATTACTATCCGCCACTTGTCGGCTCTGGGGTTAGGGTTAGTGTTAGTGTCAGAAATGATGACATGCGTGAATCATGGGTGAGTAACCAGTGAGTGATTAGTGAGGTAGTTAGTGAGTAGTTAGTGAGTAGTTAGTGACTATCTATGTGGGGTTAGTCAAGTCTGATTGCGATGCGACAATGGTGCGTACGTATGGCAGATGTGACTCTTTAGTATGGTTAGTATATGTTACAAGCTTGGTCATACACTGGCACGGTAGGGTGTCATATCATAACAGATATTATGCTAGCTAAAGTTAATGTTTATTTACGTCATATGTCATATATAGTATGATGGAAATGTCAAAAGAATATGACAGAATCGGTTGTAGCTTTTTGTATCAGATTATGCCATATAAATGCATATTTATGTGACATACTGTAATGATATATGATGACATATATCAAATTTTTATAAACTGAAACATATGACCATGCAATGAGAACTGGTAGCTGTCAGATTGTGAGATATATATGACGTCGAATATACATATGACGACATATGAGACATATTTTCTTAATGGAAACCATTAAATTGTTTAATATTAGTCAAAATTTGCAAGTCTGCACTTTTATAAACTGAAACATATGACTGGTAGCTGTCAGATTGTGCCATATATATGATGTGGAATATACATATGACAACATATGAGACATATTTTCTTAATGGAAGCCAAAATTCGCAAGTCTGTTCAATTTATATGGCAAGTACATATGACGACATAACATATATGAATATACTTAGTATATATGGCATAATGAACTGTTATTTATGTGCAAAACTGGCAGATGTACCATATGTATGGCAACATATGACGTAACATGTCAAATATAAAACTTGAGAGCTATTAAGCTGCCATATTATTATATGACCATATTTGATCATATTTGACCATATTTGATCAGATTGTCAGATATATATGACGTGGAATATACATATGACAACATAAGAGACATATGTATTTTCCTGATGGAAACCATAGCCAAAATTGGCAAGTCTGTTCAATTTATATGGCAAGTAGATATGACGACATAACATATATGTATATACTTAGTATATATGGCATAATGAACTGTTATGTATATGCAAAACTGTCAGATGTGCCATATGTATGGCAATATATGACGTAAAATGTAAAATAATGGAGAGCTATTAAGCTGTCATATTATTATATGACCACATTTGGCAGTTTCATATCTATGTCTTTATATGACGCTTTGATATGACCACCTATGACGTAACCGTGTGACCGCAGCCTTATGCTATTTAGTATGTTTAGTAAAATAAAATTGAAATGAACATAATTCAAGCGATATTGTTAGCTCAAAAAGTAGAAAGCGAATTCAAGAACAAGAATCAAAAACGAAACGAAATTGAACGAAACAATGGAACGAAACGGAAACGCAACGAAACTTTAGCCAAACGAGACGACAATCCCAGGCAGTTGGCAGTTGCTGTTGTTAGATACAAAATAATCGAGTAGAAAAGCTGGCGATAGTCATTCGATAGACATCGCTGTAATCACCTCGTCGCTTCTGATAGCGCGTCTTGCGCCAGCCGGCAGAGAGTCCTTTGACGCGACGCAGAAATCGACCCAGGACGTGTCCTTGGCTCTGTCCCGATTCCTGGCCACCATCGGCACTGGCGTGGGAGCGACTGCTGGCGGCGCCATCACTGATATCGCCAGCAATGTCCTCACCATCGCCAGTCGAATGGGGTCTGTCGTCCAGATAGAGATCCTCGAAGTCGACATCGTCGTAGGGATCCGTGTCGTGGGCGGGCAGGGCGCGATAGTTATCATCGTAGGGACGAAAGTTGCCATCCTCATCCTGTATGGTTATCTCAATGTTCTGCGAGAGTCTGTCCAGGCTGTAGTTGCTCTTCACCTGGCCCTGGCTCTTGGGCGAACGTTTCGAGCGTCGACGCTGGAACAGACCGCGTCCGTATTTCTTGTAGCGTGACACGCCCGGCTCCTGGAACGACTTGCTGCGTCCCACGGGAGACAGTTGGAGCAGTGCCGAGGAGCAGTCACTGGAATTGGGTGAGCTGGCCGAGCCGGCCTTGTGCTTGGGCGCACTCAGTATGGGCTTGGGCTTGGGTTTGGGTTTGGCTTTCAGTTGAGCAGCAGTCTTTGGGTTTAAGGCAACCGTAGCAGTTGCAGTGGCAGCTCCAGGGGCAGGAGAGGCTGCTGCTGCAGCTGCTGTGGCGGTGGCAGTGGCAGTGGATGTGGCCGATGTGGCCAGCTTCTTGTGCTGTTCGGATGTGTTAGAGGTGTTACTATTACTACTATTATAGCTAAGATTGCTAATCAGATTCATGCTGGAGTCGAGCTCGTCGGTATTGGTGAGTTCGCCACCCGTATCCGAAGTCTCGTAGCAGCTCTCCCGTGTTGGCGCCGTCTCCAGCTCGACGTCGCCATGGTAATCCGTCTCGCTGACATCGCGTGCCGGACGACGGGAGCAGCGTTTGCGCAGCGAGATATCACAGTGATCATACTCATCGCTGAGATCCCCGCCGCTTATATCACAGACACCGCCATCCACTTCCTCGTCCTCGTCGTCGACGTCGTCACTGTGCCGACGTCTGCCCCGCCTGGGACCTTGGGCCAGCTTGCGGACGACACTGGTGTAGAGCAGATGCAGCGATGAGTTGGCCGACGGTGACTTCTGGAGGGGCTCCAGTGGCACCATGCTGGACGTCGTTGTGGTCAGCTGCATGGCGCTGTCGTGCTCCGTCTGCAGCTCGTAGTCATCGTCGTCTTCGTCGTGCTCCGGGGCCAGACTGTGCTGACTCGTCTCGCCGCCCACTGTGAGCGAGGGCGTGGGGGAGACACAGAGCGAGATGGAGCCGCAGGAGGTGGGCGTGGGCGGTGTGGAAAGTAAAAAATGTTGTTTCGATTGCTCAAGTCGCTGCCGGTGTAGCTCGAGCAGCTCCTTGAGACACAAGCCAGCCGCGGCCTCAGCACCGAGCTCCGGGCTGGCTGTCGATCAAACCAAAAAGAAACAACACAAGAGAAACTTAATAAAACAAAATTCAAAACGAAAAGCGAAAGGAAAAGGCAAAAGGAAATGAAAAATGCGAATGCAAAATGTTACGAAAGAAAACCGACAGCTCGACAATCAAATAAATCATTATACTTTTTACTCATATTGTTTGATTGACTGACTGTTTGACTGACTGACTGAGTGATTGATCATTTCTTGAGAGTATGAGTTGAGCTTGATTGAGTTGATGATTGATCCATGTGCACACAACATCGATAGCTGATGCAGCTGAGGGGTGAATGAACTGAGTGGGTATTGAGTGGGTGACAAATGACCTTGACCTTTGACCCATGGACAGCGCTGGGAGTTGTATGGGCTCAGATCTCAGATCAGTGTTCAATTATCGATTTCTGTTTAGTTCAGTTAGGCGGGGATTCACACAAGACTAACTATCAATACTTACGACACGAATAGTCGCGCACCAGCGACGTCTTTGATTTGACCTGAACGCCAATGATCGCCTCGATGGGCACCTCAGTACGTGGTATCGACACTGAATGCGGAGGTAAGTAGATAGGTTGTAGTATACCAAAATTACATTCGGTTGGCAGGTACATGCGACATCCACCGTGTGTGGTCATGCCACACCACTCGCAGCGATAGCCTGCGAATAGAAAGAATCGATTGTTAGATAAGTCTACATAAAGTTCTTTGTCCTGACTGACTGACTGACTAACTGAGAAACATCGCACAGCCCAAACGGTAAGATATAGCGACCTAATCTATCCACGAGGTGATACCTTGTGAGCCCTAGGTCTTCCTTTAGGTCGCAAATTTGCGTACTACTATCGGTTACTATCGATATGCTGCCACATTTACCGTAATACGGAGGGGCTTCCTCATTTTATTATTAGTTTGATGTTGCGCTAGTTATAACGAAATATTTTGATATTTTCAAGATACTTCAATGTATTAAAAGCTTAAATACATGTTCTGTAGTTTGTAATTTCTATTTCGCTTTCTAGTTAGACTACCCTGCAGTGTTGCCAATTTGTCCTTTTTCCGGACAGATCTGTCCTTTTTTAAACTGGTATTGCCGGAAAAATTCTAAAACGTCCCCTGTCCGGAAAAAATGCCTTTTTTAATATAATCTATCCTTTTTTCATCCTTTTTTTTATTTTTGTAAATCGCTCATACAATTTATCACTAGCAACAACGTGGCATCGCTTTCAAAAAAAAAAAAAAAAAAAACATATGCAAAATGCAGTGTCCTTTGCTCATGTAAACAAAATACCGTTTACACCAGTTTTAACTTCTGCCGTTCGTCAGGAAGCAGCACTGTCAATGTTAACCGTACAAGTACTGTATGAAAATAGTAAATTTCTATGAATAAATATATGAATATTAATAAAATAAAGTTGTCCTGTTTTTTTGTCCTTTTTTTCTTTAATCTATCCTTTTTCTGTCCGTTTTTCCGGGCTCATCTGTCCTTTTTTTTGGTGAGGAGTTGGCAACACTGCTACCCTGCATTGTTTGCTTGACTATCGATCGTTTTACAACACTGTCTGTCACTCACCTGTGAGGCATTCTGAAGACCAACAGGCTTTCTTGCAGTAAGCGCATTTGGACGTTGATGGAAGATTACCCTCTCGCCAATGGTGCTAGAAGATGGAGAGGAAAACACACACAAACGATAACGATAACATTCGTCGATAAATGCACTAACAGTATATACTCACTTGATGCTTCACATTAAGCAACTCCTTGCCGGGCACGTACGTTGCATTCTCAGTGCAGTCGGGCACAGCAAAATCTTGGCACTCAGTATGCGCGAAATATTCGCAAACTAATGAATAGAATTAGAAATTGATGCGAGGGAATTAAATTAGATATAAATGTTAATAATTGCATTTAATGTGGAGAACACAACTGTAGTAAAATGAATGCTGCTTGAAGACAATACAACTGATGCTGAATGCCTACAGGAATTGGCTATGAAATTCACTTCTAAATGAACTACCTGGACAGGTGGGTGATACAATGTAATGCAATAGTAATAGTAATAGTAATAATGGAAATAGTAGCATGTGGAATGTGGGCTTACCTAAACAATGCACCGCTGGCGTTTCATCCAATCGCTTACGGCAAACAGTGCAAAATTTTCTCTTATGATGAGTCGGTTCCGACCAACAATGGGCGACGGGATTCTGTTCAACGATATGACAGTTGCCAAGTTATTCAATGTGACAATGATATGACTACACTATGTGTGTGTGTGTGTGTGGTCTATATATGATGTGATATGTTATGTAGGAGATTGTACGCACCTTTATAATGCATGGCGCTATGCCGGAACAGGGCGTTACCACATTGCTGACACATCGTTCGTGTATGATAAAGTTGCAAACTGCAAAAAAATGAGAGCAAATGGGGGAAAAACACCATGTAAGTGTCATTCAATACGAGTAGAATAGAAAATAGAAAATAAAGAACAGAGCACTAAAACAATGACAGACGCTCGTATAGCCCACGGCTAGTTACTTGTCATTTTATACTTAAATTAATTCTTATATAAAAATGTAGTTTTTCTTCTTAGCTTAATTATTATTTGAAATATGCTATAGGACATAACTTAACCTAATCCATACAAGGGTAGACCGACTTAACTAAGACTAGAGTTAGGTCTAATTTGAAGGAGCAGCCACGCCTCCTTCTGCCTGTTGCATATACATATTTGTTAAAGCTTATGCCCAGTCGTACGCATTTTCATTTTAAGTGTAAACTATAACATAACTTTATCGATAACAGTATTATAAGGGTAAACTATAACATAAATTTATCGATAACAGCAACTATGCCCCTGCTGCGGGACATTTTCATTAAAATATGATTTCGACTAAGTATTACATAAATATTGCATGCTGCACACAAATACAACTATACATGCATACATATGTACATATTTATGTGAATAGCTGCACGTACTAACATAAATTGCATATTTCATGGCTGAGCCTAAGGCCAATCCAACGTCATCGGGCGCCAACCAAGACTCAAACCCACTCGCAAAGCCAAGACCCAACCCCATTTCGCCTGCTCATACAACGCCATTCATAGGCAGTAACATGACGGCCGTGTTAGTTCTTGAGTTCATGGGCAACATACTATTCATTGAAGTTTTGCACACAAAAGTACTTGCATGCACTGCATTCACACACATAGACTCACACACACACACTGAGTTGGCATAGCTAAGTGGCTAACCGCAAACAGAGTAGAAAAAAAGGAACGAAAAGAAAGCAAGCAGCAGGCGAGCGCAACAAAAGCGAAAACAAATGCAGGCCAAACAAAGACGCACACATACAGGCGCACACACATGCCAACAGCTCAGTGTATGTGTGAATGGCAAAGTTGCCTGGCTGCTGCTGCTGCCTGTGTGACCATAGCTAGTTTTGCTCAATAATACCACAGACGCAACGCACTCACAATTTGAGTGCAACGGCAACAAATTCTGTGCCCAACATAGAAATACTAAGAAGTTTATTTTTAGCATTGCGTGAAAGTTATTCGTACATAAATACAGAGAAGTATATACTATTTATATGCTGTAGCAGCATATGTATATAAATTCATAATTATTTATACATACAATCGTATATGTTTGACTGTGTGTGTGTGTGTGTGTGTGTGCAGGCACGAAAACTAGGCCGCTGACCTGACGCTGACGCTCTGACGTCATGAATGAACTCATGAATTTGCTGTTGTTGTTTTAGTTGCTGCTGCTGTTATTCAGCTGTATAAATAAACGAGTGCTCGCTGCGTTTTACGGCGCATGTTGCATGGCTCCAAGTGGATCATTACAATTTTTTTCTTTATGGCAAAACGTGACGCTGGCAGCCAGGCTAGCGCTAGCTCTCTGTGTCTATGAAACATTAGCTTTTATTTTGAAAAGCGGCAGGCCTTAATAATAAATAATTATAATATAGGAAAACTAAAGTCTGATTACAATAATTATAAACTAATATTTCACTTATATTTAGTTGTTTATTTATATTAATTAACTTGACTTTCTCTTGCATTTTCATTTATAGCCTTATGTATACTGAAATACGCACACTCGCCTGTAAGTGTGTGTGTATTATATACATATGTATGTGCCTGCGTGTGTGTCTGTGTGTGTAGCAACAGCGCGTAGATAAGCAGTAGCACAATGAGGACGCATGGGAAATTTTCAAAAATGTTGTTGGTGGGGAAATTTAGCCAAACTCAACACACTTTTACTTTTCACATTTTCTTTTGCGCTGTAGCAAGGGCGCGTTTCTCTCTTTGTGTGCGTGCCTGAGTGTGTGTGTGTGTGTGTGTGGCTTTTATAACAACAATAACAAAGGAAACATAAAGCCAAATCGCCTAAAAAGTACTCAAAGAAGTATGCAGAAGGTAGAAGTCAAAGCCGAAGTATACGTATGTAATATGTATGTAAAAGGTGGCGAAAAATGTTTGTCAAGTCACACACACACACACACACACACATAAATACATATAATAAACTACATGTATATACACATAAGTTTATATGCGTATATGTGTGTGTGTGTGTGGCAATTGAATGGGCACCAAGTTGACATGCGTAGTACAATAGCAACAATTAAAATTGATATTTGCATAGAACTCACACACACACACACACATACGCATTAGTATGATTTAGTTGTGAGTTATAGAATTTGCTTTGGCAGGAAATCAATTTAGTGGCGAAACTTCCTGACAGCGAACACAACTCACTCAAAAATAGATGAAACCATAAGTAAATATAGAAATGATTGGATCAATGTGACGCATGCATAATATACTATATACTTGCTCACTTCAACTTGACCAAAACAAGAAAAAAGAACAATACATAATAAGATGAGGCAGCGAGGAGCAACAGCCAGTTACTCGCTATGCTCTTAGCATACAACCCACATGACGTATGCGCAATGCCCAGATCAAAAACCAAATACGAAAGTTATGAAAGCAAACTATAAACGTTTCATGGATAGATAATAAATGGAATAAATAGTTGGTAAATAGAATAAATTTATAACTGTATACACCATTTTTTATATATTTATTTACCATTTCAAAAGCAGCGCCAAAATAAATTTAAAGTTGGCATTTATTTAGCCTGTTACAAAATTTGTTATATAGAGAGTCACAACCGAGCTTGCCAATAATAAATACACACAAATAAAATTGTATAAATAAATCTATAATTTAATACATCATTTTATATATATTTATTTTTAGCATAAATAAATTTTGTGACGCTTGCAAATGAAAGCTGCTCAATTGAGTTTGTGTTCGAATTCAATTCAATTTTAGCAAAAGTTCACTCTAGATGTTGTTGCTGCAGATACACACACACACACTCATACACCCATACAGTCGCATACATACACTCGCAAGTACGTAAGCACACACAAGGCAACAGTCAAGGATATCGCGTGCGTCGTGGCGTGCGGCTAGCTATCAACGCCAGCGTCTGCGTCAGCGTCAGCGCAGACGTCAACGTCAACGTCGACGTCGACATCAACATCAACATTGCCGCCACTTGATAGAGATTTAATTTGCATACCCTCCCCATGCGCATTAGGTTTAGCTCATAATTTAATATATCTCATAAAATTCTGTAAATGAAAATGAGCATAAAAATATAGAAACTGATCAAAGAAACTCTGGAGTTTAGTTTCAAATTAAATAAGTTAGTTTTTTGTACAATGTTTAAATAAAATTACACAAATTCATGCAGCAAATGCTGGACCTGTCATTTTTATCTTTTTTCAATTTAGTGCCCAGAATATTATTTTAATTTTAATTTTAATTTCTTTCACTTTAAACTTTTATTTTTTTAAATTAAATAACTTTAATATTGTAATTTAATAATTTAATTTTAATTTACTTATACTTTTTTACTTTTATTATATAAATAAATAAATAAATATGCTTATGCCTCCTACAACCCAAATTATTATACACATTTAATTAGCATAATACATATTTTGACTTTCTTAAACCTTACAATATGGAAAAGTTAAAACCACAAATGAAAATTATATTAAAAAATGATATATGTAATATTAAAAAATATCGTTTATTGTGGCGCAATATTCTAAGTATTTCTACAAATAGTATTTAATTATAATTATTTTCTTAGAATTATTGTTGATTAGAATAAAGAAACTTTGATAAATTAGATAATGATATCTAAGAATATAATATGAATAAATTAAGATTTGTTCTACTACTATTTTTGTTAAAAATTAAACTGTAGAGTCGATGGTCTTTACTGCTTGTCTTTCAGTGCTTTTGTATTATATTCTTTAAATATAATAAATACTACTAAATTATATTATAAATATGTAAAGAAATGTTCGAGTTTTTACTTAATATTTTCCATAATAAAACTATACCTAGTATTGCACTCGATCTACAGGGTATTCGCTCGTCATGCAGCACTAAGTAATATTCACAACAATCTTTGATCAGAAAAGACCAAATGTATCGGATCAGTGGGGCACTCGAGAAACGTTTTCCCTTTCTATATATCACCCCCACTATCTGCCTCTGATTGACGCGCCAGCCACACTGACGACCCTCCAAAACCGACGAAGAAGAAGAACAGCAAAGAATCTGTTTTTATTCAATTGTTCGCTTGTCATTGTTGTTGAACAAGTTGTTGCTATTGTTGGCGCTTTCGTTATGAATGAACAGCAGCAGCAGCAGCAACGACGACGTAGAAGGTAATTAAACGGTAGCAACCCCCTCCCCCACACCCCTCTTGCTCCCCTTGACCCTCCTTGATCTCCCCCCTCTGTCAGAGTGCCACCACTTGCGCATATGGCACACGGTTTTTCGGTTCCGCCGCATTCATGGCGGCCATTGATGACGCACTTTTAGCCCTTCGTTGCTATCGGCTAGAACGGCAGCAATAGCAGCAACAGCAGCAACAGCCGCAGCACTAGGGCACTGTGTGTGTGTGTGTGTGTGTGTGTCGGCAGCCGGCTTATAATAGGCCCACACACTATTGCACGCTTTCAATTTGTTTCTTATGCTCACCTGCTGCTGCTGCTGTTGCACTGCCAGCGCCCCCGCAACCCTAGAAAACCAATTGAAATGTAGCCTGCAGCTCTGTGTGTGTGTGTGTGTGTGAGTGCAATTGAGATTGCAACTCGACCTACTTTTAGCAGAGAGCCAGAGAGACGGAGAGAGCGCGCTGGCTGCCTAGCAACTGAGTGGGCGACACTGTCAGGCTCTCTCTTTCACTTTCTCTCGCTGCTCTTTTTTTCCACGCTCTATATGCAGAATTTTGATTTTGGTCCTTCGCCTCCGCTTGGCAAAACTCAATCTGTAGCTGCAGCACACAACTTTCATTTACACACACACTCGCACACTCCTACACACAGTTGATGCCGCCAATTGCAATTAGAATGTGCAACTCAATTAGTGCAGCGTCCAACGCAGCGTATGCGTGATGTTTGCTAATGAGCGCAACGCCTGGGGATATGCTATAAAAATCGCACAGCCGCAATTAAAGTCGATTTACCCACACACTCTAATGCTAATTTAGCTGTCAATAAGCTAGCCAACTAGTTTTTAAATAAGTGTATACAATTTTAAAAAAGAAAAGAATATAAAAAAAGAAATGTAAATGTAGTAAATATCGCTCATACGCCGCACAACATTAATTATACGCAACATTTGTTAATTGCATTAATGGAAACTGTTTAAATGTAAATATAGTCTATAAATTTATTGGTATATTGTTCTAAATTTACGAAATTATTGATAAGTTTCATTGAAGCAAAAATCAAATCTTTTGGGCAATTTCGAAATCAAAGATTGTCTGACTGTAAATCTTTTTATATATACAAGGAGGTAATGTATTTTATAATTTTAATAATTTATAAATTATTTATACATATTCATGTGTAATTTATCCATACAGTTGTCTTGCCTTTTATTTATAGAATATCCTCTTATAAAATGAAATATGTATCTTAGTTATTTTAGCATCTTAATAAGGAGCATCTTATATAAGACTGCAGCTTTGCCTCTTGCTAAAGTAATACTTGTTTTTTCTCTACTTTATTTCAGAGCTATTTCTATTTTAAGAGCATTTTTAGTCGTCGTGCTACGTATGTAAAAATGTATGTGTAATGTACATACATATCTGTAGATATCCATCCATCTCTCTAGTGCACATATTATTACACTTCTATTTATGCATCGCCTGCAATTCGACGGCAATTAATACTTGGCGAACATCAACGTAAATAATTGCATTTACTCGTTAAATATGTCAGAGATGTGTGTTTATTTTTGGCTGACACTGTCAAATTTGCAAAATCCTCAATAGCTAATACAGTGCTTTGTTAAAGGCTTTTGACTTAAATGTGCAGAAATATATCTAATGCTTATTTTAAAAATATGACGGAAATTTTATTGTATTATATTAAGTTTTAAAATGGTTAAAATTACAAATAAAAGAGAAAATTCTTTTTAATTTAATTAAAATTACAAATAAAAGAAAACATTCTATTTAAGCTTAAATCATTGAAAATAAAATCAAAACTATTACTTGTTTTAAAAATATGACAGATATTTTATTGATTTATATTAGCTTTTAAAATAATAAAATTACAAATAAAAGAAAAAATTCTTTTTATTTTAATTAAAATTACAAATAAAAGAAAACATTCTAGTTAAGCCTCAATCATTGAAAATAAAATCAAAACTAATACTTATTTTAAAAATATGACAGATATTTTATTGATTTATATAAGCTTTTAAATAAAATAATAAAATTACAAATAAAAGAAAAAATTCTTTTTATATTAATAAAAATTACAAATTAAGAGAAAATCTTGCTTAAATCATTGAAAATGAACTAAAAATTCAGCTGAAAATCAAAGACTTTCCTTTTCCACAAATATTCTCCGAAAAGAGTTCAAAAACCGAATTTCAAAAACAAACGAAGAAATTACGAAAAATCTATTTTATTTATAGCCGAAAACTGTACGCCGAAATGAATAAACGTATTCGGAAACGGGAATGAGCACGAGAATTTGTGGAATTGATCGGAAGAGCGCGTGAACACCAAGTGAAGTATAAACATTTACGTATATGCAATAATTATAATAATAGCAAGAAAAACTGCCTCAAATAAACAAAATTAAACACGAAACGCTTAACACGCTTCCAATTGGGAGAGTCAAACGGCGATCCGGCACGGCCTTAGTGGTAGTATACTATATATCGATATAGATTCTATGGCTAGATGATTCTCGTGGCATACACACACGGTTTATGACGTCGTTTGGGATAGACTCACGTCATCATCGACTCTCTCCTCTGTCCTCTCTCCACTCTCCACTCATTCCACTCTCAACAATGCCCCTGGCCAGTGGCACAATTCATTTACAAATGCGCACACTTTTCGCCCATAAATAGCATCGGCATCATTACCCAGAAGAGCATCATGAACTTCATAATGATGATTTGTGTGCATTTTTGGTCATGTGGAGAATCATGGGGAATGGGATTGGGGCGCAGTTGTACTAGTCGAAAGAGCCATCACACGATTTTCTTTTTCCTTTCCTGTTGCGAACGAACTAACGTAAACTTTATGGCAATTTAATAAGTATTTACGAAACAACAACGAGACGAGTCGAGACGAGACGAGGCGATAGACAAAATTGTATTTTTACATTTTGTGGCCAGATTTTATAGATTGTTTTGCTTGCACTTTCGCATTTCGATTTTTATAGCTTCAACATGCACTTTGCCAAAGGGTCTATGATGTTATTTTCCAGGTGGGAAAAGGAATAAAATTTAGGTTTTCCTCCATACAAGAAATGTGAAGAATAATGTAAGAAAATTATGATGATTCCATATGAAATTGTATTGATTAAAATATAAATTTTAACATTTACTTAGAGCGAATTTATAATAATACAATTATAGGCTATCGTATACCTACGATGGATATTAGCTACTGATATTTTATCTATTTTATTTCAATATATATTTAAAACAATTTTTAAATTTAGAAAAAATTTACTATATATGCGCTGTTGTTTCTATCCGACTGTAGCCTCTCCCACTGTTTAATTTTGGATTTCTATTTGAATTTGAATTCGTTAGTGCTCATTAATTTCTAGTCTCTGTGTGTAAAAGTCTCAAGTGCTTTTAGCTTTTGACGATTTATATAGATAGTTATTTATTTATTACTTGTACTTAGCTTAATGGAACCATGTTCATAACAAATTAGACAAGAACTTAAAAACAAAATGGAAAAAGATTGCTTATAGCGAAGTATAAAGAAGTATAAGTAGTATACTTAAGAGTTAACTGAGAAATAAAACTGATTTTCTTAATTTAAGTAAATTTTTGTAATATTTTAGTCTGAGTTATTTTCTTAATTGATAAGTTGTTTTATATCTTCTCCCAGATAAAAGCTTTTTCTACCCATTTCAGTTTTCAAGTAGACTCTTATAAAATAAGTATATACGTATATAAGTACATATATCTATAATATAAATATCTAACATTAATGATGAAAACTTTAGCTACCCATTTTAGATTTTAAGTAGACTCTAATAATATAAGTGTATAGTATAGTATAGTATATATATACTATATCTTTATAGTATATACTATATACTATGTATCTAACAGATATTTGCAATAATAATACAAGACATATGGCAATGCCCATAGTACTCACCTTCGCATATATAGCCCTGTTGGATGAGGCCCCACAGTAGATCCGAGCAGTGGTGACAGTAAGTTGGCTTATGAAATGTTTTCTTCACAAATGAATGCCCACCATCCGCCATTTTGTTTATCTTCTACTGCCTAGAGAGTTACAGTTTGTCCGATGCGGCCGTAACGGCGCCGTTTATCCAATAAGATTGTGTGGGATCGTTAAGACTTGACGTTGTTCTTCTTCTTGTTCTTGTTGTTGTTGTTAATAGTGTTTATTGTTGTTGTTGTTGTTGGCACGAGACTTGTTGTGCTATCTATTGTTATTACTACTATGGTTTTTGTTACTGTTACTTTTACTGTTACTTTTACGTTTACGTTTACTTTTACTCTTGTTGTTATTGTTGAAGCGTTTGTTGCTTTATTTGGTGTTTTACTTGTTGCAGTTGCAGTTGCAGTTGTTGCAGTTGTTGTTGTTGTTGTTGTTGTTGTAGATGGGCTGTTTGTGGTTTGCGGATTGCGCCTCTCTCAATCTCTCGTTTAGAATTTGAAAACGTTTCTAACTGAATGAACTGGAGCGTACTAAGCCGCAGCCAGCTGAGGCAGTGCCAGAGAGCTTCGACTGGATCCGTGCGGCGGCAGCGACAGCAACAAAACGTAGGCCAGACCTAAAGCCAATCGTTGGACTGTCGTTGCTGCTGTTGCTACTGTTGCTGCTTCTGTTGCTGCTGTTGCTGCGGCTGTTATTTGGTGTTTTTGTTGCTGTTGAGGTTTGAGTTGCTGCTGCTGCTGCTCCTGCTGCTGCAGTTGTGCTTCTTGTGGCAGCGGCACCGGCTCCGGCTGTTGCTGCTGCTCCGGCTGCTGCTGCTGCTCCTGCTGCTGTTGCTGCTGCTGCTGCTGCTTTAACTGTTGTGGCTGACAAAAGCGATGACAAATGGAGAACGACGACGACGACAAAAATGACGACGACGGCTGCATTTTCATCCATTGGTCAAGTTGTTGTTGTCGTCTTTATCCAGACATTTGTTTGCCGGAATGCAGCGCCACTGCAGCTAGTTGCTATCACTAAATTAAGTTACTAGTACTAGTACGTTTTAGTTTTTGCTCGCGTTTGGGTTGCAGTTCTGAAGGCTACCGTTTATCATTTACATTTAACAATAGTTGTTGGTTACTAAATATACGTGTATAGCATTTTCTCGCTTCTCTTTGGTTTCAATTCTCGTTCTCGTTCTCTTCGTTTTTCTTTTGTTTTAGTGTTGTAAATTTATAATTATTTTGGTGGAGTGCTTTCTTTTTGTTACTTATTTACAATTAACGGTGACTTTTGCCTCGAGTGTTGCACTGCAAAAGAAACGCACGATTACACATCACACACCACACACTTATCGATAAACGTCATCGATAAACAACGATTAATCGCGCTTATTGTTGTTAACTATTTGATGTGCACAGCAGCAACGAAAATGTCGGAATGCTCCACAGTTGTAGCATGTTTTCCCTCGTTCAGGCTCTGCCTCCGCTCTGCTACGTGGGCGCCGCACCCCCAAAAAAAGAAAGCAGAAGAAAAAAACGAACCAAACGAAACGACAGGCAATAAAAGTTTCCAGATAACATAATATAAAACTACGAGCGGGAGAGCGGGAGAGGCAGAGCGAGCGAGAGCGGGAGCGTGCGCGAGTGTGTGGAGAGTGGAGCGTGGTGAGTAAAATATTCCCATTATTCGAGCACACACAGACACACACATGCACACACGCACACATAACTCTACATAGAGCCAGCAGTAGGCCAATAGCATATAATAATAAAACTAGCAAAAATATGATATCAACAGCGTGTCAAGAGAGAGAGAGAGAGCGAGTGTGTGAGAAAGCGCTCTCTTTGCGAATTGAACGCTCCAATAGCAGTTGAATTAAGTTTTTCTTGAATTGCATATTTAGTCAAGGCCCCTAAAAGTAGGCAGCATCAACAGAAAACATTTCAATTATGATTAACATTAGCAGACAGCGAATGAACTGCACTCTCTCTCTCTCTGTGTATGTGTGTGTGTCGCTGCTACGCCCACGCATAAGACTCAGCTTGAACTAAGCACAATTGTCTAAGCTGCTTAACTAACTAAAACATATACTAACTAATAGCGATACAGTACACTCACTTCTGCCTATTTTCTTTAATTTAGCAAATAATTATAAGCCAGGCACAATAAAGAAAATTACACACTCACTCACACACACTCGCACACACACACACATGTGCATTTGGCGCTGCCAGTTAGTCGCGACGTGTGGGAGGTTTATGTTCATGTCCTGGTCACCAGGCGCGACTTGCGCACTGACATACACACCACACACGCACACACACTCACACACACACTCGCGCAAATTCAACACACTGGCAACGCTGTGTGTGCAAAAGTGGCCAAGTTTAAGGATAAATCACTACGAAGAGCGCGAACAAAAGCGAACACAACTGTGTGGGAACACTGGCATTTTGGAACACTTAAAAAGCTACACACACACACACACACATACATACAGTGGCGGGCATGGAATTTTTTGCTAGTGGTGAATTGAACGTGGCAAATGAAATATACTTAACGCCGCATAAATTGCGGCTTCATCTTTTACTTTTTGTTGTTTTGTTGTGCGAATAATTATGGTTGAAATTAAATGAAATTATTGATGCTTGATGCTGCTAATGGGCAGGCAGCGCTGCTTCTTTCAGTTCGGGATGAGTGGCAGCCGAGAGCAGCCCACTCGATTGCTCACACACACACACACACACATGTATATGTATGTGTGTGTTTCTTTGTGTGTAGACTGAGCAGCAGCCGCAACACTTTGCACCCACTGCCACAGTGGCCCAATGGCTCCCCCTTTCACTCCCCCCCTCCCACTGTCTATGTCGTTTCTCTCCCCCCGCTCTCCCACCATTGCGCACTTCGCTCTTTTCGAGCCGCATGAGCAAATCGCAATAGATAGAGAATTTTTTTCTTGCTGCCTCGGCTACTCCTGTGCTGCGATGATTCCTTGCCACACACACATACACGCACACACTCCCACACCCATGTACAACACTAAAGTCCTTGAATGCGTGTCGCATTTGCTTTTTGTGTTGTATTTTATGAAAATGAAAAGAAAACGTCGCTTGACTCTTGAGTTTGCTGACTGCAATTGGAAAATTTTGATCTGCCCAAAGTGTTTCAGCCTACGCTGACGAACTTTGCACATATGACAACGTAATTTTCACACACACACACACACACACGCCACACACATGCACACACTCACACACACATACTCATATACTCGCGCAGACACAAATTTTATGTACCATATATTTTAGCTGGACGACGGCAATTCGCCTAGCTCTGAAGCTGCTGCAAATTTGCACAATAATTTTCCATTTTCCACTTTCAAATTGCCATTTTCATGAAGCGTTTTGCACATTTCTCAGTTTCACTGCTGCTGCTTTCGGATTTTTCTTTCACTTGCGCCCTTTCCGTTTGGGCGTTACAAATTTTCACTTGATTTTCAATTCGGTTACGTTTTCTTTATCTTTTTTTTTTTGTACGCGTCTGAATTTTCTTTGGTTGTTTTTTTTTTTGTGTTGTTTTTCTTTGCACTGCCGTGTTTCGAGTGGAAAATTTTTACACACAATTTGCGATTTACAAGTGGAGAAGAGTTTTGTTATTTCAAGTTTTCATTGCGATTTGTTAGTATTGCAAGTTTTTCTTCTTTTCTTGTACATTTTTCCCACTTTTGGTGTGTGTGGAAAATGAAATGAAAATTCTACTCAGTGTGTGGCAGTGCCCCCGTAACGTACAAAGAGCACACACCTAATGGTCGTGTGTGCCTGTGCTTGTGCCTCGCTGAAGACGATGGTGCGCTCTGACTGGCCCGAAAACTGTTTCACTGCTCGCTAGCTCCTCCGTTCGTTCGTTCGCTCGCTCGGCAGCCGTTGCTGCTGCTACTTCGCAGTTGTGTTCCTCCGTTGGCCGCGAATTCGGCGTGTTGAAATATTTGACGGCCGCAGCGGAAAGTCCCACCAACAACAGTGGGAAAATAGCGGGAGCGCTGCCCACAATTCGCTCAGTTTTACTCACACGACTCTCCGCCTCTCTCTCTCGTTTATTATGCGCTGCGCACGGTTCGCTCACCATTCATGCTGCGTGATGTTTTTATTTTTTGGCAACATCGTGTCGACAATTTGAATAAACTATCGAGCAGTCTATCGATAAATGGAATTTATCGAAAAACAGTTTCTTATTAAACACTTGTTTGTTAACAGGATTAAAAATATCTGTATTTATTTATATGTTACACTTCTTTAAATGTCTACAAATTTCCCTTCTATTCAATTCGTTTACAGTCGAGTTCTCCACTGCTTGCTAGCCGGGACAGCCACCTCTGGTAGCCGTGTCACGCACCTAAGCGCGTTCACCGCAGTGGCGGCTGGTCCCACTGAAAATTTAAACACTGAAAATTCGCTTTTAAAATGTAATTTTATTATTTCTTAAAGTGAACATGTAGAGTTAATGTGTTAGGAAATGTATAATGCGAATACAGTGGTTACATTTGTTAGCATTAAGTATATATGTTTGTATGTATGTATGTTTGAGCACGCAGGTCTGTGTATTCAGCTTAGTTTTTAACTAATAGTTTAGTATGTAATTTACGATTGTATATAATATGCAGCTTGTAGACGGCACCACGTTTCATCATCTCAAAGGTACAACAGTTGATTGTTGCGCCTGCAGAATGTAATGAAGGCAAATTGCATTTACCACATGAATGTTATAAATAATATGAATACATTTCAATAAATATATGTATAACAGCATTTAAAAACAAAAAGGAAATTAACGGATAATTGTATAATCGTTTCAAAAATAAGACAAAAGACAATTGGGGGGAATAATACAGAATACAAATATAGTAAAAATGAATGTTGTTAATTAATTAAGGCGACTTTAATGAGTTGTTTGCTGTCATTTAGCCAAGACCATGATCATCGAAGAAACTTTGCGGTGTTTCATCCTGTAAAACGAAAATTAATTGTATTTTTCACAAAATAAATTCACTGCTTCTTCACTGAGGAACAAGAGCAATACACAATCAAATTGATATTAAAAATAATAGGAAACTATAACTAAATACTACAGTAAATAATGAGAATACAGAATATTTCTTGCTATTGGCTAAGCACAGAATCCGGCATATATAATACGGTCACACTGCCTAGATAGAGGTAGAGACAGTTAGAGCAAAGCGAGAGGAAGACAGACAGAGAGGGTGAGGCACAGTTAGGATAAATAAAACAGTGAATCGAGCCATTAAAACAAACACTTGACCAAGTTCAAATTAAAAGATATAGTTACAAGATACACACGATCACCGTTCAACCTTACCTCTAGGCATATACATATATTACAAATACATATATATATTTCTTTAACATACAATTACATTTCGTTTTTTGAAAAATATTTCATTGGTTTTTTTTATTGAATACAAAACACAGAAATTTGGCTAAGATGTACAACACACATATGTATAATATAGAGAGTTATATAGGTATACAGTATATTGTATATAAACTATGGTATATTATTTACTAGTTGCTAAAAATGTTTACATTTCATTCGTTTAGTAAGTATTTACCGCATCTGTTTAATTTAATTCCAATTACTTTAAAGCTTACTCTTTGCTATGTTCTAGATTTATTTCGTAATATTGCATTCTTTATGTCCCTAGATCGTTATTGCTTTCCGTGGAATGATTCTCAACTAAGTAATAAGGAGGAGTTTGGTTTTATGTGGCATAGTATTAGACGTTTTGCATGAGCTTTGCTTTCTCTAAGAAATGAATGGGGGGAAACACCACGCCGAATGCTTTGATTTGACTTTCGTTTTATTGCCGTGTGTTAAACTAATTGCACTTTGTTTTTATTTAAGGAAAATATATTTAAATTAAGTTTTTTATATGAAAAAATACACACACACACAGATTTATGAGGTGTCAGGTGCGCGTTCTACGTTTTGCTGCAGCTAAAATACTTGTGTGTTTGTGTGTGCGTGTGTTTGTGTCTGTGTATGTGGGGGCGTGCGTGCATGTGTGTGTGTGTGTGTAAACTACGTTCTACGTTTTGGGTGTTTGGTGTTTGAGTTTGAGTTTCTTTTAGAGTAGTCCAATGTCTCTTAAAGTGCCCTCAACAGCTTCGTCCTGGAGTACAGAGAATAAGAACAATAAGAACGAGAAGAAGAGCAGATACATAGAGATAAAACAGAGTAGTAGTAGTTGTAGCAGTGGTAGTGGTGTTATGTGCGTGTATGTGTATGTGTGTAAGTGCAAGAAGAACGGCACAGCTGTGTATGTGTGTGCGTGGGCGTGTGGGCGTGACGAGCAGTGGGCGGGACAGATCACAAAAACTACATATTGCAGTGAACAATTTTTCTGTTTTTCTTTTGTGTTAATTTCTTCATGTGAACGGTAAAAGCTTTTTGGTTTATTTACAGCCTTTGAAACGGACTTCGTTAAAGCTCTCCTAACATCCATAACAGATGAGGATCTAGGGAAATGTTCCTTTGCGTTCTTTTTATAGCTAAATTATTTTGCTTTAGCTTATTTTACAGTCGTTTGCTTCTGATTAGTTCAGATACTCATTGAAGTCCTGTTGATGGGTTGTATTAACATCGATATAGTATGCAGTGGCGGGTAGGGTAAGCGTTAATCATAATAATAATACAGAGAGAGGGTATACGTTATGGTTACACATTTAGAGTAGATGTAGATATGTATTGAGTTATTGAGATTTGATATTAGTACGCAATTACTACGGTTACTATGAAACTACAAAGGATCATGCAAAACAACAAACTGAAACCTCCTTAATGGATTACATAATGGTATCTTTTTACAAGTTTAGTAAACAATACACAAATTGTACTACAAACACATTTGACTACAATTCCATGGCAATTGAACAAGTACATATACATTTAAATATATAATATCGTATTGATGGACGGAACTACAATGACTTCTTGACTTCTTGCTGGCTTTTTACTTTCTTTTACAATTATGGCAAGCTCAATACTGTGTAATTGACATAAAAAAAATAAATTCTCACAATCTCTTGTTTTAGTTAATGCAGCTTCTGCGGTTTTATCTGTTTTGGCAAGTTGTTGCGGAACTTAAATTGAGGCGAGCATGAAGCATGCAAAGGAAAATTCAAATATTTTGTGTGTGTTTTACAGTAAAGACATTTCAAACTTAAGATTATTAACAATTTCATCGCAGTACACAACACACAATCAAATGTTTAAGAAAGCTATTGCAGTGAGTAGAAAAACTCTTCTTGCTTTTTGTGTTTAGATGTTAGATATAGTATAGAGTCGATTAGTTTCGTTTGCACAAAAATTAGAGAAAGTAAAGAACAAAATTAAGAATATATATAGTAGAATTTGGAAACATATATGTACCGAAGTGATATGCATGAAATGATTCTTCATATTGTCATAAATTGTATGGAAACAAACACTAACGAGACATAATAATAATAGTAATAAAAAAAACTTGAAGACCAGCAAATAAATATAGTTATATAGAACAATTAATATCTCCGTCTATGCACTATAGATCATATGTCTCGGGTGTACTGACCTCTTGTAGCAGATCCTGAGAGGCAATCGCTTTAAGCACATTCTTTTTCGACGTCTCCTGTATCTCGCCACCAATCAGTAGTTCATCCAATATGAAATACGCTTTCTCAAAATTGAATATGATGTCCAGTTCGCAGACCTGTCATGATAGTCGAATCATTTCAGTCACAATTTATAAAAGACATTGAGAATATTCACGAAAATACTCCAAATAACACACAACTTACACTGCCAAAATACTTATCCAATAGCTCGACATAGCGATGTATTATCTCCAGTGTCAGCAGCTCATTGTCATTTTGCTCGATGGCGCAGCAGAAATATAAGCTGGCATATCTATATAAAAGCAATAAAATAGTTAATCATACTTAAAAGTAAGTGTGAAGTCTTTTCGTTTACCGCTTGTAGACAATCTTGCAATCTTTCCACTCCAGGAAAGAGCACATCTTGGGCTTGCGTGCTAATATCGTGGTGACCAGCTCACGTGTGATCTTCTTTTTGGTCTTATCCGGATATGCCATATACCATTTCTGTAACCGTAATTTGCCCTGCCGACTAAACAGCAGCATGAACAGCATCTGAAAATCAAAATATTTCAATGAGTTTTAATTGAAACAGCCGTAAACCGCCCGCAGATGCTACCATATGCAGTCAGTGGCTAATAAGGTGACTCAGGTGGGCAGCGCAGGCCAGCGCAGCAAGTGACAAACGATTTATAGTCTTGTATTTTCTACACTAAAACCCCAAAATTTGTCTTTATTCATTGGTACTTACCATTACAACCGTTACAGTTACTTGCAGCTACTTTTTACTAGCGGCAAAATCCGGAAATATTGACAATATTAATCTTTTTCACGTTGTACATAAAAAAATGTCTTCTTCAATGAAATTTTCCAATCGATTGAGGTGCATCGCACAGCTGATTGTTATCGTCCATTGCGGTGTGAATGTCAAAAACATGTTTGTGTTATCGATATCGAAATTTCTTTCACTGTTACCACTATATAATTAAAAACTGAGTCAAAAATGAATAGAGAAAGGGCCAATATGCAAGATATAACGATAATACAGTATTATAATTAATATTTAAATAATAAGCATCAATAAAGATAAACCAGTAATTTCTTTTACGACAAATTCCCTGACCAAACTTGCATTTAAATCTCGACGTTGGCGCACTCTGTTATTAACATAACAAAGAAGAAGAATATGTCCCGCGAACACATAAGAAAGTGCCAATTGTAGCACAATAACGCCAAGTGTGGCAACCGTGTCTAATAATAAAAACGACGTTGTGGCACAGTGCCGAGTGTGTGTATAAAAGCCGTGCAATTTCATAATTTGCATTTAGTTTACAAACGAAATACATTGGCAAAATGTCAATTAAACTGAAGGCAAACGTCAACAATCCACCCATAAGTGAGTGTCAATTAAGTGTTATCAATGGCACAAAAATGTTTGCAATATTGTGAGGTTATGGCTAAATCGGCTCAGCCTGCATTTTATCTACATATGTACATACTACATATGTAGATATGCACAATATATCCAAGCATTTCATCAGCCTTTATCAATTAACGTATTTCCTGTCATTTAGGCGGTTTGGCCACGGCGCATTTAATTAACTCATCGGTGCCCGTGGAAATTGTTTGGAGCAAAGAGACATCGCTGCAGTTTCCGGACAACCGCGTTCTGGTGTGTCATTCCAACAATGATGTGCTGCGGGCTCTAGCACGTGCCGCACCTGCTCATAAGCTGTATGGCGAGACGGCCATTGAACGCACACAAATTGATCATTGGCTATCGTTCTCATTAACCTGCGAGGATGACATCTCCTGGGCCATGTCCTTTCTGGATAAATCCATTGCACCGGTCACATATCTGGTTGCCAACAAGCTGACCATTGCCGACTTTGCACTGTTTAACGAAATGCACTCTCGCTACGAGTTCCTCTCAGCCAAAGGCATACCTCAGCATGTGCAGCGCTGGTATGATCTGATCAGTGCCCAGCCGTTGATCCAGAAGGTGTTGCAGTCCCTGCCGGAAGAAGCGCGTGTCAAGCGCAGCGTCAACCAGGAGCCAGCTGCTAAGAGTGGCGAACGCAAGCAAGAGGGTAAATTTGTGGAACTACCTGGTGCCGAAATGGGCAAGGTTGTAGTGCGCTTTCCACCAGAGGCCTCTGGATATCTGCACATAGGCCACGCCAAGGCAGCGCTGCTCAATCAGTACTATGCACTGGCCTTCCAGGGCACGCTCATCATGCGATTCGATGACACTAATCCTGCCAAAGAGACTGTGGAATTTGAGAATGTTATTCTGGGCGATTTGGAGCTGCTGCAGATCAAGCCAGACGTCTTCACCCACACGTCCAATTACTTTGATCTTATGCTCGACTATTGCGTCCAAATGATAAAGGAGGGCAAGGCCTACGTCGACGATACTCCGCCAGAGCAAATGAAGCTAGAGCGCGAACAGCGCGTCGAATCCTCAAATCGTTCCAACGGTAAGAGCATTCCGAAATCCCATTGAATCCCGTCAAGCTAATTCTTTCTATCTTGATTTCCAGCTATACCCTTAAATCTTGCCCTGTGGAAAGAGATGTTAAAGGGCTCCGAAGATGGCCAGAAGTGCTGTGTGCGTGCCAAGATCGACATGTCCTCGCCCAATGGCTGCATGCGTGATCCGACCATCTATCGCTGCAAGAACGAGCCACATCCACGTACGGGCACCAAGTACAAGTAAGTTACATTGGATTCATGATCCTGGACACTTCTAATGGATCAATCCTTATATCAGGGTGTATCCTACCTATGACTTTGCCTGTCCCATTGTGGATGCCATTGAGAATGTAACCCATACACTGCGCACCATGGAATACCACGATCGTGATGATCAGTTCTATTGGTTTATCGACGCACTTAAGCTGCGCAAACCCTACATCTGGGAATACAGTCGCCTGAATATGACCAATACAGTGCTGTCGAAGCGTAAACTAACGTGGTTTGTCGATTCTGGCCTAGTGGACGGCTGGGATGATCCACGGTTTCCCACAGTGCGCGGTATCATCAGACGTGGCATGACTGTTGAAGGCCTCAGGGAGTTTATCATTGCCCAGGGCAGCAGTAAATCCGTAGTCTTTATGAACTGGGACAAGATTTGGGCGTTCAACAAAAAGGTCATTGATCCCATTGCTCCACGTTACACGGCTTTGGAGCATGCTAAGCGCATTATTGTTAATGTGGCTGGTGCCAAGCAGGAAAAGGTGCAGGTGCCGGTGCATCCCAAAGACGAGAAATTGGGCACCAAGACGGTGTCGTTGGGACCCCGCATCTACATTGACTATGTGGATGCCGAGGCGCTCAAAGAGGGTGAGAATGCCACCTTCATCAACTGGGGTAATCTGCTCATCAAGAAGGTGCACAAGGATGCCACGGGCACGATAACCTCTGTGGATGCAGCCCTTAATCTGGATAATAAGGACTTCAAGAAGACGCTCAAACTCACCTGGTTGGCTGTGGAAGACGATGCCAGCGCCTATCCACCCACTTATTGCGTGTACTTCGACAACATCATCAGCAAGGCGGTACTGGGCAAAGATGAGGACTTCAAGCAGTACATTGATCACAAGACGCGCGATGAAGTCCAGATGCTGGGCGATCCTGAGCTCAAGAAGTGCAAAAAGGGCGACATCATTCAGCTGCAGCGTCGTGGCTTCTTCAAGGTGGACAATGCATACGCACCGCCCAGTCCATACACAAATGTTACCACTCCCATCATACTCTTCTCCATACCCGATGGCCATACCAAGGATATGCCTTCCTCGGGCCTGAAGATCAATGCAGCTCCAGCAGCAGGCACCAAAGCAAGTGTAAGTGAATATTAATATTATAGATACATGAGCTGTTTGTCTAGTTTACCCACTCTCACTTTCCCTAAGCTTTTATCAGTGCTGCGCAATGCTGCAATCACAGTGACAATTGTGTAAAGCGTTATTTGTTTAACGATAGCAGAGAGACTGATAAGAGAAGTGATGATAGCAGATCGAAATATCAGATGTAAATAGATCTTGGTTGAGGAATGGATAAAACAATAAGCATAAAAGTCGTGCAATCACAGAGTGATTATGTGACAGCTAAGCGTGTCACAGTTTAGCGTGTCACAGTTAACCAAGTCACAGTTCAGCTCACCTCTGTCGCTTTGCGTGGGGAATATCAAATGGGAACTTGAGCCAAACCAGTTGTCTGCAGACTGCGCTCGCGAACGGTTCGTTTTTTCATTACCTTTGCTGACTGTGGAAGAAGGTAAAGAAGAAGAAGAAGCAGCAGCACGTAAAGAAGCAGCTTTTTGGGCTTCAAATACCTAAACAGTGACACGTGTACACTGAACGCATAAAACTTTCATTTGCTTTTGCATTTAATTTATTGTCTTTTATCATTTTGATTAATTGTTACTTTTATTTCAGACTGGTAATAAAACTGCCAACTCAACAGCTAGTAAACTTGCCGAATTGGATAAGCAGATTGTCCAACTGAACGTTCTGCTCTGTGGCTTGAAGGCCAAGGATCAAATAGACGCTACAGTGAAGCAGTTGCTAAGTCTTAAAAAGGATTACAAGGCGGCCAGTGGCCAGGATTGGAAAGCAGATCAAACAGCTGTAGCAGCAGCTCTAGCTTCAGTTTCAGCTTCAATTCCACCTGCAGGGGACATTGTGAATGCCAGCATTGTCAAGCAGGGAGATCTGGTGCGTGATCTGAAGAGCAAAAAGGCGCCCAAGGCGGAAATTGACGCGGCTGTTAAGCAACTGTTGGAGCTGAAGGCACAGTACAAGTCAGCGACTGGCCAGGATTGGAAGCCAGGCAGCACCACTGCACCAGTTGCCTCCGCTCCAGCTTCAGTTCCAGCTGCAGCTGACTCTGTGAATGCCAGCATTGTCAAGCAGGGAGATCTGGTGCGTGATCTGAAGAGCAAAAAGGCGCCCAAGGCTGAAGTTGACTCTGCTGTTAAGCAACTGTTGGAGTTGAAGGCACAGTACAAGTCAGCGACTGGCCAGGATTGGAAGCCAGGCAGCACGACTAGCACCACTGCACCAGTTGCCTCTACTCCCGCTGCATCTTGCCCTGTGGCTGGCGTGCTAACTCAGATCACTGCCCAGGGCGATAAAGTGCGTGAGCTGAAGGCAGCTAAAGCGGATAAGGCGACCATTGACGCTGCCGTAAAGACTCTGCTCAGCTTGAAAGCGGACTACAAGCAACTAACGGGCAAAGATTGGAAGCCGGACACTGCAGCGATTACACCTACAGCTGTGGTCAAGCAGGAGAAGTCACCGGAACCGGCTGCTCCAGCTGCTGTGGTCACATTGCTGGACAAGATCGCACAGCAGGGCGACAAGATCAGGCAACTGAAGTCAGCCAAGTCGGACAAGACTGCGATTGACGCTGAGGTGAAGCTGTTGCTGGCACTGAAAACGGATTACAAGAGTCTAACCGGACAGGAGTGGAAGCCGGGCACAGTAGCACCAACAGCAGCAGCTCCAGTTGCCGTCGTTGATCTGACCAAAGACACTTCAAGCGCTGACGGTGGTGATATTGCCAATGTTCTAGCACAAATCCAAGCTCAAGGCGATAAAATCCGTAAACTCAAAGCGGAGAAGGCGGCCAAAGCCAGCATTGATACGGAAGTGAAAACTCTACTAGCTCTAAAGGGCAACTACAAACAGTTGAGTGGTAAAGATTGGACTCCAGACGCCAAGGTTGAGGTGAAGCAGGAAATGGCAGGGACATCGGACAAGGATCAGCTGACGCTGGACATCAATGCTCAGGGTGACAAAGTGCGCGCTGCCAAGAGTAGCAAAGCCGCTAAGGAGATCGTCGATGAAGAGGTCAGCAAACTGCTAGCACTGAAAGCAAAGTACAAGGAGGTAACTGGCACTGATTTCCCTGTTGCCGGTCGTGGTGGTTCCTCTAGCGGTGCTGTCAAGAAGGCTCCCAAAGAGGCGCAACCCAAACCAGCTAAGCCAGTCAAAAAGGAGCCCGATGCTTCTGCTGGCGTCAAGAAGCAAACCAGGCTGGGCTTGGAGGCCACCAAGGAGGACAATTTGCCGGATTGGTACTCGCAGGTGATAACCAAAGGTGAACTCATCGAATACTATGATGTGTCCGGTTGCTACATTCTGCGGCATTGGTCCTTTGCCATTTGGAAGGCAATTAAGAACTGGTTTGATGCCGAGATTACACGGATGGGTGTCAAGGAGTGCTACTTCCCCATCTTTGTCTCGAAGGCTGCGCTGGAGCGTGAGAAGACGCACATTGCGGACTTCGCGCCGGAAGTGGCATGGGTAACCAAATCTGGAGATTCGGATTTGGCTGAACCCATTGCTGTGCGTCCCACCTCTGAGACCGTCATGTATCCCGCCTATGCCAAGTGGATACAGTCCTATAGAGATTTGCCCATTCGTCTCAATCAGTGGAATAATGTTGTAGTAAGTTGGAATAACCAAATCTCACTCAACTCAGACCTAATTAACTTTACTATGTTCTTTTTAGCGCTGGGAATTCAAGCATCCACAGCCGTTCCTGCGCACCCGCGAGTTCCTTTGGCAAGAGGGCCACACGGCGTTTGCCAGCAAGGCTGAGGCTGATAAGGAGGTGTTCGACATACTGGATCTATATGCGCTGGTCTATACGCATCTGCTGGCAATACCCGTGGTCAAGGGCCGCAAAACTGAGAAGGAGAAGTTTGCTGGCGGTGACTACACTACCACGGTGGAGGCATACATATCAGCCTCGGGACGTGCCATACAGGGTGCGACTAGTCATCATTTGGGCCAGAACTTCTCCAAGATGTTCGAGATTGTCTACGAGGATCCGGAGACGCAGCAGAAGCAGTATGTGTACCAGAACTCCTGGGGAATTACCACGCGTACCATTGGTGTCATGATCATGGTGCATGCGGATAACCAGGGCTTGGTACTGCCACCCCATGTCTCCTGCATCCAGGCCATTGTTGTGCCCTGCGGCATCACGGTTAACACCAAGGATAAAGAGCGCGCCGAGCTAATGTATGCCTGCCAGCAGCTCGAAAAACGTCTAAGCGGCGCTGATGTGCGCTGCGAGGGAGATTATCGTGATAACTACTCACCCGGCTGGAAATTCAATCACTGGGAACTCAAGGGTGTGCCCATACGCATCGAGCTGGGTCCCAAGGATCTGAAGGCTCAGCAAATTGTGGCCGTTCGCCGTGATACGGGCGAAAAGCTAACCATACCCATGGCCGATGTGGAGAAGCAGATACCTACACTGCTGGAAACCATACATGCGAGCATGCTGTCCAAGGCACAAGAGGATCTCAAGTCGCACACCAAACTCGCGAAGAGCTGGCCCGAATTCTGCAATCTGCTCGAACAGAAGAACATGCTGCTGTCGCCCTTCTGTGGTGACATCGCCTGCGAGGATAAGATCAAGGAGGACAGTGCACGTGGCGAAGATGCCGAGCCCGGTGCACCGGCTATGGGAGCCAAATCCCTGTGCATACCCTTCAATCAGCCAGCCAGGATTGCGGACAATGACCGTTGCATCAATCCCGGCTGCAAAAACAAACCCAAGTTCTATACGTTGTTCGGACGCAGCTACTAAATGATTAAATGATTACAAATATCAATAAAATCTGGAATACCTATGTCAGGACTCAAACCTCAATATTCAGCTCCAGTTACTTGTTGAACTAGATTAAATTCAATAATTTAACCTTGTACGAATTTTTATTTTGTTTTAAAAAATACATGATCACAATACAATTTTGTCAGCTCAATTATTGCAGAAAATGTTTTAAGGGAGGGGGTAGATATTATTTTCAAATTGTTTAATATTGTGGTGTATTTACAACCGAAATAATCAAGTCGAGCTTCCAATATCAAGTCTTCTCTTTACTCACGATTCGTTATACACCTTCTGTTATCCAGCTCTGTTACTTAACATAATTGGCATACATATGATAATATGGGTGACCATGCTTACAATACCTAACAAATATATTAAAAATGTATTATGGGTGTTGGAAATTCGTTTATGTATTACATAGTATGTAATAATCAGCTAATGTTGCTTAGAAGTTGGTATTTGTATCAGATTTTCATATATATTCTACCCTTCTGTGATCGAATCAACTGTTTTAGTTGTGAATCTGATTCATACTAACTTGAACAACAAAATTAAAGTTGATTTCATTTTAAAATTGTTTTCGATAGCACCATTGATTGATACTCCATATGCATAATGCGCTTTCCGCCTTTACATAAAGTACAATATATTATTACAATTGTCACGGATGTGGAAAAAGTGCTGATAATAGTATATGGTATAGTATACTATAGTAGTTATCAGTTATAGCTGTTCCGTTACATGTAGTTGAATTCATTTCCAGTGTTGTTCCCCCAACAAAATCACCATAATTTTCAAGCAAACTAATTGAAAACAACGATTCACATAATCAGCCAATAATGCACGCCTGTGAAATGATATTGAAGAAATAAAACCAGTTCCTTAATAAGCATGGCGATGCACAATCAAGAATTTACTTTCCAGTTTTTCAGATCCCCGGACCTCATCAAAAGTCGTTTATTTGTGCGTAAGTGGATACCAGAGAGGCAGTAAAGCATAGACTTAGTATATAGGCACATAAGTATTTACTTAAGGATCGTAAGTTTGTAACTTGATTCGTTGGGAAGTGGAAATCACACACACACCTTAAATTCAATTTCAGTTTTGATTGCATTCTGCTAGTATAGTATAACTGATTGACTGTAGTTCAAAATACCAGAGACTCAATTACCAAAACTATTATACACACAATCTATAGGTATACGAGTAGTATGCAAGTATTTGTTCAGTTTGGTAATCAAATAAGATATAGCACCAACAAAAGCAAAGACAACAACAGCCAGTGTGTGGCTGCAAAATTTATAATCTCCGCTTAGAGGGGGAAAACTTCAATCAACCTGCACAGAGACCAGTAATATGGCCAGCAGCTGATTAGTTTTCCACCTATGTTTGTGTTCGGCTTATGAAATCAACTAGAAACCACTTGAACTCCAACCGAAAACCGTAAACTATCTGAAATTAGCACAGATATTGCTACTGGCCAATGCATAAACAACGAGAAAGAAAGCTAACTTAGGCAGACCGACGATCAAATACTCTAGCTAAATACAGAATCAAATTTTCAGTGACTAATCATGGGATAAACTAAATTATATTTTTGATATTTAGAAATTTAATTCTAGACAATATGAATGCATATTAGTTATTAAACTATTTGGTTTAAAAACTAGTTATGTGAATATATTTATATATATATCTCTTTGCATATATAACTATTAAATTTGAGAGAAATTTCTATCTAAATCAGTGGTGCCCAAAACTCATAATGCCTATCACATGTGCACATGTGAGCAGCGCTGCTTTGACACTCGCAGTAGATTTTCTTACGTCTACAGGCGTCACGCTTCGTTGATTTTACGATTTTACGCGTTCGGCTATTTATTTTTATAGTGTGAGTTTGGGCACCACTGATCTAAATTAACAAGTTATAAAATTATACACCAAATATGTTTAAAAATTTCGAAAATAAAATTATGTAGTTTGCAATTTCTAAAAGTAAATTTCTCAACTTAACTTAATATTCGTCTGTATTTTTCAATTATATTGTGTAATTTCCGTTACTGTGTAATTTACTTTTATTATTTAATTTTTATTTAAATAAAATTAAATTGATTTAAATTTTTTTTTTTTTGTTTGACTGTATCTAGTTAACACTGAATAAATAATGTTAGTATTAATATATAAAATATTTTTTTTTTTCGGTTGACTTGATCTAGTTAACACTGAATAAATTATGTAATATTATATTTTAATAGTAATGACAGTTATAGAATCTTAGGTAGGTATATGCCATATGTACCTCACACAGAAACTCACAATACCCCCATGGTTAGTGTATATACACAAAAACGAAAGACCAAAACTATTAAAGATTTACTTCAGTGTAATTTATTTTGCAAATGTTGCGCAACGAATTCGAAAATATTATACCAGTTTCCAGGGTCTAAGGCGTTGTTAAAGATTTAAATAAGCACAATAAGTAGCTGTAAGTGTGTGGATATTGAATTATTGGCTGGGTTACAGTACAGCATTTAATTTATTGTGAAATTATTCAGTCATTATTTGTCATATCATATTGACTCGGCGATTTAGCAAAAGCTTTTCCGCATCATTTGAAAATAGTGAAATAATTTTAGAAACTATTTTTATAATAATAGCTGTAATAATTTGCAAGACGGTGAGAAGTTCTGCTCTCTGCCCCATCTCTATGACAACTTCCTAAATTTACAGAATCAATTAGCATTTGCGTTCGGCTGATCAAAGTGTGAAGTGAAATTATGTCATCGTCATGATGCCTGGAATTTGGCTGTTATATGGATGATTAGCCACGGTCCATAGGCCATATACTAGTTAACGGATATTGTATTAAACATAAGCTTGTCAAGGTCGTCATTGTCAGTCAGCGAAATTCCATTGCGAAATGCCCTCAGCTCAGCTCTGGCATCCTGCCGATGGTAATACCATGTTCATCCCAATGCGGTTTTGACTACGACGGGAACTCTTAACCATTAACCAGGCTAACTAACTAACCTGTCGCACAAGTTTTTTCGCTTTGTTATGCACTGTGAATCAGGTTCCAAAATATTTTCCGAAAAATGGCATGCCGATTGTGGCACAAGCTGCAGATATCTTTTATATATAGACACATGTATGTGTGTGTGTGTGTGACTGTCTGTGTGTGTGTGTGTGTGTGATGACATGCACATTTAGGGTCGCCGTAAACTGACTCCACTTGTTGGCCTTGGCAACAGCTACTGCAACTGCAACCTGAACTCGACTGCAGCCCAGAGAGTGCCTGTCCTTTGGTTGGGTAATTTTTCATTTTCTTTTATCTTTATTTACTTAAACACTACCGTCCTTGCACTCTGTATCACTCTGATCAGGTGACGTTTAATTGTGCTACTACCTTTTTATGTATATTTATTTTTATTTAGTGCGTTCTGAGTATGAGTAATCAGACTCTCTATAAGGGACTACCCGGAAAGCAGTGGCAGTAGCAGCTCTAGCTACATGACGCCCGCCACATTACTCTATGACTGCAATTCACTTGGCCCGATCACAAACTAAGCCGTCACACACACACATATTCACACCTGTTACGGTGCACAGTCTAGCGCTGCCAGCTTGGCTTGTTTCTCGCTAAATGCTGCGGCAACGAGAAAAACGTTAGCTCAAATAAGGTTAATGCTTGGCACACGATTCTAAGAAGAGGCAGGCTCTACACTCTATTCCAGAATAAGTTTTCATTAGACGAATATTAATAATATTTATTATATATGGTTTTTTCTAACATTAAATAAATATAGAAAAAAAGTAAATTTTAGAATATGTGATATATAAGTGAAATAGTGGTAAAATAATAAGGAAAGTATAATAATACTTATTTATTCTATTATGAGTTCAACAACTATACTCTAACTATTTAGCTACATTTTTCACTGTTTTTTTCTATCATTAGTAAATATAGAAAACAAGTAAATTTTAGAATATTTATTCAAAAGTTAAATAGTGGTTAAATAATATGGAAAGTATAATAATACTTATTTATTCTATTAAGAGTTCAAAAAAATGGGACTCTAACTATTTAGCTACATTTTTCACTTTTTCCCGCTAAAGCTGTTAGCACTGGCAACCGCAGAATCTTGTCTCATTGTACGTGGCTGTGTGTGAGTGTGTGTGTGCTAGTGTTGACGTCGCTGAATTTCCTTTACGCCGAGTATAACTTCAGGCCAATTGCTCGCTTTGAATTCAGTCGGTGCTGAGTATTCAACTGATTCAATTCGAATACATTTTTTAGCAATCGCTAAACAACAAAAACCAAAACAAAAACAAAAGTGAAAAAGTACGAAAATCGAAAAGCGAAAAACAACAAACCATAAATGTGAGTTTCAGTTTCAGTTAGTTGCGTGTGTTAATTACTTAAGAGTACAACAACAACAACGACAACAACAAAAACCAGCATAAATAAACTACTGTATTTGCTAAACAGTTGCTAATCAGGCGCTAATTAACTAACCTCCAATAGAAATCCTTAAACAAAGCCATGCGGTCATTCACTGCTGATTACATTGAATGCGTCTAGTGTTGAGTTAAATAATTAACAAAACACCAAAAAAAAAAAAAAGAATTGCACAAAGTCAAAGAGTAAATAATAATAATAAAAGACCTAAAAAGCGAAAACAATGCGAAAATAAACTTTAAACTGTGCTAGTGTCTCAATTTGCGTGTACGATTTGTGAATACTGTGAATAAACGTGAATAATGTGAATATCCAACCATTTGTATTGTTGTAAATGGCGTGAGAAGACTTGTTGTATGCCTAATGGATGCCTCATGCCTCCTGCTCCAGCCTGCGTGTATCAATCAGTGTGTGTGCGAGTGTGCGAGTGTGTGTGTGTGTACACGATTTACCCCGCCTCCTAATAATAATGGCAAATACTCAGAGTGCTGCAGCTGATGCATATCACGCCAAAGACTTTTCGACTTCAGTTTGTGTCTTAGGTCTTTTGTTTTGCCAAGGAAGTATGTTTGCCATTTGATATTTGATATGATGGGGTCTTGAGTGAGTCTTTTTTACGGCATTGCAACACACGCTGAGTGCTCGCCCCCAAGTCAAACACATATTGGCAAACATCAGCATTGAGCTTAACTAATAAAAAAGAGGCTTGACTCTAATGAAAAGCTCATAGAATATTTTCCACAAGCAGATTTTACAGTTAGTTTATAGCCAATCAGCCGCCGTCTAGTCGGTAATTGCTTTTAACCGCAGACGAGATTTTCGTAAGACACACACATAATATGGCATAATTATAATTAATTACGTGTGTAATTTACACTCTAATAACTGTTTCCACACTACATAAATTAATAGACAAATGTTGAATGTTGCAAGTGTTGCAAGTGGCAGTCATAAAAGTGCAGCTGTAGCTGTAGCCGTAGTTAAGTGAAATTCGGACAAGAGAACTTAATTACCCGAAATACTACTGTATAAAGTTCCATCTGAAACCAAATTGCATTGTGGGCCATTAAAGCTTCAACATTCACTTGTTGGTGCGAGGATTAATTGAGATAACGATAGTGGCAATCAAAATGTGATTAAATGCAGCATAAGAGTCTTATGCAAATCTACGTAACAGGCGATAGGAAATAGTAGTAAGATAGCCTCGCTGGCTTGGACTAACTAACTTGTTCGGCAGCCTCTATCGATTAAGCCGTCTTCTCTGTGACTAAGGCCTATTACATTTGGCATTTATATGGCAATAAATCGCTTTTTATTATAATCTTTCCATTTGTGCAATTTGGACAAGGCAGAAGTATATAAATTCTGTGCTGAATCCATTGCCATAGATCATCTACTTGCACTGTGACTTCTTGAAGAGAGTATTATCAGGTGTAGGTGCCGTCTTCTCCGTCAGACGCTTGGCAGCGGCCTCCTCTCGCTGCTGTCGGATGAGTGCTAGACGGGCCAAATCCGCTTTGGCCTCATTGGTTTTTCCAGCTGCATGTAGCTTCTCATAACGTTGGCGTGCCTTATGCTGCTCAATCTGCTCACGTTCGCGACGAGTCAGCACCGGCTTGGTGCTGGCTTCATCAGTGGAATCATCACCGACCTTAAGCTGTGTTAGCTTCTTTGTGACTTTCTTGGTTGCACGATTCGGATTCCTGATCTCGATGAGCGAGGCAACACCCTTGCGTGCATCACGGTACACCGCTTCATCCTCATCAGAGCTGGTCGGCTCTTCTGCTGGTTTCTCGATCGTAGGGGCATCGCCTATATTGTCCTCAGCCTCGTTGCCACTGAGGGTCGACAGTTGGTCAACCTCCACGGATTCCTGCTGCAGCTGCTCAGGTGCAGTAAAGCGACGACTGCGTCCTTTGTGATTAGCATACTTTCCCTTCGGCATGACGATCTCTTGCTCGAAATATGGAGAAGTATTGCAATTGGTTTTTGTATTGATGAAAATTTTTAAGTGTGAGAAAATTTCGTCGTACAAATTGTTATAGCTTCTTTCTACAAATGATTAGACACTTTCGGGTTTGACAACTGTCAGAAAAGCAAAAATAAGATTGCACCAAAAATAAAGTAGTGCAGTGACAATTTCCCTATGAAAAAACCACAATTCAAATTAGAAAACACCATTTTAGGATAATTGTGTCAGCCGTTAATCAAGGTCAGCAATTAAACTGCTGGCGCCATCTAGTTGTCGGTTGCCATAAGGAAAGCCAGAATCGATATCAAATTCTTCGATAACTTGGCAAAGTTTTTGCATATTCATTTCAATACTTTCTTTAACAATTGTGTTTAGCTTATAATCTGAATACCTTAACCCACTAACTTGATGTGAATAGCAAATAAAGACAGAGTCATTTGCGAGTTACCCGGACAAATGAGCCGCCTGTTAAGAGACAGGTCTTTAAACTCACCGTTTGTTTATTTATCCACATAAAACTACAAAAAAGTAAAGTGAGCTGGCTGATGATGATGGGAAACAAAAGTGTAAACACACACAGTCCAAAAATCCCTTCACGCCAATTACGCCCGGCAACGGCAACACAGTTAAACAGTGGAATAGTTGTTGTTGTTTGGGTCTTTCGTAAGGCCTGACATTGAAATAGAATCTTTGCAGAGTAGGTTAAGCTAACACTGAAACAAGTGGGCTGCATTTTGCAATTTACAATTGAGTTAAATTTTAATTTAAGCTTTTTCTTTTAGATTTTTCCGCAGCATGGAGATACTGAAAAGTGACCATGCCGTCTCTGGCATATCGGAGATAGCCAAGTTCTATGCTGGCAAAACCATACTGATCACAGGGGCCACTGGCTTTATGGGCAAAGTGTTGGTGGAGAAGCTACTGAGAAGCTGCACGGATCTGAATGCGCTCTATCTGCTCATACGCACCAAGAAAGGAATCGAGCCGAGTGCACGCAAGGAGCAGTACTTCAAATGTGTGGTACGTAAGGTTCCCAGCAGTTCGCTCGAATGATTGATCATTATGCTACTCAATGCCAGCGGCCAAGAGCATTAAGCATGCATGAAGATATAATTAAGTCAACAGTAAATTTTAATTGTTAAACTAAGCAATCAGAGACTGTTTGTCATGGAAGTCTTACTCTTAGTCCACATACAGGCAGAGTATTACTTACCTTAAACAATGATCATCTCACGAATGACTAATTTTCATATGAAACTATTTCCCGTTGCATTCGGCTCATTAAATGTGTAATTATAATAAGCCATTTAATAAACAATAATCATAGCCAAGTATTCGAGGGGTATTCCTAAGAACCATGACGAAACCCAACCCACTAAAACAAAACGTGCAATATCATGAATTTATTTCCGCCATAATAAATTAATATCTACATTCTAAGTATATATATATTTATGCCTGAGTTACAACTAGTATAGTACAGTCTTGGTTTATAATTTTGATATTTTCTCGTTCTCTTTTTTGTTTCAAGTTTCCGTATTATTGATGTTTGTCCTCCATTTAAATGTATAACAATTAGAGCGCTGAAATTAGCGAGTAAAATAAGTAAAATTAATATACTATATACTATACTATTTCAATTGATTTCAACTTTTACAAATCTACGGCTGAACTTGTCGATTCTATGGCGAATATTTAGACAGTTTTAAACGAGTTTTTAGTTTCGAATTATGTATATATATATGAATTCTTTTTTTTAGCTTTTAGCATAATATTTTTTTACATTTATTAGCAAAATTTCTTGTGTGTTTTATGTGTATATTGTGCTATTTGAGCCGGGTATTACGCGTGTAATGACAACTTTGTCCTCCATTATAAGAAATGTAACACTTATCACCGACGGAACTAGCCCGTAAATTACACAAAATTAACGCAGCATAAAATAATCAAACAAATGTTTACCAAAATCAAGTACCTCATCATAAACACACACACACACACACACAAACACACTCGTGCATTTGTGGGCATTTATAAGTCAAGGTAATCATTATCGGTGTCAGAAAAAATGAAGAAAAAAATCCGAAATTACAATGACTATTAATTTTTGTCATGCTGCCGGCGCAGTGGCAACGACATGGCCCATTAGGCGGTTCTAAGCTCTTAAGTTACTTTGACTCCAATTCCAGCGGCCACACCACTCTTAACGCTCTGACAGTCGACGAATTTTGTACATGTGTCTCAATTAATTGTTTCTTGCAGATATTCAGCAAACTGTTGGAGAAGAATCCCGATATTATAAATAAGGTGCGCGTTGTAAAGGGTGATGTGCTTGAGCCGAACCTTGGACTCACTCCCAATGACATTAATACCCTGGCCTCAAATGTGGAGATCGTGTTCCACTGTGCGGCCAATGTGCGTTTCGATCAGCCACTGCGTCCCATGGTCAATATGAACGTGCTCGGCACCTTGAAGCTGCTCCAGCTGGCGGAGAAGATGAGCAATCTACAGGCATTGGTGCATGTGTCCACATCGTATTGCCAGTGCAATGAGCGGGTGCTGGAGGAGCGCGCCTATCCGGCGCCACAGAATCCCTTCGATATCATTGAAATGGTGGAAACCATGGACGATGCTGCCTTGGCGGAAATAACGCCCAAGTATGTCTGAAATATATACATATATATAGTTGTACTTATGTGTGATTGCATTTTTCAGATTGCTCAATGGCTTGCCCAACACGTACGCTTACAGCAAGGCGCTGTCAGAAGATCTAATTTGCAGATATAACAATAAGCTGCCCATAATCATCACAAGGCCTTCCATTGGTAAGTAGCTTAAGCCAAGCCTGAGCGTGGCAACCAGTTAACTTGTTATTTGGTTACACTTTGTTTAGTTACGGCTGCCATTCATGAACCGCTACCGGGATGGATTGAGGGCGTCAATGGGCCAACCGGTCTAATGATTGGAGCTGCACGTGGCGTCATACGTTCGATGCACTGCAATCCAGACTATGCCTCTACAGTTATACCAGTTGATAAGGCCATCAATGGCATGATACTCTGCGGCTATCAGCGTGGCAAAGCGAAGCATAACGAACCGCATGAGGTGGAGTTTTGCAATCTGTGCATCTCCAGCAAAGCTCTCATGTCCTGGGGCGAGAGCATTGAGACAGGTCGCAAATTCTTCTATGAAACTCCGTTAAGCTTTGCTCTGTGGTATCCTGGTGGCTCCATCAAACGAAACTATTACCATCATCTGCTTTGTGTTATCTTCCTTCATTATCTGCCTGCATATTTTATTGACTTTTGGCTGCTGATTTTCTGCCAAAAGCCCTTGTAAGTAGCAATTGATTAAATGTACTTTAAATACATATTAATTATCCTCTTTTCCATTTTAGCTTGGTAAAAGTGCAACGTAAAATATCCACCGGATTAAAGTTGCTGCAGTATTACACAACAAAAGACTGGGACTTTAGGAACGAACGGTTTCAGGAAATGAGCAGCAAACTAAATGACACGGATCAGGATCTCTTCGATACCTCCGTCAGCCAAGTGAATTGGGATATTTACATAAGCAACTATATCCGTGGCATGCGTACCTACATTCTGGGCGAAAGTGACGCCACTTTGCCGCGCGCCAAGATTGTTCTTCGGCGTCTATACATCCTCGATTGGGTCAGCAAGATATTATTATTTACTTTAACATATTGGTTCTTATGGACCCATTTGGATGGATTCTTGGAGAAGAGCGATGCCTTTATTCGCTCATCGCTGCATAGTATCTATAATGACAGAAACAGTACGATACATGCCTAATTATTTTGTTAATTTACCAATAAAAACACAATTATTAATAATGTTGCTCGTTTAATCTACCGCATTCTGAATCACATATCTGTTTCAGCCAGACTTGGCTTCATTAATTTATGTGGCTTATCAGTTTCGCACTGCTCTTCGTAAATTTTATTTGGTCTTCCGGAAATTTCTAGGCGCTCACTTCGAATATTTCTCGTGCAGTGTTGCGCAATGTCCCAATTTGCTTTGTTAGAGTTGCCCATGGCTGAATATGACCGATGAGCAAAAGTTATCGGAAGTATAGTATATTTATCGGCAGCGGTATCGCTATGCGAAATTTTCACTGTTACCACTTGATCATTAAAAAATGCTTCAAATATGATTAAAAACGACCCAATAGGCACGAAAAAACGCTAATACATTATTATAATTAATATTTAAACAATAAGTATAGATATGCTTTAAACAGTAATTTTTATAACGAGAAATTCTCCAACAAAACTTGCATTTGAATTTCGACGTTGGCGCACTCTGTTCATTAACATAACAAAGAAGAAGAAAAAATATCCCGCCCCTACACTAGCAGCGTATACAAAAAGCGCCAATTTTGCCACAAAAACGCCAAATGTGGTAGTCGTGCTGCGCTCATCCCTAGCATTTTAGCGTTTCTTTTTTAGCAAATAGCAGGTTTTTATAATATTGTAAATCGAAATGCCTAAGGAAATGGAAGTTGACAAAGCTGCCGGTGATGCTGGCGTTGAGCTCACTGAAGCCGAAAATGAACTCTACGACAGACAGATCCGCCTGTGGGGCTTGGAATCTCAAAAGCGGTAAGGTTGCCGGTTTTCTGCTCCCCTTATGTCTACATATTCGTATGAACAACAGAAGTGCGGGAAATGTGACTTAACGTAAAATGTATTAAATTTGTAGATTGCGCACAGCTAATATATTAATATCTGGATTAAATGGACTTGGTGCGGAAATTACCAAAAACATAATTCTATCCGGTGTAAACTTGGTGAAACTGCACGATGACAAACTGGTTACCGAAGAGGAATTCTGTTCACAATTCTTGGCGGCACGCGAGTCGTTGGGCAGCAACCGCGCTCTAGCATCATTGACTCGTGCTCGTGCTCTGAATCCGATGGTCGATATATCTGCCGATACGGAACCCTTAAAAGAGAAGACAGCAGAGTTCTTTCGCCAGTTTGATGTGGTGATAATAAACGGCGAGAGTAACGAAGAACTGCTCCGTATCGACACGATATGTCGGGACTTGGGAATTAAATTCATTGCTGCCGATGTCTGGGGAATGTTTGGATTCCATTTTGCTAGTCTGCAAAAGCATTCATATGTGGAGTAAGTACATCCAAGGAAAATATTAAGCTAGATATTAATCATATGCTTGTTTTAGGGACGTTATCAAGTACAAGGTTATATCAAAGCCTAATGAGAAAGTGAAAACTGAGACCATCTCCACACCGGTGCAACGTGAAGTCTACTATCCAGGCTATTCGTCATGGCTGGAGTTCGACATAAATGCGCCCACTTATCAGCGAAAGCTGAAACGTGACGGACCCGGCATAATCCTGCTACGCGTCCTGCAAAACTTCCGGACTACTCATAAACGGGATCCCAGCTATAAGACTAGGGAGGCGGATCTAACATTGCTGGAGAAAATACGTGATGAGCTGTTTCCCGATTCCGCATTAAATAACGGTGCACTGGAGTATCTTTTTGCGCAGATTTCACCAGCCGTGGCTGTAGTTGGTGGTGTTGTCGCTCAGGAGGTAATCAAAGTAGTGACCAAAATGGAAGCTCCGCATCGAAATCTGTTCATTTTTAATCCTGAAACCTGTATGGGCTATGTGGAGACCGTTGGTGTCAATTAATAACATTGTATCGAATAAAACTAAGATTCCATCATTTTACAAACACAAAATTTCAATGCGGTTGATTTAAGAAAGAACAATTAGCCTTTGCACAATGCAGATGTGTTGATTTTAATACAAAAAGCATATTCGCAATTGGAAAATAAAGTAACTTATAATCAATTTGTGAGAATTTCCGCTGCACGATTCTCCATAAGCTTCTCCATGTTTGTGATCGAGCTCATCCAGGAGTTCAGGGTACCAACCATGCCGGATATCTGATTGCGATTCAGTACACGTGGCTGCACCCAAGACATGTTGACAACTCCGGCAACTTGGTCGATCTCACCGCGCACCAGATCAAGAGCCAAGGCCTTCATGATCAGATATTCGACCTCCTTGGCGGGCAATTTGGTCTCGTTGGCGATATCAGCAAAGGAAATGGAACGCTCTATGGCCGAACGCTTGAATGTCATCTCCATGAGGCAGAGCAGTGAAATCTTCTGGCGCAATTTCACTTCTTGGGCGGCGAGATCGGGTATTTTGGACCAAATCTTTTTCATGTCATTAAATCTGAGAACGGAACCGATTATTTAATCTTGGTTTTCAAGATATTTAGTAAGGAACTCACTTGTTAATGTCGCCAGTGTTAAATGCTTGCAGTAGTTCCATCAACCACTCGTTTTCCGTATTTTTAAGTGATTCCAATATGGGATGGGCCAGCAGTTCACCGATATTGTAGACGCCATCGCCTAGCAGTGCTGCCAGTCCCAAAAAGAATGCCTGTTGAGCCCACTGATCTCGTGGATAGTCATCCAGCGAGCAACCCAGAAACTGCAGTCCACAGCGATAGTATTCACTGTGCTTGCCCACTCGGCGATAGTACTGCGAGGCCAGCATGTAGTACTTGCCATGCACGGGCGTCACGTTACCTGCCTCTTCTAGGACATCGCGCAGCTCCTCGATGATCTTCTTGGTGGCATTGAGATCATTCAGGTTACTCAGATGTATGTTTCCCTGCATAACTTGCAGATACCAGACAGCTTCATCGCATATTTTGACCTTATCTTTCACTTTCTCCAGAAAGTCGATGGCCTCCTTTTTGTCGCTAATGTTGTCCACGACCACCTCAAGTATTTGAATCAAACCATAGGGATTAATTCTGTAAATATTATGAATGTAAGTACTTGATAAGGCGAAGCTTATTGCACCGGCAGCGACTCACTTTGTTTCGAAGGTGGAGATAAAGTTCTGGTAGAGTTGCAACAGAGCGGACTCGTCTTGCAACGACTCGTGGCGCACAAATGTCACAAGCTTTATAGTCAACTCATTCCACAATCTATAAAAATAATGCGGATAATTCATTAAAGGCAACAAAACACGCAGAATATTAGGAAAAACTCACTTCTCGTTGTGCAGCTCTTCGATGAGCGTCCATTCGGCAGCGAGATCTTTGTTTGTGGTCTTCTTTTGGGCTGCCAGATAAGCAGTAACTGTCGCTTGCGTATTCGACATTGTTGCTATATTTGAAGCTGCGTAATTACTGATTATTTTCAATTTTGTTTTATATGAAATGTATGCTCGTATGTAGTAGGCTGGCCAAGTCAACTCTTAAAATTGCAAATCACTAATGTCCAGGGTTGTAGTCCAGGCAAAACATCGATGTCAATATCGATATTATCGATGTGTTAATATTTTGTCCAATATCGATATTTATAGGCGATACATCGTTGTGTCAAGATATCGATTTAACGCCATAGTTGATGTAGCACGGCCGCTAGATGGCGCCTCAAATAAATAAAGCGCCAATATTGGCGCAAAAACGCCAAGTGTGGCAGCCGTGGTAACACGAACAGCTGTTCTGCTAACCATGGGTAGTTCAGTTCAACTAGAACAGCTGAGCGTGAAAGTCGTCGTGCACGGAATAAGAAGTTTTCGATTGGCTTTTCCACATAAATAATTTGTAAACGTAAACGAAAAGGATAAAACACGCAGTGCAATTCAATAACAGCCAAACCGCAAGTTCTTCAATCGCAGCTAGTGCCACACGTGTAATTCATTTAACGACGCAACTCAAGTGCTAAATAACAAAGAGCCCGTATCTCGACAGAAGGAAAAACACATTTGCAATAAGCTTAAACATAAATCGGAAAATGCCATGTTAACGATTGTGTGATCATTATATAAATGTTAAAAATTTATTAAATTAATTTCACACACACACACGCACACGAAGAATTATGTGGATTTGCTTGCACAGCGGCCAAATAAACAAAACCCATACGCATAATTTATGTGATTTATAAAAAAAATAAACATATAAGAACAAACCAGAATTTAAATAAAAACCGCGAATTCATTTGCATTTCCCAATAACGGCGCGACTCGTGCTCGCGATACCCATCAGATTCACACGGCGATTCTGATAGCGATTCCCACTCAGATTCCAATTCGAACCGCGACTACGTCACCTGGCAACCAGCAATTAACTCAAATAGTGGCGAAAAAAAGCGAGGTTAGTTCTATTTATGTTTGAATTTATTACATTCGCTGCTGATTGATCTGTAACAACTCGAGCAACTGCATCCCATTGACCAAGTGCCGCTCCAAGTGTGGTGAATGGAGTGTGGAGTGGAGTGAACTAAGCATGACTACAAACATTTGTTTAGTTATGCAATTTAGTTGCTGCTGGCGCAATCGTCTAATCAGTGTTTATTTTAGTCTTTCTCTGATGTTATCAAAGTTCTGGCCGCGGGCGCAACATGTGCAGCGCATGTTGCAAGCAACTTTCTCTCTCGCCTCCGCCCATTGTAAGTGCACTTCCTGCTGCCTGCCCCACTTGAGACAACGCACAATGCCGCCAGCTCATCTCTATTATCATAAACAAAAAGATGGGAAAGAAAAGGAAAATAAAAAAATAGCATAATGGCAACGGGACAGAGTGTCCAGGCACACTTGTATCCTGTGGCGCTGCCTAACTTTTCCCATTTCCTGCAACTGTCGATGCTGCTGGAAAGTCGCCGCAGTCGTCGCAGTCGTGCTGCCTCCTATTTCGTCTCCATCTCCAACTCATATCAATGTCAGCCAGTTGATTTCCTTGGCCCGCTCGCTCACTAAATGAAATGAAATGAGCGACATCTGGCAAAGACTGATGGACAGACAGACAGACGGACGCACTGACAGGCGCCAGAAACTAGTGCTGGTTGCTACTGCTGCTGCTGCCACTGCACCACGTTCAAGTTACAGTTATGTGAAGAGCAGCAATTTCAAAAATTCAAAAAATTAAACACTGCGTTTAGTCAGACAGTTGCAAAGCCAGTGAATACCCTGTAAAAGTATAGCTTATCGATATTACATATTATATATTTCTATAATATTCTTATTAATATATTTCATATTTTTATTTTATATATCTTTGCTCAGTACTATGTAGTTGGTGAGAACTTTTCTGATTAGCTAAAAACTTAATCCTTACATTGTATACAGTGTGTTTCATAATCATAAGACACTTTGGAACAAGCTAAAATAAAATAAATAGGATTCATGCAACACCGATTGGTAGAGGTTCTCAAAAGTCGAGAACAATAAACTATATATAAAAAAAATTCAAAAAACTCCAAAAAACTTTTTCATCAAAAGGATGGCCGTCATTTGATAATGAAACACTAATAAGTCGCATCAAAGATAATACAAGTGACTTATGATTATGAAACGTACTGTATATAAGACTCCTATGCCCATTATTCTGGCCATCACTGTATATGCAGACTCAGTTCTACGCCAGTGCATGTAGTAGCTTCAAATTCAGCTTGTTCACTCCTTGAAGCACTTGAAGTACGTGTTCACATAGTCAGATACTGCTAGTCTGTTGAGCTCTTGTTATTACAGGGTATATGCGACTCATACCCTAAAATGCCACTTGCATTACTTGTCTCTCCGTCCGTCCGTCCGTCCGTCTAGCTGTTCGTGTCATTTGGTCTCCGCTGGCTATTAAAAGCAAAAGTGAAAAATGCCACACAGCCGCGGGCGGCATTTGTGGCATTAACTATACAACAGCAACTCCAGTGACAACAGCAACAACAGCAGCAGCAGCAGCAGCAACAACAACAACAACAACGGTGGCAACAACTTTATCAAGTGCGTTGTCGCTTCCTACTCTCTGGCCAACAAGCAACACTATATACTATGTACATATATACATACTCAGTGCATGTGTGTGTGTGTTTCAATTAAAAGCCAATCCAGTCCAAGTTGCCGCATTGCTGAAGAGTTGTCTGTCTGTCTGCCATGCCCAGTTCCAGTTCCAGGCCTCGAATTCGAATTCGCTTTCGATGCTCGCTTTTTATTTTATTTTGAATATTGCGAAAGAGTTTCTCAGCCACACACACTCTCAGTGAGTTAGCCAAAGTCAAGCTGCACACACACACACACACACACACACCTGCATATTACATATTTACATTGATACGAATTCCATTGGCAGCGATTTCATAATCACTTGCGCTGCTTCCCCCTGTTTAACTTAATTTTGTTGCTGCTTCTTTTCGGTTTATATACTATATACACACATACATATATATACTTTTTATTGCATAGTTTTGATTTTTTTGGCTTGAGCAACAACAACACCAACAACAGCAGCAACACACGAAAAAAGTTGTTTCAATGTTGGTAACTTTCTCTTCACCACCTGCCAAAACCAAGAGCGTTTTTACACGCACGTAGAGAGTGTGTGTCTGTGTGTTTCTGTGTGTGTGTGTGTGTGGACATTTGTCATGTTGTTGTGCTTGATATGCGCACTATGCTCTACCTCATCGCATCGCATCGCATCGCATGGCAAAGCACATCGTGTCGATGATTGCGCGATTAGCAAATGGCGCGCATTCAAAACGCGTGCGCATGCGCAAATTTTCAACTCTCTTAGCCACAATTTCATAATCATCATAAACGTATTGTGTATCGTTCATCATCATCATCATCATCATCATCATCATTATAGCTGCCAAACATTGTTGACATTGCATGCAGTTGGAATGCTCTAATTGCACTCTTGGCTTGAAGGAAGGAAGAAAGGAAGCAGCGATCAAAATAACGAGATTATTATAAATAAAATATTACAAAAATTATTATAAATAAACCTATCTGCTTTTCTTTTGTGCAAATTTGAGCACTTGTTTTGAGGAAGGTATTAAGGAAATCAAAAGTAATCATCATAGTAGTTATACTTCAGTAAAGAGGGAAGCGAGTGTAACAGGCAGTGGGAAGACCCGCTATAATAATACACAGTAACTCTATGAATACCTAAAATGCTTAACTGAAACGATGCTATAGCACGAAGATAAGTATTTCACTAACTCAATTGTATTTTATATAATATAATAATATAATATAATCTACTTCATGTTTTAAAGGTAACTTTTAAAATATGAGGAGTAAAATACATATAAACAGTAAATAAATTTTAAAAAAATATAAAAAAAAGTAGGGAAAGCTACAGTCGAACGCAACCGGCAGTAGAAGACCCTGTACTTTGGTTTGCCCTGGGCGTCGATAATATTATTATTTATTATTATTATTATCAGAGATATGATTACACTGCGACCTCGAAGATCTATTGTGCTCTGTGCCTAATTAAGTTACAGCTCTTCCGCCAGTTCAATCGAGCGCAGAAATACGATGATTTTCCCTGGTTGAAGAGCTCTTATCTCTGGACTGTCTAGGAAGTAGTTAAGTGACCTAGCCTTAACCTACTGACTGCCGGGCATGTTCCTAGTATGAGCTCTGACGTTTCGTCTTCTTCGAGACAGAGTCTACAGAGTGTATCGTCAACAATTTTAAGCTTGATGAGATGTTTGCGTAGCCTAAAATGTCCTGTAAGTGTGCCGGTAACTATTCTAAGTGAACTTTTGCGCATTCTTAGGCAGTCCTTAGTTCTCTTCTTGTTGTAGCTTCCTAAGAGCTGTTTGCTCTGTATGGCTCCCTGATATGTTTCCCAGTATTCTTCGCTGTCCCTTCGTGCCTTAGAGTTTATACTTTGTCTGAGAAAGTTGGGTCCAAGACCGCAGAAGGTATTTCACTAACTCAATTGTATTTCTTGAATAATATAATTACATAATATAATATATGAGGAGTAAAATGCATATAAACAATAAATAAAATTAAAAAAAAAAATTAAAAAAAATTAAATTCAATATATTTTTAATATATTTTTTCTGCTATTGTTTTTCTTGTTAAAATTCCCAACTATTTGGTTCGCCATAAGTACGCTCTATACGCCGCAACATCAAGGCAAAGACCAACAGTTGTGCTTGGAGTAGGCCAATCGAACAAAGAACAGGCCTGCACCTATGCACGTACACACACACACACATACACTCTCGGGCATATGGCCATAAAAATAGCGCAATTAAATTGATGTTCGATCGAATCAGTTCAATGGCAAAGACAACGACGACTACGTCAGGTGGCACTTAAATTTGTAATGCAAATATAAACACGCGTTTGCCAGGCGCAAACACCACAAAGACCACAGCAACCCAACACCACGCACAGTACACACACAAACACACGCACACACACGCACAGGTGCTGCTGCCATAAACATATTAAAGTTTATGGTTATTGGAGCCCGCATTGATGATTTTTCTCAGCTTATGCAAATCTGAGATTAAAGCCAAATTCAGCTGAGGAGTTAAGACTGGCTAAGCATTTCCCCTCGGAAAGAGGTCGTCTGCAGTCGGGGCAAAGCTGTCGAATGTCAAATTGAATATTTTCAGGTTCAAGTTGTTGTTGTCTCATTAGAGCCTGTACTTGGAAGTGGTACAAAAGGGGTATACTCAGTTTGTGGAAGGGGAAAAGGTATGATAAAGTATATAAGGACTACATGATGAGTCAATGCAGCTTAAGTATTCATTAATAATTTAAAAGAAACTTAGTATACTAATTAATAGTAATAGTAACTAACAGTATGACTAAGTGCACTAGCTAGTGGGCCTACGACTCGACTGTATTTGGTATCTAGGTTACCATATAATAACGCCAGATCAAGTTTACTTTAGATTTTCGCTGCAATTATCAACATCTCAGTTCAGTGTCTCCGACTGTAGCCTCTCCTCTTGATTGTTGCTGTTGCTTCCAGCTAAATTTATTTAGGTTACCATATAATGGCGCCAGATCGCGTTTACTTTAGATTTTCGCTGCAATTATCAACATCTCAGTTCAGTGTCTCCGACTGTAGCCTCTCCTCTTGATTGTTGCTGTTGCTTCAAGCTAAATTTATATAGGTTACCATATAGTGCCGCCAGATCAAGTTTACTTTAGATTTTTGCTGCAATTATCAACATCTCAGTTCAGTGTCTCCGACTGTAGCCTCTCCCACTGCTCGTTGCTGTTGCTTCCAGCTAAATTTATTTAGGTTATTATATAATGCCGGCAGATCAAGTTTACTTTAGATTTTTCCTGCAATTATCCTGCAATTATCAATTATCTCAGTTCAGTGTCTCCGACTGTAGCCTCTCCCACTGCTCGTTGCTGTTGCTTCCAGCTAAAAGCGTTTTATGCGCCACATGCAATTGCCACTCCAAATCGCTGTTGACCGTCATGAATGCTGATGACTCTTAATGGCCTGGCTTAGCTTTAACTTAGACACTGACTACCACAACGCCGCATGCCTCGCCCAAAAAGCGAGGAGCAACAACAATAACAACAACTGCATTAATATGCAATTGAAAACTGAACGCAATTTGATATTTGTCTCTCTGTGGCATAATCAAGTTGCAGGCTTAAGTGGCCAACTGTCTTGGTACATAGTTCCTCCCCCCTTGCAGCACTTCCTAGGTGCAGTAATCCCCACTGCACTCTCACTCCCCACTGTGCACACTCCCCCAGAGGCCAGAGCCAGAGCCAGCATCTGTGTCTAGTGTCTGCCATGTTGTCTATGTCACATGCGTTTTGCTGCATGTTTTATTGCTGTCTGTTGTTGTCGTTGTTGTTGTTGTTATTACTATACTTGCTGTAATTCCATGTTGTTGTTTACGTTGGACAAACAGCAGGCCAGCGCGTTGACAATCCACAGTGGGACTAATTGTGCGGAATAATAATGAAATCACTTTTTCTTGTCTATATCAAATGTCAACTTATAGTCTCTTTCTTCACTTTCAACACATTTTGATGGAATTTTGCGGTTATATTTTTCTTAATACAGCAAAGAAACCCCGACCTCAATCAAGAACTCTTAACAATAAGATATGTAGATCATCAACAACTGGAAACCTTATAAAATTCTGCCTTTATTTAGTTTTCCGTAATTTTCACTTTTATTATAGTATGTATATGTATATTATATACTATATACGTAAGTATATTATACATATTACTGAATTCCCTTAGTAATACATTTTATATCAAAATGTTAGGTTAGGTTAGGTTGAGCGGTAGTTGAGGAATGAACCTCAGCTCACTCAAAATGTTAATTTATATATATTTTTTCCCGTGAATTTTAAACTATATTATTAGCATGACCATAACTGATTTCTTATATGTTGAGGAGCACGTATTTCTTTCAAGAAATTTCCACAATATTTTATAATAGCAAACTACTACTTGAAGTAGTAAAAGTGAAGGCCTATCAGTTCAATTGAATTAGTTATACCATTCTTAAAATTAGATATGGAATGTAGAATGAATATAGAAGTAGAAAAACAAGGCGTAAGAGTCGAAATATCTTTTTTAATTGCCTTATTTTTTCCTCTCCTTATTAATACTAAATAGTACTGATACACGCTGAAATTAAGTTGCTATAAGCCTAAAAAAGTATAAACATAATTCTGTAAAATTAAAAAACTCGGAAAGCTACAGTCGGATTCAACCGACAGTTGGAGACAGACGGAGAGATGGATATGGCTAGATCGACTCAGCTCGTCGTCCTGATCAAGAATACATCTACTTAATGGGGTCTGCCACGCCTCCTTCAGCCTGTTACATACATTTCTGACTTGCACAATCTTAATAGACCCTTTTGTATTTTTTTAAAGTACAGGGTCTAAAAACAGAAAGAAAATGCGTCTAATAAAAACAAATTTGTGGTCTGCCTGCTTAAAAAATATGCATATTATTCATAAATTTGGAATAGTCATACATTTCATACATTTTATTACTATTTTACTGTATTCATACCTTATTTATTCGAGTGTAATAACAGATATTCATATAGTCTTTAGGCAATTAAATATTTTTAATTAAATTCTGAAGCTCTAATATTTTGTTTTTGCATTTCACTCGCATTTTCATAAGATTTTACTGCCAAATTATATAGTATGTACATATCTACACATATGTATGTGTGTTATGCTCCACTGTATGGCTGTTGTTGTTGTCTTGCACGTGGCTCGAGGAAGAAGCATATTAACGCAATAAGGTGTACAAATATTGAAACAGAAGAGGCTGCTGCTGGGACAGACTGTCTGAGAGTCTGGGAGTCTGACAGTCTCCATCTGGTGCTCTCTATGATTTTGACTCAGGCACATCTAATGCCTATGCATGCATATTTCTGCTACTAACATATTCTAGCTTTTATAGATGTATAGTATGTATGGATGTACATGAGTTGAGTGTATGTACGTATGTGTTTGTAGAGCTCTCAACGGGGCAGCCTTTTTCCCAAAAGGTCTCGCAAATATTGCACAAACGCATAATGTTTGAACTACACTCGATGTTGGGTTGCTTCCTCTTCTTGCTGTTGTTGTTGTTGTTGTTGTTAGTCTGGAAGAGTCGCAGAGAGCAGAGAGCGTGTCTATAAACATACATATCTAGATGTGTGTACACAAGTATGTATTCAGCTGACCCTCACACTGGCTTTATAATCAAACTTCAAAGTCAAACACTGATTGTTAGGCCTTGCCGTAGTCATAACTAATAAGACATTCCTCAAAGTGTGGCAAAAATTATTGATATTATTTTAGCAACGTTTTATTAAACATGCCGCAGATTTTCGATTTCGATTTAATTAATTTCCTAATGAGTACACATTTTCCGGCATTCGATGGATATTGCAAGGAGACGTATGGTACGGATATTATACGGAGATTACCTACACCTGGGCAGCTCAAGAAGTTGCGAAAATTGTGTGATAAGATATAGGAGAAATATGAGACAAATTGAGTAATTATATATGTGAATTAAATGTAGAAAAATTTATTAAAATAAAATATTAAAATTGAGATAAATTTATTTCAATGAAAATTAAAAATAAATTTTTCAAGAAGTTGCGAAAATCCCATATCTTAAAATGGGAAAAATAAGAGCCAAGTTGAGCAATTCTATATGTGTATTAAGTGTAGAAAAATGTATTAAAATAAAACATTAAAATTGAATTGAATTTACTTTAGTACAAATTAAAAATAAATTTCTATACATCATTTTTGTGATTAGCAAAATTCTACCGAACTTAGACCACTTTTTCCGTATGTGTGATTCATGGTTGAAATTCAACGAATTCCAACTAATGCTGGGCTATATTTTCTCAGTGTATTATACAGTTTTATATAAGTAATATGTTATACTATATGTTGTATACACTCTCACTCCTGTATACAAATATTCTGGGCAGCTGCTGAGAAAGAGATCATCCCCTCTACCTTTTGCAAATGAATCATGATTTGCACTTTTCAATGTTTACATTTTCAGCAATTTTTATACCAATTCCTGAGAATTGTATTTATAATACTTAAATAGATTACTTATGCCTCAAGCGCCGCGAGGCAACTTCTCGACTAACCCATTGCACACATGAAAATCAATTTCGCTGTGGGCAAAAGAAAGTGGGCGTGGCCGTGGGTGAGGGTGGCAAACGAAGATGGGCATGGTTAGGGCTATAGTATGTACTATACGTAGTCCTTAATCCAAACGCAGCCATGCAGCCGTGTAATATGAATGTGATTGGAAATTGAAATTGCATCCGGCAAACATCACAGACTCGTTCATGTTTGTCGACAGCCACGATGTTGCATACCCTATACAAAATGTGGTAAGGGTATGCGGAATGACAGTTGGAAGTATGCTCTACATATAACATAATGGTATTATTTACACTGATATCTGCTCTTAGTTTAGTGACGGCAATTTGATACTAATTGAGTGAATCCTAGGCTCAATGTCGATAGAGTATGCTAGAGCTTGGTCTATGATAAAGCTGTATGCAATGACTAAACCGGAGTGAAATAATAATAATTGTTTTAAATCTAATTTTTTTCTCAGTATAATTTCCACTTGGTTGTCCATTTGTTGACAATGGTTATTAAATGGAAATCTCTGTGATTACACTTGAATAATGTATTTTAATTGGCGATCAGAGTGTGTCATTGATATTTGAACATATTTAGTGGTAATTATATTAATCAATTACTTATACATTAAAATATTATTATTTAATAAAAACCAAATAAGCTTTCATCTTAAATTTGATTGAATTCCTAAACTAATTTTATATAAATTTTTTTACAATGAATCTGACACCATTGCCAATAAAATTTTGTATGAAACATTTTACCATAGTTAATAATAATAAAAATATTCATAAATTCTATATTCTAAAATTATAATAAAAAAAACTCGGAAGGCTACAGTCGAAAGCAACCCAGTAGGAGATCCTGTACTTTCCTTCGCGCACACACACGCTAACAGACACTCACACGCAACCACACATAAGCTCGCGCTGCTCTCCCCTTACCTAGTACAGGGAATTGAATCTTGAATATCTCCGGTGTTTATTATCATATTGGGCCACAATTCACAGCACAGATGAAGGTTGCTATATGCTCATTGTATGCTAAAACACAAGTTTGTATCTTTTAAATTGTGGCGGTGGCAGTTTTTCGCCGTTTGTGGGGGAGGGGGGGAAGTATCAATAATCTGTATCTGTATCTGCCTATTACATTCTGAATTCCACAAACCTAATAGACCCTGTGAACTTTTTTAAAGTACAGGGTCTAAATATTAATACATATATGTATGTTATTATCTACATATATTATTTAACTAATATTTTCTATTTTAAAGTAATATTTCTCTATATACTCTTTCGATGTTAATAGCTATTTGGCAAGTCAAGCAGTTACCAAACATTCTCAATTTCTATACATACACAGTAAACATATAAGTTACAGGGTATCTCTGCTGTCATCGCTGTAATTACAACTCTTTTTATTTGTTTTCTGTTGCGCTTTTTAAGGGCAAAATTAAAATTCAAATTTACTGAACTGAATGCCTGACAGCACATCCCAGGCAACTCGACCAATTTGCGATAAAAACGCTAGCGATGATGATGATGATGATGCTGATAATGATGATGATTACGGTGATAGGCCAATGATGATGTGTTATGATGACGTTTCATAACGACAAGTGCTTATGTGTAGGCGGATTGTTGCGATTAGAAGGATGTACAAATTGTTGGCAAATGTTTTTTTGCGCATGGAGTGGAGTGGGTGGGGCAGAGGGTGAGCCCTAAGCAAAGTACTCGTATTCAGCAACGACTAACCGATTTAACCGACCATGAAGGTAGCTTTAACTTTACTTAGCGTGATTGCGAGTCGGCGCCAGAAAAGCAGCTCGCATGGCATCGCATCCAAGGCGTGCCTTGGATCACTTGGCCACGCGTGCCAGCCGAGTCGATGGAATCAGCCGGTTGATTGGACCTTGTCGCTGGCAAAGCGCATTTCAATTATGGTTAGTTAATTGCAGCCCAGAGATGGCACAAATTCGTTAACAATGAGTCTGATAGTATTAATTTACTTTATTTTTTATAATTTTATATTTGTCGTGCTAATGGGCAATAAAGCGACGCGTCGCTAACCCAAACAATTAGCAAACTGACCTGTTCAAGCCAATTGTTTCCTACACTCGGAAGCTCCTCGTGTATACATAAATATTAAACACTTGTATTTATGGTTATTTTAATGCATGACTTATTGTGGGCAATTACTACTTTGCACTAGACCACATTGTTATGCCAAGTTCGACGAGAGGTAATCGAACTTGAGCCCAGTGTCCAATGCATGGCAAGGGTGTAATGGGTTTATGTACACGTGGATGTTATACAATAGAGGGTCAGATCAAGCAGATTATCCTCAGTCCATAAACAAGTGCTTAACTAACTAACTTAACTCTAGTTCATGAATCTATTTGCGTAAAGGTATAAAGCAAATTGGTTTACTTATAGCTCAAATTTGAAGGGCTTATTTTAAAGATCTAAAAAATCATCTCTAGATTTTGTTATGCAGCATTATAGAGTGGGAATTATTGAGGCAAATTACTATTCCTATAATCAATTGCCTTCTATTGGCTCTGTTCTTTTATTTTGTTCTATAGGTTAGGTTAGGTTGAGCGGTAGCTGAGGAATGGACCTCAGCTCACTTAGGCCAAAAGAGGCCCATTGTGGTACCGCATGGGAAATTTAATAATTTCCAACTACTTCGATTTAAGAACAGCCTGAGGCTTTTATGAACCGTCTCAGATTCCTTAGCTTTATTGGAGCAAGGTCTGTCAGGTCTGTAAGATGGTAGGCGCCCAGGTAAAAGAAACTGGTTCTACATAGGGCAGGACAGGAACAGAGGAGGTGATGGACGGTTTCCTCTTCTTCTTCGTCACGACAGCTTCTGCAAAAGTCGTTGAAGGGGGAGTCTAGCAGCATGAGAGTCAATGAGCCATTCCTTATTCTATAAGGAATTGATATATATGTATATTGTTCTCCATCAAAACTTTTAACTTTTCACGCTGTGTATTTGTAATAGGTGACAATTGACTTAATGTCGTGTGCAACCGACTGTAGCTGTAGCACTTTGCATGTATGTTCACCTGAAGTTTATTACTTGGCATAAATGATCAAGTTTTACAAGTTGTAAATAAGTTATATTTAAATTTTTAACGCTAATAAGTTCAGCATTATATCATAGACTAATGGGGAGTTAAGTAATAGTTGTGTGGATAATTAACAGGGCTATTCCCATTGATATTTCATAAGTCAAGAGAATATTGCTAGAACGTAATTGAAACTGTCTATTTTAAGGTAAATTATAGCTAGAGTTGCAAATTTCGTTTTAATTTGTAGAAATATTGAAAGTGAAAAACTTGAATGAAAGACTCATCATGAAGGAAAAACTACGAGTTCAATAGGGTGTACAATAGATCTTACAGTTAAATATTACCTCATACCAAATAATAATAGAAAAACTCTTTCAATAAAGTAAAATACATATTTATAGTTTTAAATAATAGTTAAAATTTTAGCTAAAATAGGGTGTACAATAGATCTTACAGTTACATACATATTACCCCATACCAAATAATGATAGAAAAACTCTTTCAAAAACTCTTTCAATAAAATACATATTCATAGTTTTTAATTACAGTTCAAATTCTAGCTAAAATATTAGCCAAGATTGGTAAACTCATGTGAATCGTGAATCATTGTCTCTAACCCCCTTTGACCCATATTTTTGCCTTGTTTTTGGCATACAGAAACTTTCTATTTCATTGGGAATTGGTTCCGGTTTGAATTGATTTCGTTAATGAATGCGCATCTTGTGGCATCAGCGCGATCTGAATCTGAACAAATAATAATAAAAAAACCGAAATCAAACCAATAAATGGTCAACACATTTGGGTCAATGTCAAAGCAGTTGTTGGTCCAACAAACACGAGTTGGAAAATCATAAACACAATATGACGTTACCAAGTGGTGTGGAGTAGTATCTTCATCATCATCAGCTCCATCTCCGTCTCCGTCTTCATCTTCAATACCAACTCCAATAACACACCTCCAGCTACAATGGGTCTGCATTAAGGTGGGGGCTTTACGATGCCTGACACACTGCACACACGTGCGTGGACAGGTCTCTTTTGGCTTATTGTTCTGCAAGAGAGACGGGTGGACGGATGGACGGGCAGACGGACAGTCGGACTGACAGCCAGCATCATTTGAAAGATTTTACAAGTTAATTGGAAATGTTAGTCTTGTAAAACTTTTGGCGGTGGCAACAAAAGACGCTTAAAAATCGTTTGATGTGACGAACCCGAATTTAAGGTCTCTCTCTCTGTGTATGTAAAATGTGTATTATATACTCCACATACATATGTGTATATGTGGGCCTTTGATTTTGGTCTTGGCACTCGCTTTTTGTTTGATTTTACAGTTTCAGTCCCAAAGTTTTTCCTGGCGTGCCGCTTTGATTGCATACAAATTAGCGGTATTCGCATTTTTGGTAGAAAGTAAAACCGTTTTTCGGCTCTTTTTATTATTGAATTTATTTATTTGCTCGCGACAACTTTTACTTTTTTCTCAAGCTACAGAAACTACCAAAAAAATAAGATCGCAATAAGTTTCTGTTATTATTTTAAGTAGTTTGGTTAATGTGTGCATTAATCTTCATTACAAATCGTTTTACTTTTAGCCACACCTACCGAAATATCGAAACCGGTTTACAGAGCGGCACATAAATCCGCTAGATACTTGTACTTTATCTAAAAGCTACTTAATTGCCACTTTCACATGATGAGTACGAATCGTAGGGGAAGAGTCTATAGCAAGTGTAGCCACTGTTATCTATAGCACTCTCTGCCCACACTCTCTGTCCACACTCTCCACACATTCACTCACGTAGCTGGCATTGACATTGTTTATTATCAAACATTACTCTGCGTATTCTAACTATCAAAGTAGAACACACACTCGCCCGAATACATCACAACTTTCCTATCAATATCTTTTCACTTTCTCCCAAACAACTGACATACATATAGAGGAGTATCTGTCTCTTGTGCTGCCCTCAATTGACATTGCAACATCTTCGTTCCATCTATGACAATCATTTGTCATGGCGTTAAATCATTCGCATTCTAATTGAATCGAAGTGTACGACAACCGTCCAATTATAATTGCCGCCTTATCAGTTGCCAACTGAAACCATTTAACGTTCGTATGTATGCCTGTATTTATGTATAATATTTTGTCATTTTTTTAAAGCTCAGGCATGACTAATGTCTCCATGTCGTCGCAGATGAAGTGAACTTCAGCACCTCACAAAAATATAATCCAAAACAAAATAGTAGCAGACTTTTTAGCAAGTCGAAGATAAGACACTCTAGGTAAAATTGTTGTGAAATGTTTTGTGTATGCTGAATCTAAAATCTATGTAATCTAATTCTATATATACATAGATTAAAATGTTAGTTAGAAAGCTCTTAAAACTCTAGCACACATTTTGAGTCATATTTTCCCATCTTGTTTATAAAGTTTATTATAACTTTAAAGTTAAATATTTTGATAAGGCAATACAGTAGTTTAATTTTGCAAGAAAATTTAGTAAGCCATGACTATAAAATATATTTTAAAATATTGGAAAATAACAACAACCAAAATATTATTGTAAAAATGCTGCTTTTTATTATAGCAATTTCTTTGCTATTTTCTTATTACTTTAATTGTCTTGAATATTGTTGATTATAATCAACAATTGTTTAGTTGAGATGTTAAAGAATTAAGCACATAATTTTCATTATATATACAAAATAATTTGCAGCTTAAATGTCCAACATTTCGCCAATACAAAAGTGACGTAATTGTAAATCAAGGCTAACTAAAATACTAAACTAAATCAATACTAAAACTAAACCTGCGACGCTACGAAAACAAAGTATTTTTAAGGCAATAAAATAGATTGCAAATTATTTAATTTAAAGCTATAAATTTTATATGTGTAATAAAAATTGTATATTGCTTTACTAAACAACGTAATATACGCATAATTTTCGGTTTTATTTGTTGACAACTAAAAGTAGACAGAAGAAATTTACAATGATATAATGTCATATGAAATTACAACTATAATATAAATTGGCAATATACATTGAAATTGAAATGAATTTTGAAGAAGTTTGAATTTGAATACTCTTCTTTATACATATGCATGTATATATATGTATGTATGTGCATATACATATGTATGTATATTACTTTAGTTATTTTTATTGCATACTATCAAATTGGGCATTTTTAGTACCAATGCGTGCATTAACAGAGCTATGTTAATAACTCATGTTATATTACTAACAGAGCTCAACATATACAGTCTCTAATAAACGTTTAATAATACAGCACGCGTCTTATTATTTTTCTTCTCAAGTTGCCTGAATCCACTGCAACGGCAATCTCTCGTCCCAACACATACTGTAAAACAAACCGGAATTAGATCGAATAACTCAACGCGGAAATGGGTCACTTCACACTTGATGAAATTGTGACGTTTTCAAATATGAAATCCTATGAATATGTATAATTTTCTATACATTTTTATATGTTTATATGCTGTCAGCGAATATACCCTCAATATACCCTATCCCAAGCCACTTATTTATCGAATCAAGTGGTCTGCTGTTTGCAGGCTTAAACAGAGAAACACTTTTCTTGTGGTTTTTCAAAAATTTGCATATTTCAGAACCTTGTAATGCCCGTTAAATCCTCGAACTGTGAACACGCACAAATTAAGCAAGAGATTCTTTTAATTAATGCAGAAACAGGCAGCGAACTTGGGAAATTTATATACTTATAGATGTGATTGTTGTAATTTCCAAGTTTGGCTATTTTCTGACTATTGAAAATTGTTCCAAATTTCCAAATTGCAATATGTATTTTGCGTTCTAGGCTTCTGCTTACCTCATTGTTTAGATTTGTTTTCGGCACGAGAAATTCCTCTGTAAACAAAAGCGAAAGCAGCACTAATAATACTCATATGTATCGAATCGAAATACTTTAAATCAAATAAAAACAATAAACACAATTAAAAATCAGTATCAGCAGACGCGGTGTTAATTGGCGCAGATTTTGCATTGACCTTTGAAACGAAACGGGAATAAAAATTGCAAAAGTACTACACAGAAAAAAAGAGTAATATAAATGCATTTTGATCATGTGGAAAGGGAAACAAATTTTCGAAATATTTGCCAAAAACTATTATTACTTATTTTTGCCATAAATGTATATATACATACTTATTTATGGGCAGGCTGACTCTACAGCGTCTCGAATTGAATTAACAATTTAATGTTAATTATATTATTTGGGCAAAAACAAAATAAAGTCATGGAAAATTTGCCGTTTCGCGGAAAGCACCAGTGAGCATAAAGAACGTGTTGGGATGGATGGGATGGGATGGGATGGGTTGTGCCATGAGTCATCTTTTGACTTTCCTGGTAGACGTCAAACACAACAGACAATTGCAATTTAACGAGCTAAAAAACGCTGAGACACTTGTTGGGCATATTAATTAGAGACGGAGCATGGGTAGCCCAGGGGAAAGCCAGCTACATTTTTCTCAGAACTCGAGAATAAGGAGCCGTAGATGGATGGGTGAAAGAATGCTTTCCCCCTACCCCGTTTCACTTACTGATGGTGTAACAATGGCCCAATTGGTATTTTCTGTGGTCTGCCTTGGCTTGCGCTTTGTTGCTCTTTTTCTCATTTGGACCGGCCTGCTTTTGTTTATGCTATACTGCCACCCACCCTCCCCTCTCTCTCTGCACTACCTTTCGAGCCACTCGACATAAGGTTGAGGTCGAGCGAAACATCCGTTTGCCGAGTGCTTTTCAAATGTAAACGAAAACCATGCAAAACAATGCAAACCACACACACACACACACCACACACACACACGCACACACAAACTTACACACAGTCGTCTGCTTGTTCTCAAAAACTGTTTTGACTTCCAACAGTTTCGCTTCTCCAGGTCTAAATTTAAACATTTCGCCATTAAATAATTTATCTTTTCTGTTTTTGGTTTCAATAGCCGCAGCAGCTCCGCCTCTTGGCGCCTTCATTTCAAATGTTTCTGTTTGTTATTGTTATTGCTTTAACAGCTCCTCCTCCTCTTCTGCTTCTTACTGCATCTACTCCATCTTATTGTAATACGAAAATAAACATTACACACAAAACAAAAGCAGGCGAATTGAGAATGAAACTGAAAATTCATTTTTCTTTCACAGCATTTTGCAATATGCATAGTTCTTGCCCATTCCAATAACAGATTCCACTTCAAATTCGTCGACAGCGGAGGAGAAGAGTGGAGTCTATAGTGCGTTGATATGTTGTTTGTTTTTCATTTGTTGCACTCGCTGTTCCACTATTCGCAATTTTTTAACGCTCTCCGATCAGTCGAGTTGATCATCAGCTCAATTATCTGCAGGAAATTCAAATTAGACGTTTTGTTTTTACATATTTTGTTGTTGTTGTTGTTGTTATTATTATTGTTTTTCGCTTTGCGGATAACTGAAAACAGGAAGAGCAACAAAGGGAGCAGTATTTAAAAGACGGGGTCATAAGGTCACCCATAGTTTTGTATACTCATAGAACATAGATATTGCAGAGTGCGATAATCCTTAAAGTATACTATAATTTGAAGATCTCTGCTTACTGAATTTGAGTCGGAACTTCATAAATAAACACAAAAGTAATCAAACTTCTTAATAATTGTTGGGTTTTTTTGGTATAAAAAACTCGGATAGCTACGGTCGGATGCAACCGGCAGTAGGAGACCCTGTATCAAAAATCACGCATACGCCCTAGTGGCTGTAGCCAAATGCTTACTGCAGAAAATTCATTCAATTCCAATATCTCCGGTGTTTATTATCCGATTGGGCTACAAATCGCATCAAACATGCAAAGCACCTAAAGCTTTATTCATGTAGATAATGAATCCAGTGACTCTAAAACTGTACATGCTAAGAACATTTTTGCGAATTTTGGGGGAGAGGGATGACTTTTCAAACATTTGACATAAATTTTACCTGCCTATACACGAAGCGAATCGTGAAAGGTTTACTGCGAATTGAACTTAGAATATACATGCAAAGAATAAAAGATTACAGAGCGTTGTCAGATAGTTCATAGTTATAGTTATAACAAAATATATTGATATTCAACAATAATTTTTTTCAACGACTATATTTAATTATAGTTTATTTCATTTTCATAAAGAGTTCTCAGCTTTTTAGCATAAACTCCCATGTTTACACGCTGCATTATCATATTCTACTACATTACCATAAAGTACGCTTTTGATCGTCTCTTTACTTTGTACAAATATTTTCAAATAGAAATTGACCCATTTATTTATAGACATGGCCAAGTATTTAATAACAAAACTTCATTCAGTAATGTAATGTGTGTGTGTGTGTGTGTGTGTGTAAGATTATGTGACCGACACACCGGACATTATACAATTTCAAATTATGGCTCAGTCGGTCGATCGACTATATAAACAGTCGAAGCGATGGCTTTGCATACAAAAGTCCAAATAAAACAAAAACTAAAGGTAAAATCGAAAAAGAAAGAAAATAAATAACAGATTCCAATCATTTGAACGCTATACTCTATGGAGTCTATATCGTATGTAAATATTTGATCTGTTTTGACGTACGTGCTGTTTTCACAGCTCTTTCGTATGTCCACATACATAAGTATGTATGTAAGTTGCAGTTTATTTGTCTACGCTTTGCGAATTCTCTTGAAAGTATTCAATATGCCAAAGACTTACAAAGGTAATAGAGGGATTTACCCGATATGAAAGACATGATGATTTCATTGGGCAAACATTGAAACCAGCGATACAGCTCAATTCAGTTGAAAAACCTCTATTGGAGTATTGAAGACAGCATATTCTATATAGTTAAAAGTCCAAACTTCCTTGGAGTAATACAGACAGTCAATACTATATGGTTTGATTAGTGTAAAGTCTGGGAAATGACTCTAAAATTTGCATTTCATTTGATTGTTCAAACTTCGCAACAAACATTGGTTTAAAGTCTAAGGTTTAGCTAAAATAATTGCACTTACAAGTCAGCCTTAGAGGTTTCGCAATGTAATAGAGAGATTTATCCGATATGAAACATATGAATGATAATTTCATTGGGCAAACATTGAAACCAGCGATACAGCTCATTCAGTTGAAAAACCTCTATTAGAGTATTGAGTATATAGTATGAAGTATGGAGTAGATGTTCTACATAAGTAGTTAAAAGTCCACACTTCCTTAGAGCAATACAGACAGTCAATACTATATAGTTTGATTAGTGTAAAGTCTGGGAAATTACTCTAAAATCTAATCTAAAATTTGCATTTCGTTTGATTGTTCAAACTTCGCTTCAAACATTGGTTTAAAGTCTAAGGTTTAGCTAAAATAATGGCACTTTCAGGTTTCGCAATGTCTAATCCAATATATGATAATATAAGCAATTTAAAATCAAATCGTCTGGGGTGTGAAATGCCAAGTCTAACCTCAATGAGTGTTAACAACCCGAATGACTAGCTAGGATTCCGACAATTTCCCATGCATAGGTGTATATTTGCATAAATTTGTGTTTTTCAATTACTATATACAACAATAGCTTATTCAGTACATATATACCTGATCTTTTGAATATGTGTTCAGACACTGTTTAGACTTTAATGTAGGCATGATCTTGATCTACTCTTTCATCCCTGGCCTTTTAACTCTTTTCGCCCATAAAATTGTGCTCGAAAATAGCTTTTCTCCATATGATTCCCCTTTTAGCCACAGCAAATGATAATAATAATAAAAAAAAGGAAATAAAAACGCATTTCACTACCGTTGAGAATGAGCTCATTGTTTATGCATCGCATCGGTTTTATGATGGTTCGCTTCGACTGCAGCTACATTCAGTTTCAGTTTCAGTTTCAACTCTCTGGTGAGTGCAACGCGCCCACTCCATAGGACAATCTCTACTTGATATTTATTATATGTACTCGTTTGTAGTGCATACTATACTGTATATAAAGTACATCTGACATATGTATCAACATTTGCCTAGCATCGACCCCACTCGGTCTGTGCTTTATGGCCAAAGGCTTCGGATTACACAATCCAAAACATGGCTCTTTTCGTAAACTTCAAGTGGTGTACAGTGAGAGAAATTACGCATTAAAACTGTGTGCATTTCAAAGTGAGCTGAAATCGGCTAAATATCAGCAAAAAATGTCCTTAAAGTGTGTTTTATTTTTATATTGGAATTGTAGATTTTTCAAGAGTTTTAACGATTATTCCAAAGTGTCTTAAATTGAGTATAAATTGTATTTAAATGCAGTTCAGCTGTGCATACATACTTATTGAGGCTATTTTTAATATATATTATACAAGAGTAAAAATTATACTCTTATTCTATAGATAGTATGAAGTCAGTTTAAGATCTCTGTACGGAGTAAAAGTTTTAAATTCGAATCTTATTTATTTTTTATTTCTTTAGGTATACATTTTATTACAGTATTAAAACTGTAGCGCATTTTAAAGTGAGCTAAAATTGGCTAAATATCTCCAATAAATGTCCTTAAGTGTGCTCTAATTTAATATTTGAATTGTAGATTTTTTAAGAGTTTTAACGATTATTCTAAAGTGTCTTAAATTGAGTATAAATTGTGTTTAAATGCACTTCCCCTATGCATACATAATTGTTGAGGCTATTTTTACATAGACCAGAGTCAAAATTATCCTATTTTCCTATACTATAGATAGTATGAAGTCAGTTTAAGATCTATGTACGGAGTAAAAGTTTTTGATTCGAATCTTATTTATTTTTTTTTTCTTTATGTATACATTTTATTACTTAAAATTAGTCTCTTCTGTAAAAAAATTTTTATTAAAGTTCAATAGTTATATTTTTGTTGTTGCAAAAATCCCATTTATTTGTTGATTCTTTTTAGACCCCGTTTATTTTGCTTTACTTTTAAAATTGAACTTTTATTACTTAAAGTTAGTTTCTTCTATAAGAAATTCTTCTTAGGATTCAATAGTTATTTCTTGGTTGCAAAAATCTCATTTAATAATGGTTTTTTTTTATTTTTCTTTACATTTAAAATTGAACTTTTAATCAAAATCTAAAAAACAACTCTTAGTAGTAGAAATGTTATACCCAAATTAAGCAAAATCTAGTACAAATCTTATTAGAAAATGTTAATACATTCTTGGCTTAAGTGAGCCCAAATCAAATAGCTTTTTTTTTCCAGTGTAACTATATAGATATTCTTTGAAAATGAAAAATATATTTTATGTGCAGAAGAGCGCGATAAGCAACGGCACTTGAAGCCGTGCATAACTCACAGACAGCGACCCGGACGAATGGACAGAGCAGCAGACGGACGGACGGACGGACGGACGGACGGACAGATTTTTAAATATTTATGGCGCCTGGCCAGGACGTTACGATATGCCAAGCACGATCGTTCAAGCTAGATTTCTGTGCCAAGTGCCAAGTAATCGCTGGTTTTTTTTTCTTTTTGCTTTGCTGTAGTTTAATTAAGCCACTCCAGCAGCAGCTGCTGCTGCACCCAGGCTCAGCTTCTGCTTCAGCTTCAGCTACAGCCTCTGCTTGAGGCGTTGGCATGCGGATGTAGGCGCTGCGCTCAGCTGGATTATGCCATCAATCAGTGGAGCTCTGCCCTGTGTGCCATACCTGCGACTGGAGCATGTGTGTGTGGTTGTGTGTGTGTGTGTGTGTAAGAGATTGTTGTACAGAGATTGGCAGAAGGCATACGCACAATGACTCTGCCCAAGGACGCGATCAAAGCCGCTTAGTGTAATAACCAGAGCAGCCTGTGACTGTCCACATACCCTAGAGTCTATGCCATCAGCTAGTGAGCATTTCAGTCGAATATAAAGATATAAAATCGCTGATTGACTTGCAAATTATCAACACTGAAGCTGAAATTGGTAATTAGTTGTGTTAGGCACAGTTAAGGCAGCTTAAAAACTAATTGACTGTTGCACAGTGTAATTTATCGCCTTATTAAAAGTGAGAACAAAGGCTTGGACTATTAAAAAGCTAAAACGTAATTTGTAATATATTTTTGTAATATATTTTTGATTGACATTTAAGGCGAAAAATATTTTTTTTTTTTTTTGTATAAGTTTAATTATTATACAAAGATAATATAATAACTAAAAATAAGGGCCATCAACTCGACAGTTAATTTATATGCTACTTAATATGTTGTTGATGCCTAGGAATTTTATTAGCAGATTTACATTATTGAGAGTAGGAGAGAAAGAAGAGAAGTGGGTTGTGACTGGCCAAATAGGCGGATCCTCGTGTTATTGAGTTGCGGGCAGGTATCCAGGATGTCTCCCCCGCATTTGAGGGCATCTAGGCTTGAGTTTTCCTATTAGTAGGTGCTCGTGGGTTAAGGCGGTTTGGCCAGTTCTGAGCCGGGTGATAACCCTGCACTGTCTTCTGTGCCATGATGGTGGATATCGGACGGGTTCCTTGTTTGGGTTGTACTGTTTGAGCCTAAGGACGTAGGTGTCCCATTGCGTAATTTTCTCGAAAAATATAATATTTTGCACATCAATTTAAATGGAAAATACTTCAAGTAGGCAATGAAATTTTTGACATATTTTTTTGGTACTTTTCTCACACTCTATGTGTGTCTGAAATTGAGCGGCTTATAGGGTATGTCTAGTGTGTGTAAGTCAGTCAATGCTGTAGTGTGTTAGAGGGTGTTTAATAGCCACACATACTAACTAGTTTGATGCCATTGTTTCGTGTTTGAGTTCAGTGGCAGCAATCGGCTTAGGGGTCGCTCGTTATCGCCGTAAAGTAGGAAACAGCCACCCGAATGCCTGCCACATGCGGCACTTGCCACATGCCACCTTGCCCCTGTCTCGCATGTGTCAACAGCAATCGATAAAGTTTGTTGCTTTAGTTGTTAATTTGTTTCACGGCTGATGCTGTGTGCCGAATGATGTGGCAACTTAATGCGTAACGTGTGGCAAGTTGTAGCCTCCTTCCAATCAATTTATACTATATAGAGTACTCTTTACTATATCACATTACTAACTGAAGTCCCTTCTGTTCTGTTGCAGCTCGTGGAGATCGCAGAGCGTTTGTGGCAGCTGAGAGATTGAGACCGTGCTGGGCAAACGAAACACAGAGCGCTGGACGAGCATATTGACAGCAGGTGGCAAGATGATTGGACGTCTGTTTCGTGCCCATGGCGAATTCTGCGCCTCACATCCCTGGGAGGTGATTGTCGCCCTGCTCACAATCACCGCCTGCATGCTCACCGTGGACAAATCCAGCACATTCGACGCCACAGCGAATGGTCTTAGCAGTGCCACAGCCACAACGACGACACCCACAGCTGGCGCCGCACCGCCGCCCATTATAACAGCCACGTCATCATCCCACTCGGCTACCTCGAGTCGTCATCGGCCGTGCCACGGCTGGAGTCAGTCCTGCGATGGCCTGGAAACGGAATACAATGCGGCCGATGTCATTCTAATGACCTTGGTGCGCTGCACCGCAGTGCTCTACTGTTACTATCAGTTCTGTAGCCTGCATCGACTCGGCTCCAAATATGTGCTAGGTAAGTGCTGCCTGCCCCCCTGCCCCACGGGTCTAAGATTGCGTCATCCCAGCTGCGAACGCGTGTGTTGATTCAATTGATTAGCTGCTGCTCCTCTCAAGCATACAGCCAGAATATATGCTTTGTTTGCCCGGTCATAACTATTCAGACAGTTGGCGGTCAATGTCTGCTTGCCTGCCTGTCGTCCGTCCAGCTGTCTATTAGTCTGCCATGTGCCCATTGTTTGACCAACATTTTAGCTAACAATTATACTATGATTTCTTGAGCCGATCCCTGGCATTTCTCACAGGGTCTCTAAACGAAATGACCTCTGTTGCTAATTCAATGCGCACTTGGTTACAAGTAAGTGCGGGCTCTATGATTTCTATACCCTGTGAACATACTGAGTGGGGTATATTGGATCTGGGACAACTAGCTAAAAGTCTACTGTTATATGTGCGCTATAAACTTGACTGGGTTGGGTATTATATACCTAGAGACTGCATGTTATAGCTAGAGGAAATTTGGCTTCTAATCTATAGTCTCTATTCTATACCCTGTGTATCTAGTAGACAAGGTATTATATGCCTACAGACAGCATAGATTCTATTCTATATTTTCTACTTAATACGACTATATACCCTATAAATGTAGTACGTAGGGTATTATATGCCTACAGACAGCATAGATTCTATTCTATATTTTTCACTCTATACTACTATTTACATTGTAAATCTCGTATGTAGGGTATCATATGCCTACAGATAGCATAGATTTTATTCTTTATTTTCACTCTATACGACCTTATACCCTGTAACTCTAGTACTTAGGGTCTTATATGAATACAGACAGCATAGAGTTTATTCTTTATTTTCTACTCTATACGACTATATACCCTGTAAACCTAGTACAAAGGGTATTATATGCCTACAGACAGCAGAGATACTATTCTTTTCTATATTTCTTCGCTATACTACTACATACTCTGTCATCTAATACGTAGGGTATCATATGCCTACATATAGCATAGATTCTATTCTATATTTTCTACACTACACGACTTTATACCCTGTAAACATAGCCTACAGCCAATACAGTAGGAGCTAGAGGGTATTTGCTATTCTTTAGTTGAACATAAGTGTGTGTTCTTCATTAACTACATACCCGTTAAACATAATGGAGAGGATATTCAATGCCTAAAGTCAGCTGTTAAGAAGTAGAGTATGCTTTATCATTTCTATATCAAGGCAGAGCATTATAGAGGTATCTTCTGTTCTACACCTCTAGTTTAACTAACACAATGTATACTAGTGCTACTTCTGCCCACTGTAGGGTATCTGTGAGTCGACTACTTCTACCTTCTATCTAATCAATTTACCTTTTGTTATTTCACAGGCATTGCCGGTCTCTTTACGGTCTTCTCCAGCTTCATCTTCACCACGGCAATTATCAAGTTTCTGGGCAGCGATATCTCCGACTTGAAGTGAGTAAATCCCCCTTCCTCTGCACTCTGCCCTCGCATACAATTAACACGTTTTAACCTTGACCCGACCGTGTGAACTCTTGACCCATTGCAGAGACGCGCTGTTCTTTCTGCTGCTGGTTATCGATTTATCCAATTCGGGTCGTCTGGCCCAGTTGGCGCTGTCGGGCAACAATCAGGCGGAGGTCACACAGAACATCGCACGTGGCCTGGAGCTGTTGGGTCCGACCATATCGCTGGACACGATTGTGGAGGCATTGCTGGTGGGCGTGGGCACATTGTCCGGGGTACAGCGCCTGGAGGTGTTGTGCATGTTTGCCGTGCTCTCTGTGCTAGTGAACTACGTGGTCTTTATGACCTTCTATCCGGCCTGTCTGTCCCTCATCTATGATCTATCGCGGAATGGTGCCATGGACATATCTGCAGTGAGGGAGCGTGCTAAGGGCTCACTGCTGCTGAAGTCGCTCACCGAGGAGGAGCAGAAGGCGAACCCGGTGCTGCAGCGCTTGAAGCTCATCATGACCACGGGCCTGATGATTGTGCACATCTACAGTCGCGTCGTCTTCACCAACGGCGACTATGATGCGGTGGACAAGACACTGTCGCCCACTCTGAATCTCAACGTGAACAATAACCGCACCGACTCGGGCGAACTTTCAGATATCATCATCAAGTACGTATATTGTGTGTTAATCCTCTCCAGCTCTTAGTCTAACGTGTCTTTCTTACCCCCATTACAGATGGTTAACCATGAGCGCGGATCACATAGTCATCTCCATAGTTTTAATCGCGCTCATTGTGAAGTTCATTTGCTTTGACAATCGCGATGCTCTGCAGGATCAGCTGCGCCAGCCGACCATAGCGAAAGCCTCACAGACCACACCGATAGAGGAACCGGAACAGCTGAAGCTCACGCAGAAACCAATGTTCCAAATCGACAGTCAAAGCTATGTCAATGCCACCACGCAAACGGATGTGCAAAAAGAGGCACCCAAGCGTGTCGAGCTGCCCAAGCGTCCACCACGTCCGCTCCAGGAGTGCCTGCAACTGTTGAATGCCACCGACGACGACGAGACCCGTGTGGGACCCGTGGGCCCGACCGCCTTGAGTGACGAGGAGATCGTGGCCATTGTGAATGCCGGTGGTCCACACTGTCCACTGCATAAGATCGAAAATGTGCTCGATGATCCAGAGCGTGGCATCCGCATACGCCGTCAGATCATTGCCTCGCGTGCCAAGCTGCCTATGGATCGCATAGATGTGCTGCCGTATCAGCACTTTGACTATCGTAAAGTGATGAATGCCTGCTGTGAGAATGTGCTGGGATATGTGCCCATTCCCGTGGGATATGCCGGTCCACTGATGCTGGATGGCGTCAGCTATTATGTGCCCATGGCCACCACAGAGGGTGCCCTAGTGGCATCAACGAATCGTGGCTGCAAGGCGCTCTCCGTGCGGGGTGTACGCTCTGTTGTGGAGGATGTGGGCATGACCCGGGCGCCTTGTGTCCGCTTTCCCAGTGTGGCACGTGCCTCCGAGGCGAAGCTGTGGATAGAGAACGAGGTGAACTACAAAGTGGTCAAGTCAGAGTTCGATTCGACGTCACGTTTTGGCCGCCTTAAGGATTGTCACATTGCCATGGATGGACCACAGCTGTACATCCGCTTTGTGGCGCTCACCGGCGATGCCATGGGCATGAACATGGTCTCCAAGGGTGCGGAGATGGCGTTGCGCTGCATCAAGCGTCAGTTCCCCGACATGCAGATCATCTCGCTGAGCGGCAACTTCTGTTGCGACAAGAAACCAGCTGCGATCAACTGGATCAAGGGTCGCGGCAAGCGTGTGGTCACCGAGTGCACCATTTCGGCGGCGACACTCCGTACCGTGCTCAAGACAGATGCCAAGACGCTGGTCGAGTGCAATAAACTGAAGAACATGGGCGGCAGCGCCATGGCTGGCAGTATTGGTGGTAACAATGCACATGCCGCCAATATGGTGACGGCTGTATTTCTGGCCACCGGACAGGATCCTGCACAGAATGTTACGTCAAGTAATTGCTCCACTGCAATGGAATGCTGGTCGGAGAACAGTGAAGACCTGTACATGACCTGCACAATGCCCTCACTGGAGGTGGGCACAGTGGGCGGCGGCACTGGGCTACCCGGACAGGGTGCCTGCCTGGATATGCTGGGAGTGCGCGGTGCACATGCCGCAAAACCGGGTGATAATGCCAAGAAGCTGGCACAAATCGTCTGCGCCACGGTAATGGCCGGCGAGCTCAGTCTAATGGCGGCGCTGGTCAACAGCGATCTAGTCAAGAGTCATATGCGTCACAATCGGTAGGTGTCATCGAATCGATTTACAATTGATTTATTACTCATTTGATATCTCTGTTTGCAGTTCTTCCATTGCTGTGAATGCCGCCAACAATCCGCTCAACGTGACCGTCTCCAGTTGCAGCACAATCAGCTAAAAACTAACAACTATCGAGTGCAGCCAATCCACTGGCTCCATCTACTATTCTCCTCAATTTTGTATATAGTCGTCGCCTGGGTTTGGGGGCGTTAATTCTTTGTTTAATTGAATGGATAAATTAATTATGCTATGTGAACTAGTAATCGTAACTGTAATCAATCCATGGCCAGGCCAAGCAGCCAAATAGCTTATGGAGTGTGTTTCTTTGTTGTGAGAGATAGTCTGGGGATTTATTGTTGTAGAATTTTCCAATTATGTAGTCTAGTATCATATAAGTATGTAAAGAGCCTATTTTTTCTACAAAAAACATATATAGTATATATATATTTACATATATATTTCTAGTGCAAGCGCAAAACCTTGTAAAAAGTATTCCATAAGCGAATTAGTTTTAGTGACTAAAAAAATGGTAAAAAAAAGTTAAAGTCGATTAGCAGACATCGTAGAGCTGGCTGAATTCAATAAATTAAATAGCAAACTGTTGACTTGAGTTATTGAATGTATTTTTGTAGACTTGGCGACCGGACTTAAAAATCGGAACTTCATTTATTTTACTTTAATAATAATTATTATAATAAATTAAATTATTATAATTAATTTATAATAATTCACAATGCGTTTTATTTTTATATTTAGATCGGCTTGAGTGCCTCTCTCTCTCTTCATTTCTTTTCTTCTGCTTTTATCTTTAATTTCTTAGAAACAAACACAATGGGTTATGTATGGAGGAAAGAAAAAATAAACAAAACGCTCAGTTAGTCTTAAGCTTGCTCCTCTTCAACTGGTCCCTGCTTGGGCTCTGCCTCGGCGGACGCCTCGCTATCATCTGCCACAATTATTGGCACCACCACATCCACACTGCTGTCCGCCTGTACCAGGGCCCTTTTTGTGCTCGGCTCATTGCTGTCCGCCTCGGCGATGGCGGCGACAGTGGTTGTTGTGCCAGCCACTGGCAGTGTGTCCAAATCATTGGTATCAGCAGTCACATCATCGTCGTCATCATCATTGGTTGTGGATTCGGGCTGCACGCTGTCGGCACAGAGTTTAGATGAAATGCCATTTTTCGCTTCGACCACGGCGCATTCTTCCGGGTGTGTCAGCTTACGCTTGGCAATGCGATCACTCAACGCTCTATGTACTTGGGCAATATCTGCAGGTCGACCCATGGCCAGGAATATTTTCACAGTACCCGTATTATCTATGGCAGTCAGACGCAGCGATTTCTGGCTGGCCCGCTCGGCAACCATAGCTGCCCAGACTTTTGTATTGAGGAGCAGACGCAAATTGCCGCATGTGCGAAAGACAACGCGAGAGCAATCACGCTCATTCTTGGAGTCATTTAGACGTAAACTGCCACGTCCACGTTCCTCCCAGTTGCTGTTGATGAATGCAAACAGTTTGCAGCTAACATCGGCAATATTGATTTCGTTCTCCTCGCCGGTAAAGGTTTCCACCTCTTCGTATTTGCGTTTCTGCGCACGACTCTCCTCATACTCCCGTGCCACATCAGTAAGACTCTTCGCCTCGGATGTCTCCTTGTTATTGTCTGTCGATTGTGCAGCCTGCTGAATGACGTTCGAGAAAAGCAACTGTGAGGAGCTGGCTTCCTCAGTGGCCGATGCAACAGCTTCAGCATTTGATTCTCCGCTTATATTTTCCTGCAAGTCGATTTATATTGTCGATTATAGTTAAATTAACACTAATTAAAGTGACTTACCCCTATTACGCGTTCGTGCACATTCTGGCCAAAAATAAAGCCACTTGTTTGCACACTCGGAAGGTTGGTTTTGGGAACGGCAAATTTATTAGGACGCTCGATGCCATTGTTGCGCAGCATTGAGAGCGGATCCGGCCGCTCATCAATCTCATCGTCATCCTTATCTGATTTCTCTGAGGACTCTACCACTTGGGCTGACGCCTCATCCTCCTCTTCCTGTTGATCGCGCAAAAATGGATTGCCTACAAAGCGGTCTTCCTCAGTCTTCTCCGCGTTCCCGCTGGCGCCGGCGGCTAATGGTGTGGCGCTATTGTTGTTGCTGTTGTTGTTAATATTAGTGTTGGCATTAGTATGAGCCGAGCCCAAAACGGAAGAGTCACCAAGTACGGCCGGACGTAGCACCGCACCACCCAAACGAGAGGCCTTCAAGGTAAAACCACCTCTAAAACAATTGGCAGCAACTGACGCTTCTACAACGTTACAACAAGAGCAAACAAGATATATAACTCGAATTTCAACTTCTCTTTATCTTATCGCTGCTATTGGATAATGTTACCAATGCGATACTACTTATTTAATGCACTTACCATTATTTTCCGACATGTCAATGCTAATTTGTTTATTTGATTTAGTAGTTTTGCCAAAACTTCTTTTTTTACAAGAAAAAAGCGTTCTACTGACAGTGCTGCAAAGTTCCCCACTAATTCGATAACGATATTATTTCACTTGAATAGTGCCGATGTGTGACGTTTTTAATACTGTCAACTAAGTTATCGACATTGACATCGATATTTTGCCACCACTACTCGGTAAAAAAAAACACGAAATTTTACAAGTCATCTCGAGCAAAGCAAACGTCCAAGGCGGCAGTAAAGAAAAAATCTATAAAATACTGCGATTATTATTGAAATAATTGAACAAAAATGGCACAAACGCTAGAGGACAAATCAATATGGGAGGATGGCGAGGAGTCGCTGGGCGAAGAAGTACTTCGCATGTCCACGGATGAGATTGTGAGCCGGACTCGCCTGATGGACAATGAAATCAAAATAATGAAAAGTGAAGTTATGCGCATATCGCACGAAATCCAAGCCCAAAATGAGAAAATCAAAGATAATACGGAGAAGATAAAAGTATGTATCATGTTTGCACGTCGAATGGTCATCAAATATTTCTAAAATGCTTGTTTTAGGTTAACAAAACCTTACCATATCTGGTGTCCAATGTCATCGAGCTTTTGGACGTGGATCCCCAAGAGGAGGAGGACGATGGCTCCGTAACTGTGCTGGACAACCAACGGAAGGGCAAATGTGCCGTTATTAAAACGTCAACACGCCAGGCATATTTCTTGCCTGTCATTGGTTTGGTTGACGCCGAGAAGCTGAAGCCAGGTGACTTGGTGGGCGTCAACAAGGACTCGTACTTGATTTTGGAAACCTTGCCGGCTGAGTATGATGCACGCGTTAAAGCTATGGAAGTTGACGAGCGTCCAACAGAGCAGTATTCCGATATTGGTGGTCTAGACAAACAAATCCAAGAGCTAATTGAAGCAGTTGTCCTCCCTATGACACACAAGGATAAGTTCAAGAATCTTGGAATTCATCCACCAAAGGGTCAGTGTCATGACTTTCTTAAAAATTTCGTTTCCTAATGCCTCTTCTTTAGGTGTTTTATTATATGGTCCACCCGGAACGGGTAAGACACTGCTTGCCCGTGCTTGCGCCGCTCAGACGAAGTCAACTTTCCTCAAGCTGGCCGGCCCACAGCTAGTACAGATGTTTATTGGTGACGGCGCCAAGCTGGTGCGCGATGCATTTGCACTGGCAAAGGAAAAAGCACCCGCCATTATCTTCATTGATGAATTGGATGCCATCGGCACAAAGCGTTTCGATTCCGAGAAGGCTGGAGATCGTGAAGTTCAGCGTACAATGTTGGAGTTGTTGAATCAGTTGGATGGCTTCAGTTCAACTGCAGATATTAAGGTTATTGCAGCCACAAATCGAGTGGATATTCTTGACCCTGCTCTGCTCCGTTCGGGTCGTCTGGATCGTAAGATCGAGTTCCCCCATCCTAATGAAGAGGCCCGTGCCCGCATTATGCAGATTCACTCACGTAAGATGAACGTCAGCACCGACGTGAACTTCGAAGAGCTTTCGCGTTCCACAGATGATTTCAACGGTGCCCAGTGCAAGGCAGTTTGTGTTGAGGCTGGCATGATTGCTTTGCGCCGCTCAGCCACATCGGTGACGCACGAGGACTTCATGGACGCCATAATGGAAGTGCAGTCCAAAAAGAAAGCCAATCTTAACTACTATGCCTAATCTAGAGTTTCGAACATTAAATTTACTTGTAATCTGGCAAACGATAATAAAAAACAGAAAATTTATATATATATATTAAACAATATAAAGGAATTTTTGATTTCAGGCAGAATTTATGGTTACGGATGGCATAGATGAGCAAATCTATGATTTATCAGTACAACACACATATATTTTTGAGTAAGATATATCTGATTTTTTAAATATCTAAAAAATTCCATTCAGAAATAATAAAAAATAGATGATAAATATTTACATGGTCTCTAATTAAGCTAGGGATGATTAACCAATTCATTAAGACTAATCAGTGGGATCAAGTGTATTGCTGCTATTGCTGCCGCTGCTGCTGCTGCTCGGCCCTGTGCTAGTCGAAACGCTGTTAGATGCAGCGACTGAAGTGCTGACCGCGGGCGCAACTCCTGCTACGTTAGTGTCCTCCAATGTACCCGCTACTGCATCAGGGGATTCTGATGCCCTCGTAGTTGGCTCTGAGGGTGCTGAAGCTGCATTTTGAACAGGAGCATTAACGGGTACAGCTCCCATCTCGTTGACTGGCTGCTCATGTGCCGGCTGAGCATCTGCTCCCTGCTCTTGCTGCTGGAATGGTCTCCTCATATACATTATTATACCCAACAAAAGGGTAAGAATAGTAATCATGTATAAATCCCAATTAGCAGCTATGTTCTCATCCATGTAAAAAATGAATCTGTAGGGTGACTGAAATAGAAATATAATTAATATCGATTACTGCATAATTTCCATCAATCCTTACCTCCTTTATTGATTCCATCTTTGCTAGCATCTGAAGCTTAAACAGAGCTATGGCCACTGGCACTTTGGCATCCGAATTTGTTTCGGCTGCCAGATCATATAATCTCTTGGCGAGATGCCAATCCTTCTTCATGCCCAGGCCCTGCTCATGCATATAGCCTAGGTTAAACATGGCCTGCGCATTGTACTGCTGCTCTGAGGCTTTTCTAAATATTAAAATATGACATCAAAATACATATAAATGAATATAGTTGACGCACGCACCTGTAAAGCGCTGCAGCTGTTTCAAAATCTGTCTTTGTGCCCCAACCATAGTAATAGTAATCTCCCAGTTTGACCTGAGCTGCCGAATAACCTTGGCTGGCAGCTCGTTTCCAATAATAAAATGCACGAATCAAATCCTCGTGTCGGTCATTAAATACATGCACTTCCTCCCGATCCAGTAGGAAAGCTGCATTACTCTGGGCCACCTCGTAGCCCACCTCAGCCATCAGGGAATATTGCATGTATGCCTCATCAATATGATTCGTTTTGTAGTCGCCGTAGGCATGCATTAATCTACTATTCCAACGTCCACGTTCTGCCACATTTTTGAAGAACTATTTTAAATACGAAAATAGTTAATATAAATAGTTATAAAATTACAAACTTAATAGAGTACCTCAACGGCAGCTGGACAGGAGCGCAGCATACCCATGCCATAGGTATGCATGATACCCAGATTGTAATAAGCCAAAACGTGTCCCGATTGTGTTGCCAAATTAAAGTACTTCAATGCCAGTTTATAGTCCGTCTTGACGCCATTGCCAGCTACATCGTAAGGTATAATTGTTTACAATTACCAAAGCATTGGGGATAGCTTTAAACTTACTGAAATACATGGTGCCCAATTGTAATTGGCCGTCTACCCAGCCTTGATCGGCGGCCTGGGTGAAATAGGACAGTGCCTTGATGGAATCTTTGGGTACACCCAGTCCCTTGAGGTACATTAAGCCCAAACCGCTTTGACCCACAGGATCGCCCATTTCCGAAGCTTTGGAGAAATACTGCGAAAAAATCAAGAATAGTTTTGAGAAATCGATAATAAATAGTAATTTATCCTTCTCACCTTAAATGCGGTCTCGTTGTCCGCTTTGATTTGCTCACTGCCTTCCAGATAGAGCTTTCCCAGAAAGGCAAAACCTATAGCATTTCCTGCATTGGCCGCGAGCGTAAAGTACTCCAATGCCTTTTGATGATCCTGCTGAATAGCTTTGCCTCCTTGATAGTACAACTGTCCCAATCCAACCTGGGATTGAACATCGCCCTTGTCGGCCAATAATTGATAGTAGTCCACCACTTCTGTCTCATGACTACCCGGATTCTCTAGTTCATCCAATAGCCTGACCCTATGCACAATGGGTCCATTGGAAAATGTCACCTTGGAAGCAACCTTCTTGGCCACACGTTTGTATTGCACCAGCGCCTTCTCGCAGCTGATAGGCACATTAATGCCGTACAAGTACCGATAGCCCATAGCCATTTGGGCGAGAGTATTATCACCCAAAGCGGCCAGCGAATAATGGATCAACGCTAGAGGCTGGCTAACGTTTTTACCACCAACGCCCACCGAGTACAAGAATGCGAGGCCCAGATGCGCCTCAGGAACACCTTCGTTAGCTAGACTTTCAAACTCCTCGGCAGCTTGATGGAAATCAAATGGCATCCAGTGGCCTAGAAGCATGGCCCAGGCTAGTTCCGCTCGGGCATTTAGATGATTAATCGCAGCTGCCTTGCGGAGTAGCATAAATGCTGCACGCTTATCAGTTTGAGGCTTGGTTAACATATCCATGGCAGTCTCATAAAAGATTTTGGCTGAAATAAAAATAAGGTTTAATGATCTAACTGCGGTCGCAAACTAATAGCTTACCCTCCAGCTGTTCGGGTGTCAACTCGGGCACTTCGACAGGTGTTTGCTTGGCTTCAATTGCCTCGATTTGAGCCTTTAATTTTTGCTGCTTCATAACGCTGTCATTCCAGAGCCGCTCAAATAATGCAGCTGGCATTATTTTCGTGCGTGGCGCAAATTCAGTGTCCTTCAGCTTGGCAGCTTTCCGATCATTGACTCCTGCTCCTGTAGCTGCTCCTGCTTCTGTGGTCGCCGAAGGAGTTTTGTCATCCTTCTCGGCTGTGGTAATTGCATCCGTATCCGGTTTGCCGGACTCAGTGGAAGAGGCTAGTGTGTCATATTCAGGGTCCGTTGTCGCGCTGGCGCTTTCTGAATCTGGCCCCTGCAATTCTGCCCTTAACACCTCGCAACGCAGGGCAACTACTAAAAGGAAAATGCACAACAGGCTTGGAAGTCTCATCGTACTAGTATCGTTTGTATCAGGTCCCTGTAAAAATTGAAAATAGATAAACAACTATAATAAATACTATAAACTTTGGTATTTGCTGCAGTCTTTGATGGTCTTTTATGTCTGACGTGTTGTGTTATTTACTTTTTCTTTTGTGCACACACTGATTGCTATTTCACCGTTTTTTAGTGCTAGGTCCTCCTAATCGTCCGCTTATCGCTGGAGCATTTTAATCTCTTCAAACTTCTGATATTCTTGCCTCGATATCTCAATGCCAGTGGACAATTTGAATAATTTTTCACACGTAAGATTAAAGAACCTTTTTATTTGTTGCAACAATAATTTGGGGCCAGTGTTAATAACGCTGCAATACTAGTGATGAGCAATGTAGTGATATTTAATTAGAGAACAGTCACGTCTTGAGCATATATCTTAATACTAGTTTCTATCTTATTTTTTTTAATTCCGCACTAAAACTTAATTGCGATTTTATCTGTAATTTGCAGAATCAATCACATTTACACTTTAAAATTTTGAACCTTAGTTACAAACATGAAATTAAATTCATGGTCGACTTTATTGTAAAGAATATAATATACCCCATTAAATGATTAAATTATAAAAAATAATTGCTGCTAATTGTTTATTAATATATATTCTTCATCAGTGCCGCCGGTATGCTCAGCATCACAATCAAAACCAGTGTTGGTAAGCGAAAACCGCGTGAAGTTTGAGATGTTTTTGTTTTTGTTATATTTCATAACTAATATATCTGATAGCAGCAAGCATAGCAGTATCATCTTCTGAAATTAGAGTGATAATTTTGTGAATATACTAATTAATATACGAGGAAGAATCGATCAAGCGTGACGCATTATTCTTTTGAACCGGAGAACCTTACTTAAAGGCGTGGAAATGAGTGTAAGTTATGACTGCGGCAAATGCAAGCTCGCCCCGTCGGACGCTCTGTCAGTGAAACCAGTTTCAAGTCGCGTTCGAAGCGACTCGCACAGAGCTACGCACAACAGAAAAGCATTCATGGTCTGCCAGCTCTGTTAAACTGGTGAAAGTTTACAGCTGTTTCACTTAGGCCTGAAACCGTAGAACGATACTTATCTCACAACTTTTCCTCGTCTCTTTCACCTGCGCTCATTCCTTAAAAGGCGACAATGCTTGCACGTATCTCCTTCTATCCGACCCTGCTCTACAATGTGGTCATGGAAAAGGCGACAGCTAGGAACTGGTACGATCGCATTGATGAGAATGTAATACTCGGAGCACTGCCATTTCGGAGTCAGGCAAATGAAGTAAGTTAAATGATGTCATTTTACAACAGGCTATTTTTAATTTATTGATTATTTGTGCCAACAGCTAATCGAAAAGGAGAACATGAAGGCCGTAGTCTCCATGAACGAGGACTATGAACTCTCAGCCTTTTCCAATGATGCGCCCAAATGGAACGCGCTTGGCATAGAGTTTCTTCAACTGGCCACCACCGACATATTCGAATCCCCCAACCAGGAAAAGCTTTATATGGGTGTAGAGTTTATAAATCGCTTCTTACCATTAAGCAAACGTATATCTGGATTAAGCACCACAAAAAATCCCGAGAATGTTGGTTCTGTCTATGTTCATTGCAAAGCAGGGAGAACGCGGAGCGCCACTTTAGTGGGCTGCTATCTAATGATGGTATATTGGAATAGACATTGCTTCATTATAACAAAAACTTCATTTCTGATTTATCTTTCAGAAAAACGGATGGACTCCAGATCAAGCCGTGGATCACATGCGCCAATGTCGGCCGCATATATTACTGCACACTAAGCAGTGGGATGCTCTTAGAATATTCTATGCAAATAACGTAGAGGCCAAGTCATGACCCGCAATTATCAATGTGTAAATGTTTATTGTTAACATACGCAACAAAGGGTGCCAATTTCAGTTTCTATTTTTGTTACCGTTACCAAAACGAATGAGTGCTGTTTTGAATATACATACGTACAACCACAATTGGTTTAGACCTTTATACACATAGTTTTTATTTCGTTTACTGCTTATGACTAATTAAGCAATTATCGCGTCCATAATAGGTTAACAACATATTCACTGGGTTAATCCAAAATTATTGTTTCTGCTTTTCACCACTCTTGATGGTCCAGAAACGTTTCACACCATTGGCAATGCCAACATCGTTCTTAACAATGTAGAAGAGACCTCCCAAAGTGGCAACAGACATAACGATGAGAAGAATATGAGCTACCTTTGGCAGAACATTACCAACGACTGATGGACGCATATAATCCACAATCATTGCCTCGATACCCCTAAAAAGATCAGATATTAATTAATGTATTTTGACAGATTGCAGATGATTTATCTTACCAATGTGTGTGGATAACTACTGAGATTGCCATGAGAGCGTCCAGCGCCTGAGAGGGGGCAAGAAAAGCGGCAGGAATAACTGCCACAAGACCGGCAGAGATAATGCGTTCAATGGTCCACAATCCGGTATGATTGGAACCTTCTGCAGCCATTCTGGGAGCGCTGACACTGATGTTGCGCAGAGCAACTGGCTAAAATATTTAACCGGATTATAGGATTATCAAAGTGAAGCACTTGGATTATGTGTTTATACTTACTGCAACTTTGGGCACTCGAGCCAGTTGCTTGGTCAAAGCCTGGCGTTCTGCATTGGCAACAACCGTGGAGTACGCCTTTAGGGGGGCAAGGCGCACCGATTTGACCAGGTTGGCAGCTGATGGTAATTGTTATATAATAAAAGCGGATTTCGACTATAATGCATATCTATTTGAGCTGTCATCTAATACATACCATTGCCGCGAGTTGCGGTTCTTAGCATCAGAGAGGACAACATTATTTATACTTTGTAGAATCGAAAATTTTGTACAAATTAATTATACTTGTGTTATTACTTTCCGAGTGAACCACTGATTTTATGAAGTTTTACAATACTGTAAAAATGTCGACTTCAATTTATCAGATGTAAGTTATCGATTGTGTTGTTATCGGTGCCGCCCCAGATTTCGACTACTTAAAATCAATGCGGGGAAATGATTGCTGGATAAAAAATAAGCAAATTGGCGTTTATTATAAATTCATTTAATTATTATTTGTACAAAATATTGGAGATGCACTAATGGACGGAATGTAATTTGTTGATAAAGACTTGTTAGAGTTGTAAATACTCTAACTTTCTTATAAGCTAAATACATAAACATTGAGATTGCAAATTTGTATCAATATTTCGTTATTCGAAAGCATTCGAAAGGCACAATATCTAGTTTTAAAAAGACACTATATGGTTTATCTTCGCTGGTTGAACTTTAAACTTATTTTAATTCTATTAGGCGACTAAATACCTGGCTAGCATATAAGCAGCGCCAATCGCACAAACTGATTGAGTGCTAAAAGCCGAGGCCAAGCGACCTGCGCCAGCTTTATAGAAATCCCAGTCAAAGACAATGTTTGAAGCGTCAGACGGTCTCCACGGGTTTAGACCATCATCGAAATACATTGGACAATCGTCACGTTCACGTTCATACTCGACGGCATCGATGGCAACGGCTGCACCTTCCGAGTGATTCCATGAGGTCACATCTTGGTTAAGCTTACAGAATGCTCCTACAGCTTGAGACATAAGGACTCGGTTCAGATCAGCACGTTGATAAACCCAGCATCGGTATTTGGAAAGTGGATCCAAATCATCGTATGTAATGAGATAGGATTTGAGATTTTCCTTCCAAAATCCAATGCATTTCATGCGATAATCGGGATCACTATAGATATCCACAGGGCGACCCAAATGATCCACAGACAAGCAATAGTTTTCATCCACAGCCAATTCCTTCTGATCCGTATCGCAAACAGATAGATCCGAAATGTTTTGCTTGCAGTGAATGTCAGGACGGGGACTCAGAGTAACGCCACCAAGAATTCTGAAAATAACAAGATTAGTTGACTTTCTTTATATAAAAATAAATTGAATGCCCTTTTTACCTTGTTCTAAATGGATGTTCGCCTCTTTGTGTGAAATTAAACTTTCCAGCGACTGGGCAGCGTACGGGAACCGGATTCCTTGCCAAGAACAAATCATATTTCCAGGCTTCCTTATTCGGAAATTGCACCCAGGAGCACACTGTGCTGAAATCGTCCTTAATGACAGCCAAGCCCTTACGATAACGAATAATGTTATGATGCCTGGGCATAAAATCGAAGCATACGTAATCCTTTTGACAACCGTCAACAGTGAGACGTGCCATCATAACGCGATTTCCACGACGCTCGCGACAGACGTAAATAGTCTTACGGTATCGGGCCCTATCTGGGTAATATGTTTCATTAATGTGCGTTTCACTGATGGACACATCGGCATCAATGTTTGCAGTGTTCACCCATTCTCCAGAGAAATTCTGTGGTAGCGTGCAGCCCGGTTCCACAAATTCAGCTTTCACTGGCGTTAGCTTGAGACGCTCGGGCGAGTTTTCGGGTGTCTTAAGGGTATTACATTCGGCAGTGATTGAGACTCCAATATAGAGATCATCATCACGATTTTTAAGGAAGCATCGGTATTTCTCATCTTTACGAGACTCCTTTGTGTTGGCAACAGCAAAGTAATGATTTTTTCCTACAAACCAATCGCCCAGGCAACTGAACTCGACGTTTCCGTTAAAGGTGCCATCCATGCCCTCGCATTTCTGATAAGTAATGTTGAACTTTTGATTCTGTATCAGAAACTGTGTACCAGCAGTCTGACAAGACTGAATGCGAGCATCCGGCTTGTTGCACACGCCCGTAAAGCGGAATCGATTCTATGAACACACGATAATTACAATTGATTAATAAATTTAAATCTTTATTGAAATGCGAATTGCCTTACCTGATAAGTGAAATGCCAAACTCCCTCAAGAGATGATCGGCAATTGATTGGCACAAAGTTTTCATTGAACAAAGTGATCTGCTGCTGGTCATCCTTAATTCCTTTACACACGTTCTCCACAGACGGCGCCTGGCCAGGAGGTAGGCCCACGCAAGGACCTTCGAATTTCTCAAAGATATTCAGAGTGCGTATAATCGCACGCACGCAATGATAACAGTTAACAGAACGCTCTTTGAAAACAAACGAATATTCATCTCCATGGTGTCTCATGTAGTTAATGCAATAGCCACGCCTCGTCATGGATGTAGCATCAATGACCGTTTGGGTGGGCAATCCCACCTCCCATGAAAACCATGATCCTTGTAATATTTTGGGTATAATGCAATTGCGATGTTCAATTTCGTTAAACTGTCCAAGCGCTGAAATTATATATTTATTAATTTCCAAAATTATAGTCCCTAATGAATCACAAGTGTGAGCTCGGTTTGGGGCTTGGGTGTGGCTTGGAATTCTTTCGAGCTACATACCTACGCTTGTAATGCCCAAAAGGCATAATAATCTTAAGCATATGTTCATTTTGAGACTGTAGCTAATGCACTTCACAATAAAAACATAATTTCAACAGAATACAACCATTAACTAATTAAAAATTAGGACGACACAACTTTAGCAGACGCAACAAACAAATTTACCAATTACAACGCGTCATATGCAACACTCAGCTGATGCTACTTTTCAACACTGGCCTCGAGTTCAACGCATTTTAATCGATAAGTTTGGTAGTTGCGGATTAAATTCAAAATTGGCAAATGAATGGATGTAGTCAGAAGTAAAGATCTTGGTATAAAAACTACCTGTCTGATGATGTAGAATACTATAATACCATATGCAAATTGTTTTCCAGCACTGTATTTTCAACTGATTGCAGTCGATTAGCTGTCAGGTAATTCATATAGGTATTCTCTGTCGAAGAAACCTGACAGAGATCAATTCAGTTTCATCAGACATTGTTGAGTTGCAAACAAATTCTTCGTATATAATCGTGCTTAACCGCTTTATGTGTTGTAATTAAGACGTCTGGCTGATTACAGAAATCACAACATAGCAACAACTTTATGAAGAACAACACAGTACCGATGAGTTAAAAATTATAATTGCCGTCTGATGGTTCTAATGTAAACATCGCCCACTCAGCCAGTTATCTGCGGTTGTAGTCCAATTCCCCCAGACACAACGACCCGAACTCCCCCACCTTATCCGATTAAAACGAAAATTCCAATTTAAAATGTACTTTATACTCTTTCGTCATGTCGGCACTTAATTGCTTTAGACGGATTAAGATATCGTTAATGACACATTCACACTGAAGGAGTTCCTAGTTTAATGGGTGGGTACTAATCAAATCGATTCCAGATTGCACTTTGGAACGGCTACAAATGGCCTGTTGTTGATAAGTGCCCAGTATAGCTTAGGTACACAGTTTGAGCACAGATCGCTACGTGCTTATCAAGAGGTAGAAGGTCAGTTCTGGGCATGACGAGTCTGCAGTCCGGAATGTCTATGGAGTGCTGATTGCAAATTCGGTGTAGTCACAATTCGAAGCTCGTTTAAAAGGGACGTGCGCTCTCTTCCAACTGCAACTGAAAACACGAGGTGCTTAAAAGAATATTACTTGTATTTTTTAATAGAATTTTAATTACTCAAATTAATTAAGCAATGGGTTAGTGCTCTACAACCTCAGGAATCGAGTGGCAAATAAAAAGTAATATATTTCATTTCTCATCAAAGGAACTGCCACCATGAACAGTGGTTTGCACTTGGAGGCCATAGATCGCATTACGTCGATTCCTTTGGTGGAATCGAGTGTTAAACGCGTCGAGAATATCTACGGTAAAGTGAAGAACAACAATCGCCTATTCAGCTGGTACTTTGAGACGGCGGAGGCCACCATCTCAGCGGCCTACGAAACGGTACAGCCGGCTGTCAAACTGTTTGAGATGCCCATCAAGCGTCTGGATAATGTGATGTGCAAGAGCCTAGATATATTGGAACAGCGCATACCCTTGGTCTATCTGCCACCTGAGATGGTAAGTACCTATTCCGGAGCTTAGTATCCGTTGATTTGGTTAGAGATTCGCTTACGTAGGCCATCATTTTGTGCTTAAAGATGTACTGGAATACCAAGGAATACATGTCCGATCATCTGGTGCGACCTGTACTCAAGCGTGCGGATTCGGTTAAGCAAATTGGAACCGCAGTTCTCGAGAGTTCCCTAACCACATACGCAGCGGATCGTTTAGATGGAGCCTTCACAGCTGGCGATAAGTTTGTGGACAAATATCTGGTGCCCATTCGCTCGGAACAGGATCAGACAGATGGTGAGTGGAACGGATCTAACACACACTTTGTCTATCTATATGTGCACACATCCATGTCATGGTTTATTTATAAAGTCTCTCGTCAGCCCCTGACCGTCAAACAAATGATCTTGTCCGTGAAGGTTATCATCAATCGCAACTGAATTAATTATTGATGCGCCTAATCATTCACAAAACAAGTCGTTTGATAAGACACGGTTGCGTTACAAAACAAAAAACTCACATGAGATCGAATATTTTTCTGATTTGCAAATTTTTTACCGTTCTGCAGCGCCGCAAGATGATGATAACGAGGCAGCGGGCGCAGCGGCGAATGAGAAGGGCGCCATTAAGGCCATTCATCACGGTCAACGCTTCTCCCGTAAGCTCAAACGGAGACTGACACAACGAACTCTCGCCGAGGCACGAGCACTGAAGAAACAAAGCACAGAAGCGATCCATGTGCTCATCTATGCCGCCGAATTGGTGCGTAGATTTCGATAATAAAATTATAAATAATTTTAATTGATATTGCTGTAGATTGTCACGGACCCAAAGATGGCCGTACAAAAGGCCAAAGAGCTGTGGGGCTATTTGAGCGCCGATGAGCCGGAAAATCAAGCCAGACCCGTAACACTGGAGCAGTTGATTGTGCTTCTAACGCGGGAGTCGGCCAGGAAAGTGGTTCATCTGGTTAACTATAGTGCCAATGTTGCGTCCAATATACCCAAGTAAGTTGCCTCTTGAGAGCTATCGTATGAACTATCATCAAATATTATTTATACCCATAGAAACTTGGCACACACCAGCACTGAGATTGTTCATCATATTTTCTACCTGAACAATCGCATTATTACCATAACCCGCTTGGATAAGGTTAAGAATATATCCAAGGAGGAAGCCGAATCTCTACTTAAGCGTATGATCGCCTTCTATGGCAATCTGCAAGGGCTAACCAATGGTTATCTGGTATGTTCTATACGGTTATACTCTACTTTGATCGAAGCTCATTATACATTATTACAGGAACGCATTGCGAGCTTCCTGTCCGGACGCATTGAAGCCGAGAAGGTCTCGGGTAGCGATAGCAATGCTGTGAACAGATCATCAAGGAGACGACAGGAGGCAAATCACTTCTCTCCGACCCATAATAATATAAATGGAGTCTATTGAGAACTCGAGTTTTTTATTGCTTTCGTATTTTTGTTTCTAATCATAGAGTTTTGCTTTTGCTTGCATTTTCGTACTAGTTAAACAATTTACAGTTTTATGTGTAAATTACGTTTATACTTTTTACATTATCTTTATAATTTTTTACTTAACATAAATACATATATGTACATCATTTAAATAAATGCTCTTTATAGTATTTCAATTCCGCAATACTGTCTTTAATGTCGTCCAGACTGCGATGCATAAGTAGTTTCCGTGGAGCCGCCTTCATAACATCTGGATGCCATCTACTGGCTAGTTCCTTGATGGTGGAAACATCGACGATCCGATAGTGTAAATAATCGTCGACTAATGGGAAATATTTTCGTATAAACAATCGGTCCATGTACACAGAATTCCCAGCTAAGGGGCACTTTTTTGCCGGTATATTCTCCTTGATATATGATAGAAGAAGGTTTTCGGCTAGGTCCGGCGTTACATTGGATACTCTACATCGTTCGATCAACCCAGATTCATTATGATGTTTTACACACCATTCGTTCATACTTTCGTATACTGTTTCATCATATTTAATGGCGAAACATGGACCCTCGGATTTCACATTGAGATTTTTGTCTGTTATAATGCAAGATACTTCCAATATTTTATCTTTGTCTATGTCCAGTCCTGTCATTTCTAAATCCATCCAAACCATGTCCGACTGGTCACCACATGGTTGTGCAGAAGTGCTCATATTTTTCACGTTGTTGCTTAACAGGACCGGAACTCGAGCTCTTAAAGCACTTCTGATAAGGTAGCACAACCTATTTAATTCAGATAACATTTACACAATTTGAGATTTAATTCAATATTTAATAACAAAACTAAATATTATTGTTAGTAAACGTTTATCCACGGTTACCAATTGAAAATTTACAATGCACCAAAAATGAAAGAAAAAGTATCGAAAAGTTAATGAAAAGAATCTACTGTATTTGGCAACACTGAAACTCTGACGTTTAGCAGCACTGTGGGTAAATTTTCAAAGCGAGTGGCAAATATTTCCGTAACGAGGAGAGTAGAAATGGGCACTGGTTTGCAGCGAATCCGTATTTTCTCGAAATTTGATGAAGACGGCATGCACCTTAAGTCGAAATTCATATATGTTTTCGAGCCGGGGTAAGGCCAAGGCAATTTGTTACTCGTGCTTATATAAATTGTAAATAATGCCATTAAAATGATAAATGTCATATATGGCTAAAGAAAGTTGAAAGTGAGCCAAATCAGCAAATACTTGCGTTAGCTTTACCGATTCCACAAGCAGTACAATAAGAACTACTGCTATTGGACCCTTTAATTAAATTTTCCACCACACCAATTGGACTTATCGGTCAATATGATTATCGAAGAGATGTTAAAAATCGATAACACATATACATCTCTGACAAAGCAACCTGGACGTTAGGCAACACTGCTCTATCATTTAGCATTTCCAACAAATAGTTAACTATTAATTAATAAAAGGAAAATAATCGTAGCGTATTCGCAACAAAATTACACAGAATGTCCTCATCGGCATTGAATGACCAACCCGGCACTTCGAAAGAATCGTTTGAGGACTTTTATACAGAAGTAAGTTGTTGAGGTGTCAACAATGCCGTATAGTTGCCAAATGCGGGGGCGGCGAATGGCTTTTCCAAAGACAACCGAAAAATAAAAATTATAATCGGTTTGCATTATACAAAATAAATAAACGATTTTATGACTATATTCGCAGGTGAAAGAAATTGAAAAACGCGATTCAGTACTAACTCCTACTCAACAAATTGATCGTTTACTTCGTCCAGGTTCTACATACTTCAATCTCAATCCTTTCGAGGTGCTACAGATTGAGCCAGACGTCGAGGTGGCTGATATTAAAAAGCGTTATCGTACCCTGTCCATACTAGTGCATCCTGACAAGAATCATGATAACCAGGAACGCGCACAAATGGCATTCGATATTGTCTCACGCTCATGGAAGATATTAGAAAATGATCTAACGCGAAAAAAGTGTCTGGAAGTCTACGAGGAAGCCAAAGGACGCACAGATCATATGGTAAAATAGACGTAATGAGCCTCGCTCCAGTGAATAAATATGTTTTCTTTATTTTAGATTGCGGAAAAACGTAAAAAGCTCAAAAAGGAGGGCAGATCGTTTGAGCCCATACCAGAGGATGATCCTGTCAAATATAAACATGCCATTTACGTGATGGTCATGAAGCTTTTCGCCGACATGGAGCGGAGGCGACAGAAACTCGACCAACGCGATCAGGAGGAACGCAAGCGTAAGCGAGAAACTGAAATCGAAGAAGAGGAGCGCATCAAGGCGGATCGCGAATGGCAGCAGAACTTTGAGGAATCTCGTCAAAGTCGCGTGAACAGCTGGCACGACTTTCAATCGGGCTCCGGTGGCAAATCCAAAAAGGCTAAGAAACAAAAGCACATGACGGGCATGATGGTGCCACCAAAGTTCAAGCCGGAATCGCGATGAAATCTGATTGCGTCTACCAGCGCCCAAATGTTCCGACTTCGCGTTGTTTTACATACATATATTTTTACATTTTTATAAGTACCTCTTGGATTTCTAATTGACATGATGCATAAATCTTAGCTCTAGGAAACGAAAATTTCAACTTATTTGTATTCCCTCTTATTCCCTTTAAAGCTCCGTGTACAAGCTGGCAGTAAAGACAATATCACGCTTTATGGCCTCGGAGGCCTCTTCCATTTTGGATTGCAACCCAGGATTACCAATGCGTATGGCAGCAGTCTTAACGTCACGCAGCGTCTCATCCAGCTGCTGTATGCAACGCACTATGATGCCTTCCTGCACCTCCGTTAACTTCATAATCTCAGCAAATGGCTATTCAAGATGAGGACTTAGATTATCAACGTAATACACTACACGAATCATTGTAGCTTACCTTATTTTTGGCCCACTCAAAGACGACCTCCACCAGACCAAAATTCAGATTATTCTCAGCCTCAATAGCGGCTTGACAGCGCTGCTCCTCGGCTAGTATTGTGTCGTTGATTTGCTCAAAGGCCTTGACACATTTCTTCAACTGCTCCGGTATGACGGGCTCGCCTTGAATCTTGGCCTGAAACACCAGGCCGGACAGCAGCGCTGCGATCTCGGCTGGGTCGAGATCGTTGAACATGTTGCAGAATATCAACTCGGTAATGAGCAGCTCATTCTGTCCCATCTCGCAGGCAACCTTGCCCTTGAGCGTTACCTCGTTCAGTTCATCGATGTAGTTGAGGGCGCGCAATACCTGCAACTTGTTACAGTAATCCGGATAGAGGGACAGATTTTTGGCAGAGTTCTTGAAGCGCAACTCCTCGATATGTATCTCTAGCATGCGCCGCTCGTACACCTTGGCGAACTCTTGCTCAAAGCCGGCAATATTTGTGTGAGGCAGTACCTCAGCCACCTGACGTGACAGATGATCCACATAGTTCAACATGGCCACCTCACTCTCTGCGTTCACATTGATCTCCTTGGACATGTTGATATACTTAATGCTCTCAGGATTAGCATTGTACGCTTCATTCAGCTGATGCAGTTCTGTGACTGCTTTGACCACCGTCGCACCTGGCGGCGCATCCTTGAATCGCTCCAACTGACGCTGCTCCCAGTTGCGTATAATCACATCGGCTTCCACCTTAATTTGGGACTTGGTAATGCTTACTATATCCTGCGCTTTAATGTCCAACACGGTGTGTCCACCAATGCCTTCCGGGTGGAAGAACTTGTGCTGTGGAACCAACGAGAGTATCTTTGAGTAGAGTTCACCACGATCCGTGGACTGATTGTCGGTGTCGTTGGTGTTGGTATTGCTCTTGAATTGGTGATCCAGCACCAGTACCTTGTAGATTGTATCCTTGCCAATCACAGCCTTAACATTCAGTAGTATGGCCAACTTATTGTAATGCTTGCCCTGGGTAACAACAATGATGCGTCCAATTTTCAGCTCCTTTTGGATCTTCGACTGAGTAGCGATGAATTTCTGCAAGAGATGTATGTTGGTTAATGACAACTGAAGTAGATGATCCAGAGTTACTCACCATAATACGTTGTTTCTCCTTCCAGTACTCCACTGACTTGTCGTAGAAGAAGACCAGCGGCTCCAAGTGTGCACCCAGAGCTGGCAACGTGGCAAACTTATCCTCGGCCAGACGCAGTTGCTTCTGCTGTGTGGGCAGCTGTAGCTTCTGATTGAATTCCTTGAAGCTGAACTGCATAAGGTCCTCCACCTTGATGCTCTCAATGCGTAGGCACGTAAGGATGACGGCATACCGTAGAATAAACTGCGATTGCAGCTTTTCGGGTAGGCCGAGAATCATCGGACGCAGCTCCATTGACGGCGGTACACCGTTCTTGCACATCAAGATGACGGTGCCATTCTCATCATGTCCGCGACGACCGGCTCGTCCGGCCATTTGTATATACTCACCCGGCTTTAGGTTGCGCATCTCCATGCCATCGAATTTCTTATGCGAATCAAAGATGACCGTACGGGCGGGCATATTGACGCCCATGGCAAAGGTTTCGGTGGCAAAGAGCAACTTGACCAGGCCATTCTGGAAGAGCATCTCAACGATTTCCTTGAGGATGGGCAAAATGCCGCTATGATGAACCCCAATGCCACGCTCCAGTGCATCCTTCAAGGCCATCACCTGGGGTATGGTGCGATCCGGTGGTTTCAATTTGGCCAGACACTGTAGGAAGAACTTCTGGACAGCGCCTTTCTCCACGGCTGTATTGAGATTCACGGACTGAAGGGCAGCCACATTGGCATCGCATCGATTGCGGGATAAGGTGAATGCCACAACGGGCATCTTATTGTTGCGTTTGAGGAAATCGATTAATCCAATCCAGGTGTGTCGGTCCTGATTGTTACCTACATAGTTTTTGGGTCCACCAGTCTTGTTCTTGCCCTGCATCTCCTTCTTACGCTCCGAAGCCTTCTCATAGTTGCCCTGCAGATATCTGCCCTGGGCATCGACCAGGAGGAAAATATCGTCACGGCTCTTGCCGCCGGCTCCCGTGTAGAGGTAGTGCATCAAGGGTACTGGACGCTTCAGTGTGCTGATCACATACACCTTGCGCTTCTTGGTGCTGCCCACCCAGTCGGCCAGTTCCATGGTGTTGGGCACAGTGGCGCTCAGCATAATAATGCTGACGTGATCGGGCAGCAGAATAATAACCTCTTCCCATACATGGCCACGTTCTGGATTATTAATATAGTGTACTTCGTCAAAGATCACGTACTCGAGATCACGGGTTATGTCGCTGCCACAGTAGAGCATGGAGCGTAGAATTTCGGTGGTCATGATTAGACACGAGGCGGTGGGCTCAATCTGCAGATCACCTGTAATGAGACCCACATCTTTGAAGGTCTTCCGGAAGTCACGGTATTTCTGATTGGACAGCGCCTTGATGGGAGACGTGTATATGGTGCGGGTGAGATCGCGTTTGGACAGTGCTATGGCATATTCGGCCACCACTGTCTTGCCCGCAGATGTGTGCGCCGCGACAAATACGTATTGGCGTTGCTCCAACTTGAGTATGGCCTGCTTCTGGAACACATCCAGCTCGAAGGGGAACTCCATGGCCGGGCAGGGTATTTGTTCCTTGAAATCCGTAATGGGCTGACTGATATCCACCATTTCCGCCCAGTCGCTGCTAAAGCTTTTCGTTGTGGTTGATATATTCAATACGGGCTTCAGATCCGCATTCATAATCTCATCATCCACATCCTGAAACTCTGCCGGAAACTGTAGATCCCGTTGTAAAGCAGTTGTCTCTGGTTGATTGTCAGTACGTGTCATCTGTAGCCACTGTTGCACATCCAAATCTTGCTCTAAATTCTTCAACAGATCCACATTCTCTGCCGTTGTTGTATTTGGCATTTCCTGTGATCTCTTCTGGTTCAGCTCAAAGTCAATGCCACACGCGAAGCCTGGGGGAACTGTTAGTAGCTTATCGCCAAACTCAAAGTTATCCACTTCCAGATTGGCAATCTCTGGTGGCTGGGCTTCTATGTCCAAGCCACCCGGCCAGAATGGATAGTTGAGAGCAGAGCCGCGTGTCACCTCCTCCAAAAGCCCCGGTTCGCGCTGCATGGACATGGAATTATGGGCATTGGCGCCCACATCTTCCACATCGACCTCTACAAACTCAAGAATCTCTCCAGTCACAAAATCCCGACGTGGTATCAATTTTGTGCTACCCGGGCATTTTGGAATGTCCAACAGGCGCATCTCATTGAACTTGCGCGGCAGCACATCGGGCAATGGATCGTGTATAGATATATCCGGATTAAGTATGTAATCCCTGAGCTTCTCGATGTTATCATCTCCTCGAATGGCGCTCATTTTGCGGCTATGCCTACGGCTAATTGTTTACAAAGTATGTATTTACACAAGGCGATAAATGAATAAAAAAAAATGCACTAAAAGCCAAATAAGCTAAACTAGTATTTTCACAGTGGGACCATACGCTGCCGAACAAAGTGACCGAAAATACGTTTATAGTGAAAATACCAACTACACGTACCGCTATAAATTTGAATTATAACCAGGGATGTTCATTTGTGTTCAGTTTGATGATAATCAAAGAAAATTATAGATTTGTGATCAAAAAGAGAGCGCTAGTACGTATGATTGTATTAGTGCGAGAATTTTGTTCTCTTACACGTAAAAGATACCATCATAGCAGCTGTTGTTTAAAAAGAGCGCAGCAAATTCTTTGTTTGTGTTAGTGAATGAAAAATATGTCGTGCGGTTTGGCGCTAAATGCACTCATGGGAGAATAAACTTACATATCTCTTAGTTTTTTATTTAAACAACTTATATGAATTAAAAATTGAATGTTGGTTTAGTGTTATGCATGCCAATAAGACACCCTATAAATATCACTTAGAAGCAAATATCAAAAGTAATCTTATTCCCATTTACTACCACTTGCTACGATTACTATTCGCTCTTATCATCAATAAGCCAATAAATGTTTTTTTCGTTTGTTTTTCATGTCTGATGAAATATTGTGGACAAACAAGGTTAATAGTTGTGGAAAAATACCGGATTAATTTGCAAATATTTATATGTAGAATAAAATCACTTGGACTCCAAAGCGAGAACGAAATCAATATACTACATTAAGTTAAACAGGGTATTAAAAACTATTTCTATATTTCTAAGAAATGTTTAGCACATGGTAATTTTATATTTTATTTCTGACTGCTTTCATCAACAGTCAATACAAGTTTAAATTGTTGTTTGTCGAAATAGTATTCCGAACCCATATACCACTCCATGTACACTGGGAGATAGAGACTAAAAGTGCATTTGTGTGTGAGTTTTGTACGCAGTTCACTAATACATACAACAGATCTACAGCTCTCATTTCAAGCTATTTCTGCTCTTTGCTTATAGACACTCTCTGCTTATACTCGATATGTGTAGATTGGTTTGGCTCAGGTTGTCCACTAACACAAGCAAAGCTTTTCCCGCTCTCTTGGCTCAGTTGAATATGAACCTTTAGTTGTGTTAGTGTTTGGTTCTCTGTTTACGTTTTCTCTGTACTAAGATTTTGATACATCGGGCTTTTAGATCGGCCTTTTAATATATCTCCTGTGCTTATCCCCTTGCAAACAATCCGTTTAAATATTCCAAACCATTTATAAGTTGTATTATTGCACTCAGTTTTATATACTACATAAAATTCCAATTAATAGCCATTTACTTTCTGCGAAATACTTCCACTTTTAAGGGATGGCAATTCTCGTCGGGCACCTCGGCACCTACTGGTATGGAGACATCACCCTGGGGACAGGCACTCAGAGCCACCAATAAATTCATATCTGCAATAAATTCAATAAAGTCACCCTTCTGGGCCGGACTGGGCTTGCAGAAATATTGATGTGTATCCTTGGTGAAACCGGTGCACATGAATATATTCCACACATCATGCACATCCTGCTCGGTCATGCCACGCTCCTCGACCACTGCCTTGACCAAGGAACTGTGGCAACTGCCCACCCGTTGCTTTCCCGTGATGAGTTCATAGGTGTAGTCGTCACATCGGGTGCCGATCACATCATGCAATGCTCCGCCATCCTCATCGATGCCATATTTGGCCAGTGTGTCGAACACAAAGGTGGCCATGGGACGCAAATAGGGCAGACAGCTCCAAAGCCTGTCGTAGACTTTCAGGTGAGCGGAATGAAGTTGGCGTGTTTTGCCGGAATAAAAGCGCTCTTCTCGATTCTCCAAGTTCCAGAAATTCACATCGCCCACCTGTGAGCCCTCGTGGACAGTGATGCGACACAGATCACCAGACTGCATGGTCCAGGTGCGCGCCTCACGCTTGGGAACCACCAAGCTTTCCACTACGTCACCCGTCAGCGCATGAAAACGTTTATCCTGAGTGGAATAAATTAGAATTTAATTAAAATAATAATAAACGTAATAGTATAGTAGCTTTACATCGTATTCATCTTTGGAAACAAGCGCTGCTGCAGGTTTGTCATAGCAAATAATAGGATCATGCATGGAGAACTCGCGAGGCTTGTCACCGCGTCCGCACCAGGAAGTTGGCGTTGGATTAGACATTCTTATTGTGCAATTAGAAATCTTACTGGAGCTTGAACAACCTTTCGTCTTTAGCAAAAGTAACTTATCGACTGATCAACACAAAAAACTTTATGCATATTTTCGCCGGCGTCAACAGGTGCTGCTCTTATCTAGTTTTAAGAGGCTCATCGATCAATGAGCCGCTGCCACTATCGATAAGTATTGAAAACGTTTTTAGTGTTGGAAACTCAAATGCGGCTATTATCGATCAATTGGGCGCTTTCATTTGAAATTTGTAAGAATCAAACCATTTGTCGGTTAATATTTAATATCGTAAACAAATACCATTTTATTGTTTTTTTTTTTTTTCAAAAATACAAAATTAGTTTAAACATTTGCGCAAAATTTTCGGATAAACGATTTAACAATAATCATATGAAACTATAATAAAATGTTGTCTTTCTAACAAAGCGTGCTACTTTTCTTCTTAAGATGTTCGTAATATTAATAGTTCTTACATTTGTTGTTTGCATAACTAACTAATCGTGGGAGAAGTCCTAACGAATCAATTTATAAACATAATAAATTTAAATTATATTGATATTTAAACTATAGAGCGATTCTTTTCGCTTCGTTTCCTCTCACTTTTCCTCTTAGGTTTCCATCTGGATGGTATTGTTGGAACGTACGGGCGCCGCTGTTGTAAATGGCTGTTGGGTCTCAATTTTCATAATAAGCTCACCGAGCAAATTGCCCAGCTCTTTGGTGGAGAACTCTTGCGGCATCGGCAGACGTTCCAGGGCCAGTTTTAATACATCACATGGTTCCAGTTCAGGGCAAACGATGCAGATGCCTTGCACCAAGCAGCTGAGGCTTTTTGATATTTCGCTCTGGCAAAGGCGATGCTTAGACGTGGGGCACGGCATCAGGCTAATTCGTGAACAGATCTCACTGAGCTGCGGCTTCAAGTTCTCCCAACGTGCATGTATGTCCTCTGTGCTGCTCACATTATGGATTTGCTTGAACTTGGCATTGATGTCGATGTAATCCAAAAATATCTGTCCCTGATTAGCCCAATTCGGCACCTTTACTTGACTGTGCTCATCTTCACACTCAAATTGACTTAGCAGCTTGTACAAATACTCCAGATTATCTAAAATATAAGAATGAAAATGCTAAACAACTGTATGACTCAAGTAGTCAATCGTTCACTCACTGTTTATGATAGCGTTAGGTGCTATATGCAGAAATATGACCTCATGTGCCAACGCCCAATGGTTGGCCTTTAGCAAATACTTGGCTTGCAAGTGGCGTTGACCCATGGCACCTGCTTTCATTGCCTTGGCATAGTCCACCCAGGATTCGGGCACTCCCAGTTGCTCTATAACGAATAGTTCCTCTTCATTGAGGGCCACATTGGCCGAGATGCTGACATGGCGCTGCAACGTCTGCTGTACTGCGCATTCCCTTTGATTGCGCTGCTGAATGTGCAACTGCACAAAGATGGCCCAGTGCCAGAGACCTTCGTTTTCCAACTGACTGGCAAAGTCCACATTGAACTGCGCCTCCGCCAAGGGCGTACAATGGTTATACCCCAATGCCTTCAGTGTTTGCAGCAGTAGCCAGCTGTAAGATAAAACAATAATTTAAATATTAGTCTTCAGACTATGAGTAAATTTGCATACCTTAGACGGAAGTCCATGGGATCAGAGGTGTGCGTGATGGGGTTTAGAGTCTGCTCCAATGAATGTCTACGATGCGAGTAGAGCTTCAACAGGTGATAGCGCAGATCATAGACGGGTTGCTTGCTCACATACGGCGCGTTGTCGTAGCTAGGCGCAGGTGGCTCTGCATAGCACTCATCGGCCTGGAATGCCTTGTCATACGCCAGCAAGGCATCTGTTATGGATGCAGTTGGTGACATAAAGTACCAGAGTTGAAGCGCCACTACGGTTAGCCAACTCCTGTCCTCCATTAAATTGATGGCGCCGTGGGAGGATTGGATTAGAGGTACCCCAGCTGCCAACATGAACATCTTGAGGCGTCCCATACTTATGTGTTTGTCCGATTTACTTTGTTGCCAGGCAAACAGCTGCTCCTCCATCAGCATACGGAAAACAGCGCCAGAGCTGAGCTGCGACAGTATCAGTGCCAAATGAGCATCGTCGTATTTAAAGGCCAATTCGCAGGCTTCGGTCACACGATGGCAGTACAACAAGTCTAGCATATGACTGAGGTAGCTATTGTCGCTTATGTTCTTTGAGAGCAATTCCTTGCTGACCAGCGTATTCTCCAGCCACTCGGAGAGTAAGTTGCGTCGACACATCACCACATAATGAAGTTGGTTGTCCTGGTCGGCCAGCTCCTCATGGTCACCCCACAAAGCGAAGAGCAGTGACCAAACGGATATGGCATAGGCTTCAATGCTGCTGGAGCTGTTCAATCTAATGGCCTCCGCCAGATGCTTGGCAATGAGTTGAGTGCCCCCGTTCGACTGCAGCCACGGACAGTCGCTACCTTCCACTTGCTTCGCAATGCAACCCTGCAACTGCACCTCCAAATGTGGCACAATGCTGTCGCTGAAATTATCGTATAAATTGACAGTATTAAACTGCATCAACTTCAGCACAGTCGGCGTATAATCGTCCTTGGCACGTGGCTTAAAGGCAAGTGGGCCAGGTAAACGTTTTCTTGCTGTAAATGAAAGAAATGAATTAGTCGCCCAACGAATGAATTTATGCGGTTTTAGTCTTACCCTCGCTCATGTTTTTTAGTGTATTGGGTATCATTAGATTGTTTTTTGGCCCAAAACTCAGTTTGAAACTGTGTCCCCTATAAAATCCCAGATCAGCTATCCATCGGTTATAGTGCTCATGTGCAATGGACAAGCTCAGTGGCATCGTGGCTACCAATAGTTTAACAGGCGCCACTTTGGGTTTTATGACCAATTTGAATGGTTTCAAGCCACCAATGGGCCTCTTTTCAGCTGCCACAATGCTCTCAGCAGCCACAGATGATGCCTTTGCAGAGATGCATAAAGTTAATGAAATGAATCTTGGTAAATAGCTATTGCTAAAGGTTATTTACCTCCTCGGATTGCACATCGCGTGAAATGCTAGCAGCTGAGGCTGAGGAGGAAATGGGCAGTGGCGATTGGCGGCCGTAGTCGCTGGATGTTTCCGAGGCAGCCATATCCTTCCACATATTTGCATCCTGGTTGTACAAGTTACGAATACGATTTGGCTGCCGCGAATTCTTCATCACAAAATCTGTGGAATAGATAGATTGATTGGAATGTACATCACGGAGCAGATAGATATGTCCTTCTACATACCATTCTCATTGTCACTGTCCTCGACGAAGAGTGTTGCTTTCATCAATTGCATTTTATGCGGCTCACTGCCATCAATCTCCTGGGCAAGCGCAGCTGTAGGGCTGGTCACCACGGGCGGCGCATCGAACATGGAGAAGTCATTGCCAATGCCCGCTTGAAAAAATTCTGTTAGAAGGCAAAGAAACTCAATCAGTTATTGGTGATCACAATAAACTCGCTGTGGTACTAACGCGTCTTATCCATCATCAGAAATTCAGCTGAATTGTCCATGGGTCGAAAGCTGTTAGCGACGCCTACAGCTAGTGTCTTGGGATCCATGCTACGTCCAGTGTCCTCGGTGTTTTTCTGAGCTGCACGTAGGTTCATTTTATCTGTGGGCGGGGCAGTATTAGCCAGCATTTTGGCCTTCTTGGGATCGGTGGGTATATCCGTATCGTCTTCGTCGCTATCGCTGAGTCCGTACTTGGAGAAGTGCTTCACACGGAACACCCAGCTGCCCGTTTCCGGGCGGTATTCAATGAAACGTGTCGCATTCTTATCACAGACACGACGCAGTTTAGCTTCCCAATCGATTTCCAGCAGGCGCTGTGGGTCTTTAATCGCTTCATGCTTGGTCTTATCCACTGGCCAGACCTGGTCCAAGGTAACTTGAGCTTCGCGATTCAAACCGCTGCCAATGGGCGGCTTATTATCATCATCTGGATAAATAATGATCTCTTTGTTGCGAAAGTGAACTGTGGAGCATCGAAGAGAGAATAAGGTGAGTTTATAATTTAAGCTGAGTGATTCATGAACGCATACCAATTTCATCCAGATTGAGTCCAGCTACATCCATTTCCTTGCCAAAGTATACATTGCCATAACCCTCGCGGCCGATGGTAAAATTGGGCACTACACATGAGCCATCCTCGGCCAGACAAGCCTGCAGCTCATCTAGGGAAGGCATTATGTAATAGCCGACGCGACGAAGTATTATGCCCGTGGGATGTGGGTCAGGATCGGTTTCGGCTTCGGCAAGATTCAGTTCCACTTCAGCAGATGGTTCAATGGCCAGACGACGCTCCTTCTCGATCGGCGATTGAATTGACAGTGAACTCTCATTGGCATGCTCCGAGATGAAAGTCTCTCGTCGAGCAACTGTGCTGCTCTGATCCTCGAATGGATTCTCCTGTATGGTGGACACCGAGGGACGTGCTGTGGCTGCATTCTTATAGGTTTCCAACGGCTTGCGCGGCACCAGCTCGGTTAGTGTGCTATTCAGTGGGGCCTGATCCGCGGCAGTCTGCAGATTATGTTGACGTACTCTAGCCAAGTTATTGGGATGCAGCCAGGATTCGCGACGACTTGTATCCGCTGCCGCAACTCCAGCTACAGGTGAGCTTATGGCCACATTCTCAGTTGACATCGCTCCATTAAAAGATTCCCTAGCAGGACGTGCTGCTATCATCGGCTGGCCAGGACTATTGTTGTTGATGTTGCTGGTGGTGTTGGTAGTTATCTCAGTAGTAGTCACACCAGTGGCACCAGTTGGCTTGGCTTTTGGTTTAATAACTAAACGCTTGGCATTCGGCTTCAGGTTGAATCCCTCGACGCTGGCATCGAATTCCTCCAAGCCATCGAACATTGACTTGTGGGTCTTTGAGGTACCCAATGCCTTGACGCGTATTCCTGCGGGACTCTCCTTGCTAGTCACCTTGAACTGGTTGCTATTCATGTCCAGAATCGCCTGTTGTGCAACGGGATTTGTGGCACGCATAGCATCGGTTTCGTCGGTGCGCTTTAAATCCTTAAAGATGGGCGTGTCGCCGTATGGCGACGTTACCTTTGATAGTATCTGCTGGTGTATGGGCACCACGGCAGGACCCTGGTTCTGCAAACCTTGTTGTGTGCCCATTCCCATGCCGGACAATGCAGTGTTGCCACCGCCAAGGTTACCAAAGCCTCCGCCTAGTGGTGCACCAAATCCACCAATGCCAGTGTTCCCAAATAGTCCTCCGCCTGTGTTCGCTGCACCAGCGCCGGCGCCCAACGTAGAGGTGCCGCCAAACAGTCCGCCACCTGGTTTAGCGGCATTGCTAAAGAGCGAACCACCCGGGTTCCCAGTGTTAAAGGTGAGCGGGGCAGACGATGTGGCACCAAAGCCACTAAATCCTGACGTCGCCGGCTTGTTCAGATTGGAATTGAAGAGACCACCTCCGGCACCTGCATTGGTATTCAATGAAAAGTTACTAAATCCTGTGTTTGCAGTGGAGGTGGCACCAAAGGCTGGAGCCGCAAAACTGGTAGCCGGTTTAGCTCCAAATAATCCACCTCCAGCAGTGCTAGTTGCCGGGGCACCAAATCCACCAAAGCCCGTATTGGGCTGTGACACCGCAGCGCCCAAACCAAATGCTGGCTTATTGGGATCAGCGGGATTCGTTGCGCCAAAGAGTGATGGCTGTTGTGCAGGTTGGCCAGCGGTACTACCAAAGCCACTAAAGCCCGTGTTTGTCTGTCCAAAGGCCGGAGCAGTGCTAGTAGCTGCGGATTGGCCAAATAAGCTACCGCCAGGCTGCCCAAATCCCACAGGCTTGGCTCCAAACGGATTAGAGGCATCGTTTGTTGTTGCACCAAATGCGCTGGTGCCCGGAGCACCGAATGGTTTCTGTAGGAAGTTATTCTGCTGAGCGGGTGCACCGAAGGCACTGGTAGCAGCCGGCTGGCCAAAGGCTGAGGTGCCAAAGAGACCCTTATTCTCAGTGCCGGGATTCTGTCCGAAGAGGCTTGTGCCGGGCTGTTGCTGAGGCGTCGATCCAAAGAGACCCGTAGTTGTGGGCTGAGCAGCGGTCTGAGCGCTGCCAAAACTAAAACCGCCTGGAGCACTGCCAGCCTGAGGGCCTTTGCGCGAACTCAAGTAATCCTCCATGCGCAGTTCCTCTAGAGATTTCATCTCATACTCCTTCATTGCGGTAATGCAATGCTGTTTGGTATTCACATTATTCGGCTGTCCTCCCTTCATCAGTGTGTCCGTGCCAAGGGTCGGTGCATATTTTGCCACCGAGCTGCCTGGATTAACGCCACCAGCACCAGGAGCCACATTTTGCGGTTGGCCAAAAGCTGAAGCCGCCCCACTGCCAAACACACTGGTTGTGGCAGGTGCCGCTTGGCCAAAGGCACCAAATCCTGAAGTACTCGTCGCAGCTTGCTGTTGCCCAAAAAGCGATGTTGTTGGTTGCGCCGTCGGTGTCTGGCCAAAGGTGCTCATACCCAGAGTTGCAGGTTTGGCAGCGCCAAAGGCACTTGTTGCCGTCTGGCCAAAGAGCGATGTATTCGGTGCTGCCTGTGTTGAGCCAAATATATTGGACGCCTGTTGCGGTTGTGAGAATGCTAGAAGAAACAAGATGTATGTGAGTATTCGAATATAAGGCAGACAAATTGTTTGTTCGTCTCTAACCTCCAAATGTATTGGGCGCTGTTGTGGTGCCGCCAAATGCACTCGACGTGGAAGCGCCGCCGAAGAGACCCCCAGTGGGCTGAGCTGGCGTGGCCGTGCTGCCAAACATGGATGGCTGAGCAGGCTGAGCACCAAAGGCCGGCGTCCCACCAAAAGCTGGAGTCGCTGGCTTCCCAAACGCCGTCTGACCGAATGGTGTTTGCGCTGCGGTGTTGCTAAATGTGCCGAAGCCTGTTGAGCCGGCTCCAGCACCGAACGTTGGTTTAGACCCACCAAACATACCGTTTGCTATGTATTTCAGCTAATTATGAAACACAAACATGCACTAGTTAATAAACGTCGTCAATTCGCAATTTCGCACAAATTTATTTCGCTAAAATGTGCAATGAGTAACCTTGAGTACTTTGCGCTTCGATTGCTATCGTAAATAATATTATCTTCCGCACGTTGCAGGCCGGCAGCAGCTGGCAATAATGAACTGACTATTCAATAACTATAACTACACTTAAAATGATTTCCAAACGAAAAATTTTGTTGTTCACGGCACAAACACAGAAATGGCGCGCCGAAATACTTTTCACGATGTCTATTAGATTATGCACAAGGTTACCACACTTGGCGTTTTTGCGCCAAAATTGGCACTTTTTTAAGTGCTGTCGCATTGCACTAAGGTTGTGAATTTCGCTAACTTAGGTTGAGCACTTGGCTAAACATAACTGCGTTAAAGAATTTTGTTCGGTCTACGCTCGAAGCTCCTTGCTTTGCGCGCCAAAAATACCTATTGGTTGCGTTTGTTAAATTGCACTCTGTTAATGATTTTAATGCAATTTTCCAAAGGGAATAACAATGGTGTTAAAAAATATATTTAATTGATAAACGCAATTTAATTCAAAAATTCTGAAGTGCGCGCGCAACGAACGCACGGACTTGTTGCAGTCGTCATAGGGTGCAGAACATTTTTCTTCTTATTTCTGTTATTTTAATAACAGAGTGCGCCAACGTCTAAATTCAAATGCAAGTTTTGTTAGAGAATTTGTCTTTATAAAAATGTATGTTTTATCTATATCGCTGCTTATTATTTAAATATTATTTATAACAATGTATTGGCGTTTTTTGTAGTCTATTGGCTCTTATTTTATTCATTTTTCAAACACATTAATTAACAAGTGGTAACAGCGCGTTTCTTTCTGAGTGATGGGGGAAAAATAAGAAAACATCGGTAAAAACATCGATATTCGTGAGATTTTGGAACCCATCGAAGTATCGAACAACGACGTTTCTTCCATACATTGTGGTAGAAACCAAGCAACAGTTGAGCCGTTTGGTTCGCGCGGGGTTCATTCCGGTTAATTAATTAATTGTGAACGAAACAGCGAAGTGGAAATATGACCGCTCGAGTGTACGCGTATGCAAGTACGTGTGTGTGTGCGCGTGCGGGAGCGTAAGCAGAGATTAAATACGTGCGGCCAACTCCCCAATTGAGAACAAATTAATAATGGCAACGCAGTGTAAATAATATAGAAAAAGAAAGTGAATCAACGATGAAATTGTGCAATAAATTATGCTATTATTTACACCCAGTTAGAACCACGAGATACGAGATACAAATGCTGTCGGCGTGGTGAACAACAACAACAAATTGGAATTCAACTACGTGTTGCTTGCATGCAACAGTCGTTTTCATTGTTTTTATTTTGTCAAAATTCGCGTCTCGTTTTCTTTTCTGTTTTCGCAAACGAAAGTGTATCTAAACATACATACGTATATGTCTATGTTTGCCTGTGTTTGTGGTAAAAGTTAACAATATCAACAACAACAACAACAACAAATATTCAAGATGACTGTGTGGAACGATTGCAATGCTAAGCAATCATTTGGCATTGGTGAGTTGGAGATTTGGCAAAAAGCGAAGGAATTTACATTGCTGATTAAACAAACAAAAGCGTTCAATATGTTTAAATAAAGTGTTGAATTTACGACTGCCTTTTCCTAGAACAAACAATCAGTTTAGAATACCAACGGCACCATAAACCAACCTCACGCTGTGTGGGTGCTGCGGTGCGTGTTTCTCACTTTCAAAAAGAGGAAAAAATAAAAACTTAACAAAAGATACACAACACCAATAACAACATAAGAGCACAACTGCGCTCTTCGTTCTTGCTCTCTTCTCACCTTGCGCTCTTTGCTTGCTCGTATCTGACTTTGGATCTTGGTTTACGTTGCTCTAACTCCCCTGCTGCGCTGCTACGGTAACTCTGGCTATTGTTGTTGCTGCACCGTCTCTGCTCGCTTCTCGCTTCTCTCCTATTGCCATCGCTTGCCAGCCATGTGGTCGTGGTCGCTGTGCCTTCTTCTTTCACACACTTTCTTCTTCTTTTCGTCGTGCACATTAATTTCGTTTTTCTTTTAAATCTCATCCTGTCGCTCAGCAGATCTGTAAACACAGTTGCCACTTGATGTAGAAAACGGGAATGCAGAATGAATACTAAAATATACAAATTTGTATTTATTTATTTAATGTCGACTAAGGTCAGTCGACAGATTACAATTAATTTTATTTTAATTTAAATTTAATAGAATGAATTAAAAAGTAAAAATAAAATATAAGAATAAATTTAAATCTAAATCTAATAATTTTAGTGATCTTAGTAATTTAGACTTTAAAACTTTGAAATAAACCGAATTTTGTTGAACCTAAAAGTCAAATGTTTGTCCCAGTGGAAGTGTACGGAAATCATAATGATACCCAAGCCCGGGAAGCCTGAACAGGATCCTGCCTCCTACCGTCCCATCAGCTTGCTTCGAGAGAATATTCTTAGCCAGACTTTTGCCAGTGCTAGAGGAAGGGAAAATCGTACCAGAGCACCAATTTGGATTCAGAACCTTGACCTGCCCCTTAGGCCATCCAGAGAGTGGTGACTCTTACTCCCTTGTAAATATTCCCCATAAATGTAAAACCTCTTGAAAATACCCCCTTATAAAATTTACTTATTATCAATAGATAGATTGTAAATAAACAGAAAGAAAAAAAAAAAAAAGTCAAATGTTTAAACTTATTGGCACCTACAGGGGGTAAAAACACCAAAGTGGTGTTCACTGTGACAACCGTGTCTGTAACCTGTTTTCTATCGCCTCGCTGCACTCACTTGCACTTACCAACACACATGTACGCAGGTGTGTGTGTGTGTGTTTGTGTTCTATTCTATTTTCCATGCACTGTGCACAATAATAATAACAAACACATACATAGATCGCAGGTTAATTCATTGGCAATGACCATGAAATGGCAATGTAACATTTTCGAATGCTCTCACCGAAACGTGTGAATTTCTATGTTATTGTCGGCTCTTTTGTTTGTTGACCTTTTCGAGTATGCGATGTTCAATAAATAGATAGTGTGACTTCAGTTGTGTGTGTGTGTGCGTGTGCGTGCGTGTATTACACTGGCAATTCACAATCTCGCAATCGAGTTAACTACACACACGAATTGTGCACTTACAATCTATTTGCGCTTATTATTTACCCCTGCTTGTACCTACTCCCCCCACCCCACCCACTCTCTTCGTCAGTCGCTCTGTCGAAATTCTGTTCGGTCATAAACGCTAATCAAATTTGCGGTTATTTATACGCAATATTAAATAAAGATAGGAAGAGCGATTACAGACGACATTGAGTTCAGTTTCATTTGCTTACATACCTGCACACAAGGGTTAAGATCCAAGTGGAATCTCAGTAAGTCGTAGCCTGCGCTGTGTCTATTGTGAATGCAAGAGCATTAACAGTGTTGGTAAACTGATTAAGTAGTAAAATTTGCAACGCAAAATGAACATAACCTCATTTCAGCAACTCAGCTCATTGCATTTCTGTTGGCCATGGTGCTTTGTTTCTATCATTCTTTTTTGACTTATCAAGCAAATAGTTTGTTGTTGTCTTATCGCTAGTTTAATTTTACTTTAACGCCTGCGTCTTACAGTTTAAACACTAAACAAATACGATTGTACGTATGTGTGTGTGTGTGTGTATTACGAGTAGCAACAACAATGCATTGGATTTCGAAATGCGATAAAAATGCGATTCGCGGTTGTCCCACATTTTGAGTAAATAATAGAAAGATTTCTTAAGCTTTTGTTTGCTTGTTTTTTATTCACCATATTTTTATTTTTATTTCTCATTTGCATCAAACGCTTGACAGAGGGTTTAATTTGAATGCAAAGTGGGGGAAATGCATCGCCGACAATTGCCCCTTGCAGTGCGTAGCGGGAGCAGAGACACTTACACTTACACACTAGCACACTCACATACATATGTACATATATACACACATACATACATGCATACATACACACATACATACATACATACATACATACATACATACATACGTACATACGTACATACATACATACATACTTACACACATACATACATACATACAAACATACATACACACACACATACATACATACGCTCTCTGTGTGTCTCTTTATGTGCTGATCTGTTGCTGTCAGGCATTTGTCGTACTACTCCACTGTTCATTGGCTTTAGCTGAGTGACTGTTGCACCTGCCACAAGGCTCCCCTCACCCCCACCCTCAGCTGCTCCTTCACTATTTACACTTGACTCAGCGCTGTGGGCGCACTTTCTTTAGATGTGGATGTGTGTGGAAGGTAGACATGCAGTCAAGCATTCTACTTCTAAATTTGAATAGCAACAACAACAACAGCAGCAGCAACAACAACAGCAACAAAAACTATTGCAACAACAGCAACAACATAGGCTACACATAAAACTTAATGAGGCTCCACATTGAAAAGTGAGTCGAGCCGAGTCGAGTCGGTCGAGTCGAGTCAAATTTGATGATGAGTGTGAGGTTGAGTCGCTCTGCCTTGAGTTTGGTTTTTCTATTTCATTAAAATTTTCTTGCTCGTTAATTTTTGTAGCGCATGAAATGCCTTTTCGTTTGCATAATTGATGAAAGGCTTTCCTTTTGCTTTTATTCGAAATTTTCCAACTTTAATTGAATTGAAAATTTATAGTTAAATGCAGGAAAAGCTTATTCAAGTTGCGTGTGAAAAGAAGCGCCTAAATTTATAACAAAATAATCTACTAAAATTACATATATGAATATAAATACATATAAATAAATTCATTAATAAACTTAGATAAACTTTGATATTTTTTCAGATATATTTATTTATATAATATCAACTAAGTGCAGTTGATGTAAAGATTAAAATATAATTACAAATTAAAATTAAATTTTTAAATTAAAATACTAAAGATATTCAAGCATAAAATTTAAAAAAATAAAAGTTGAAAGTGAACGAAATTTAAATTTAAATTAATATTAAATTAATATCAACCCTTTAAAAAGTAACTTAAGATTCTAAAAGACGTTTAGTTTGTACTACAACTAAAAATAATTAGTTAAAGCTAAACTTCATGTTTAACTTGATAATAAAATGGCATCAAATTCAGAGAAAACATCAACACACTAGAAATAAAACTCTTTGAAATACATTTGGCATTTGGGGGACTTCCCTTATTCCCTTCTTATTCCCTTCTTTCGCATATTTAGCATTTGCCCAACTGCTGTGCTGCAACCCTCCTCTGTTGCTATAGCAACTACATATGTATACACACATACACACATATGTGTTGTGTTGTCCACAAACAAGCAAAAGTATAGCAAAGACTCAGATTGAGCTCTCCCTTTGGTCATCCCCAGGCAATTAAGCAAACTACTCTTGTCAACATCCACTTGGCATACTGATAGCAACAGATTGATATCCACTCTAATCTGCGCTTTCCATTTTGCAATCCAAATTGAAATTCAATTGTGTCCATTGGCCCCCGCTCAATCCCATTGTCATTTCCACTCGCTTTACCCCAATTGATATACAGAGAGAGAGATTGGCCAATGTCAAAAGCTGGTCGCATCTGGGAAAGCTTGAATTGCCGCTAATTAAGCATAAATTGTTTCTACATTTGCGAATTGAGAAACTATGTAGAAAGTAACGGCGCTTCAGCTGTGGGCGGCCATTGTATTGGCATCGACTTGGACTTGGACTCGGACTCGGACTCGGGGGTGACTCATGTGAGAGATACTCATGTGTAGCAGTTGAAACTGGTTTCGCTTAGGCTCAGCTTCTAACATTACGCACTCTGGGTTAAAGGTTCTTCTGCATGATTCAGGAGGACTCGAGATAGACGGAATTGCAAGTTGTTTGATAAGATATTGAAATGGTAATGTACTATGGATAAAATGTTGTTGTTTTCATATGAGTTTTCCGCTTTTTGCGTGACTTTAATTGTCATAAAATGGGATTAAAAACAAACCGAGATTTAAAGGAAGTTATACTCGATATATACAGTGCGTTTCATAATTATAAGACACTTCAGAATTTCTTAAAGTAAAATTAAAAGGATTCAAGCTAAATCGATTGACAGAGGTTCTTAAATGTCGAGGACTATATACTAAATATAATAAAAAATGTCCAAAAAATTCTTTTGATAATGAAACAGCAAAAAGTCGCATTAAAACGTGCTTTCAGTAATAAACTCATGCCAAAAATAGTTCAATGGAAAAACACAAAATTCGAACGATGAATTCAAAGCTCAGATGTGTAGAAGTTTTGTCTTTTAAAAGCTTTAATCACCAGATATAAGATGTATATACAAGTGTCTTATGATTATGAAACGCACTGTATATTTAGAATAATATCGAGATATATACAAGTGTATTATGATTATGAAACGTACTGTATGTACATATATTACATATGTATATATAAAAGAATTCCTATGCATTCTCCAGATACTCTTAACTCTAGAACTTTGCTTTATGTACGTATTTCCTTTTAACGGACCACACGAAAGGAACTATAAAAAGAGCATTACTATCTTGTAGTTGGTAAACGCTAAAATCTTTTATCCTACCTACATGTATTTATATACTTCAATTTTATTTTTGGGTCAAGTTTTTGTTTACATTTCCACATTTGTCGCCGCGCACTTTTTATGGCTGTACTCCATAAGAAGACGACGAACTTGTAGTCACTTTTCGAGTTTCATATTTTACGAGTGCGGCGCCATCAACTGTAACTGTGAACCGCACATAAAATCTTATCTACAAATGGAGAGCGTACCCTCCTTTGTCTCTGCTGACTGAATATTATATGTTTGTTTAATAACATTTGCAAAATAGTAACAACAAAAGAATTCACAGCCGAAATATACACACTACTACTACTTATAAAGAGATGAGACAATAGAATTAGATATTTCAGTTCTAGCACGCCCATAAAAAGCGCTCACAGCTCCCTGAGATACTTGTATCTGTGAGTACTTGTATCTGTATCTGTGAGCACTTGTATCTGTGTCTGTGTGTAGCTCTAGCTATTAGCCAGACGAGCTGCGTCTTAACCGTTGAGAATCATTATAATTGACCCTCAAACTTAGCTTGTGTGTGTGTCTGTATACACAGCTATAGATACACACACATGTTTGTATCTATGTATCTGCGAGTCGAGTGTTCGTTTGTATTTAAGCCATAGCTTAGCTCACAGCTTAGAACAAAACTGGGCGCCAACAACAACAACAACAGGCAGCACAACAATCGAGCGTATTCTCTAAAAGCTGACTTAATGCGCCATAACAACAACAATAACAAATATTATAGTATAGCTGGTGATGAGCAGCAAAGTCACAGTTTAGGCATAAATAGTGACAAGCTACCGAATAATAGAAACATATAGAAGTAGTATAAAGATGTAGTATAAAGATGTAGGTGTAGTATAAAGATGTAGTATAAAGATGTAGATGTAGTATAAAGATGAAGATGTAGTATAAAGATTTAGTATAAAGTTGTAGATGTAGTATAAAGCGCTAGCAGATAAACTATTCTACAAAAATGTATAATATTATCGGGATAACGATTATGACATTCCTTCTAATTAATTTTCTTATAAAGATTAGATGCCTTGAAGATAAATTCTACAATATTAGAGACTCATGAGGGGGCTTGAGAAATTAACACTAATTTTGAAAATGTTCCAATGAATACACGATAATTATGCAGGCGTTTACTGTCATAGAGTAGCTTAGCTGAACTGTGAAAGAGTCCCACATATAGTATGTACGTAGCTCTGACAGTTCTCATAGTTCTCGTTTATATAGACAGAATTTGATTTATAATTGTCTTAATATACATTTCGATTTCAGGTTGTGGTAGGGAAATAATGCCGGTACTAATGATTATCTAACTATTCAAGTGTGCAGAGTCAGAAATTGAGGCGAGTTTTCAGTGAATCAATCATTTGCAAAAATTATGTTATGCATTATTAATGTAATATGCTTTATTTAAAAAAAGCTCGGAAAGCTACAGTCGGATGTAACCGACAGTAGGAGACCCTGTACTTAGTATCTTAATATAATTTAATTTAAACAAGACACTTAAAAAAAAAAAGAATAAAAATAAAAGAATAGTCTAAAAATAGCAATAATATGAATTAAAAAAAAGCAGTAAAAACATTTTTGTACGACCGTCTGACGGCGGGATCGAGCCCGCAACCATTCGACTTCAAGACCAATGCTCTACGCAGTACGAGTAGACTACAGAATCGTAAGGCTAGCGTGTTGATGAAAATTATGCGTCATTACTTTCCTTTATAACTTCCTTGTTTATTATCCGATTTAGTTCAAAATCGCACCAATCATTCTAAGCATTATAAGCTTTGTTTATCCCCAATCATAAGCCAGTGACTTTAAAACGGTGAATACTATACGAGTTTAAAAAACATTATTGCAAATTTGAGGGGGAGGGGGAGGAAATATTGGTCATCAGACACAAACTTCACCTGCCTATGCAATACACGAGCCTAATTACGTCTCTAGCGAGATCTATGTGTTCATACAGACAGACAGGCAGGGCTATATCGACTCAGCTCGTCGTCCTTCTGCCTTTTACACACAAATGTCAATTGCACAATCTTAATAGACCCTTTTGTACTTTTTTGAAGAACAGGGTCTAAAAATTTCAAGAAAACAACTTATGTTTATATTTATAATTTATTATTTATTATTTTATATTTGATATTGGTTTAAGCATAAATTTCCCATGACATTTTGTTCTTATTATTAAAAATATGAATCTAATTAATTGAAAATTTTACTATATTCAATTAAAACTGTAATTGTTTTTTAGTTAAACCGGGTAAATCACAAGTGTAACTCATATCTTGCTATTTGTGAGTACCTATTCACTTATTCACTCGTATTCACACATATATTCATATGCTAACCGACAAGCCGCGTGCTATTTAAACCTGAAACTTGCAATGAGGCAAACAGCCGCCGCCTGTGCCACTGTCGTTCAGTCACGATTGTTAGTATGTACATAATTATATTATATTATATACACACATACACACACACACACACTTGGATATACTCCAGTCTGGGGGAAGATGACGCAGCGCGTCGTAGTTTCTGCTTGTTGGCAATTTGTTGCTGTTATTGTTATCGCTTTTTATTATGATTGTTTCGTTTTGTTGTGTCTCATTTGCAGCTCAAGTTTGAGTTGTGTTTGCACTTCTACAGTCGCTGCTTACCTGTTGCCCTCTGCCCAGGCCTGGGCGCACACACAATGCACACGTGCTGACCCAGCCATAGACTTAGAGAGAGTGGTTGAGTGGGGGCGTGGCAGGGGGGAGGTGAGAATAGTCAACTGCATCCGCTGCATCGAGTTGACTGTGGACTCTGACTACCTGGCTTACCTGTCTGTCTGTCTGGCTGTACCCTTTTTCTCTCTCTTCTCCTACTGCTTCTTCTTTCTTCTGCCATTCAACCGTGACTTGGCCAGCTCCCTCGCCTGGTTATAGCCATGCATTTCATTATTCATGATTGTTTCCGTTAGCCTATGGACTACACTCGTCGATATTGAAATGAAATGATATTGGCCTAGGTATTCTGGTTTCAAACGTTCCAGCATTATCTACAATCAAACAGGGGAAGTGAGTTTTAATTTAATGACCTTTTGATTGCCAATATCACCCGTACCCCCCTCCCCTTCCCCTGGCAAGGTGTGTTCTCTTGATGACTGATTGGTTGACCGACAGAGGCAGCGAAGTCGGCATCGCCGTCGCCGTCGCCGTCGTCGTCATCAACATGATTCATTCCTCACTCTCCAGTTCTCAGTAATTTCTTGCTTTATGTATGTATTGATGTTCTTCAGGTTTGCATAAGAGTGCCGCAAGTCTTACTTATGTATTCATGTTCATTGCACTCTTTACCTTTTCTTATATACTATATATTTACATTCGTAGTAAGTAAAGGCATGAAAACAGTTGGGCAATACTCGCAAAGGTTTTTTTTTTTGTGTGAAATATGCTTCTCTTTAGTGCCATAAAAGTATTCATATATTCATTCATATATAGAGGTTGCTCCGATATCTCTAACTTCCGACATAGTCGATTATTGAAAAATCGGCTATGATTACCCACAATTAAATATAAAGTCTTTATGTTTAGTTTCAATTCTTTATATATTTTCAGTTTCAATATTTCTCTTTTCGCGTCAACTTGTCCGTTCTAATTTCACAAAGCGAGTGAACCAATTACTATAAGCGTTGCCATACGCTCTTATCGATATTGTTGTTCCTATCGATATAACTATCGATGGTCACTGTACCTTTTGATATAAAACAACATCGATGTCCATATCTTCCTGTAAATAGTACTTCGAATATCTATTGCTTCTGATATTTAAATCTTTTGATATTCATTCATATCTTTCAAAATTTATTCGCTTCCTCTTCTTCGTTATTCATATCTTTCGATATTCATTCCTTTCTATATTCGATATCTTTCAAAATTTTCATCTTTCGATATTCTTATAGTTCATATTTTTCTATATTTATATCTTTTGGTTCTTATTTTACCCAATATTTCTTTTCCAAATATTTATTTCTTCTGTAAAAGTATATTCTTATGTCAATACTTCTATAACTTCAAATATTGCCATCCTTTGATATTCCAACCTTTCGATCTTCCTGTATTCATAGCTTCCGACATCTATATCTTTCAATATCCCTATATAACTTCCCAAGTCTTTATCTTCCTTAAAATAAGGAACAGCATATTGATATATAGTAACTCAAGTGGTTCATGTAGTAAAGTGGTTATGAAAGCATTAATTAGTCTATGCACTCGTACTTAATATCTCGGAAATGTTCCTATTATTTGGTGCATGTAGTAATTGTTGTTTTCGTTGTTGTTGTTGTTGTTGCTGGTGTGGCAGCAACAATTTCCTCGTGATTAAAATTGTATGGAAAGGCCTTTGCTCTGCTGCATTTCATAAATTGTGAATTAAAACGCATTGGCGAGCTTTGCACATAGGAAAAGAGATCTTTTGAATGGAACTCGACGTGGTTGACTGGTTTTTTTTTGTGTGCGTTGTTGTTGTTGTTGTTGTTTTTTCCTTCTTTCAGTTTTCGCAATTGACCCACTCAGTGCCTAACTTTCCATGCCAATTGGGTAGATTAAAAAATCTCTCACTCACCGAGTGAAAAAAGAATGAAATGAAATAAAAATACCTTTTGCAAATTGTTGCCACTCAGTGTAATTGTTGTTGTTGCCGCTGTGGAGGTCGTTCTCGCTTCGGCTATGCTTCTACATCAGCAGCCGCAGTGGCAGACCGCACATCGGTCATTGGACCGGGACGGTGGCAGTCGCAGTCGCAGTCGACGTCGACGTCGACGCCACCACCATCAGTGGCACCCGGGGCGTGCCAAGCGCAGGCGGCAGCGCTTTAATAATATTATTATTGTAGTTGTTGTGGCTGCGTCTGCTTTTGGCGCTGCCTGCAGCTGTGGCATAATTGTATCTACAAACACACACACACACACACACACACACACATACAGTTGTATATGGCTTTCATTATCGGGCGAGGAAGTGACGACGATGTCGCCAGCGGCGTCTGTTATGACGACTTGTCTTGCTGCTTCGATTCTCGCATCCTCCCCAGCATGTTGCATCTTTTCTTTGGCATTTCGAAATGCGTCATTTCAGTGGGAGCTTATCGCCAAGCTGTAGGAAGTATGCAGTTAGATAAATCTCACGTAGTCGCCGTATCACTCTCATCCGCTGGGGGCGAATTGTTATCACACATGGCGGGTACGAGTGACCCATAGTTTCCGATCCCTAATTGATAACCCTCACCTCAATAACTCAGCTCAGCTTAGGGGAAACATTTTGCACAAAGCTCTCGGATTTGAGCTGAGCTACAACAGCCTCAGTTTCATTTCGCTGCTGACTGCGCACAGGTGTTGTTACAAAACACTCTTGCTCTACATATAGTAATAAAATACTACTTAATTAGTACACTAATTAAATGTGTTTACTCTCTTTCGCCACAGCCAAATGCAACTTTGATCAGGACACTAAGCCACATCGCCTCAACTTGGATGTGGGAGACGCGCTCATCATTCTCAAAGAGACAACACACTGGTACTACGGCTACAAGCAAAGGTAAGTGAAGAGACTAGTGAATGGGCTGTAATCTCAGCTCGACTCAGCTCAGTTCAGTTATCACTGCCATCTGCACTTTCTCTGTGTCTACATTTCATTGTTAAAAATGATGACGTGAGATACAATTAGTTTTAATCAAGATAAGAGCGGCTTAATTAACCAAATAACTTGCGAAAATTATCAGACTAGACTGAGAAATATGCAAATTGTATGCTGTGTACAAAAATTAGAGATTAATCTTTGTATTTGTGCTAAAAAGATACTTTTGCATCTATGAGATACTGTTATTGAGTGCAGGCTTTGAGGTTTGTATGGCACATGTTTCTTAGACTCCAACCCTTTTGGTAGCTCACCTTTAATAGCTGCAATTGACATAGAATTTTTATACTTTCGAGCAATTTCAATATGTTAAAAATTATCAGACTAGACTGAGAAATATGCAAATTGTATGCAGTGTACAAAGATTAATCTCTAATTTGTACTGAAAAGATACTTTTGATTCTATGATATACTGTTATTGAGTGGAGGCTTTGAGGTTTTTATAGGGAATTTTGTCATAGACTACTCCTACATAGCTTTTTATTCTCGAACCCTTTTTCTAGCTCACCTTTAAGAGCTGCAATTGACATAAAATTTGTATATGTTAAAATTTGTATAAAGCAATTTCAATACGTTAAAAATTAACAGACTAGACTGAGAAATACGCAAATTGTATGAGAAGTAAATTGGAGTTTGAGCTGAGAGATACTTTTGCATCTATGACATCTATATCTATGACATTTATATTTAGTGCAGGTTTTGAGGTTATTATAGGGAAGTTTTTATAGGGAATTTATCATAGACTCCAACTGCAAAGCTTTTCATTCTCGAACCCTTTCTGTAGCTCACCTTTAACAGCTGCAATTGACATAAAATTTTAAGACATTCAAGCAATTTCAATATGTTAAAAATTAGACTGTAGTCTGTGCCTAAATCTTATTGCTTTTATGTATATTTTTATAGCTCTTTCACTGGACTCCATTTGTCTTCAGCTTCTGCTCAGGCAAACGGAAATGTTGCCAAGAAAAAATGTGTTTCACATGCATAAATCAGGTAGCACCCAGCTGTTGGCTTGTACTCGCAGTTGTTTACATAATACACACAGATAGCTGCTGGAATCTGTGCCAAGTTGCCCAAAAATTGAAAAGATAACAACAATAGCAACTGCAACGGCGACTAACCCTTTGAACAGATGTGTCCATGCGGCAAAAAATGGAATTCCAATGGAAATTCTTAGCGTAAAAGATCTAGCTACTCGTTGACCCTTTGCCTTTGGGTTGTACGAGGTTTTTCTTGCTGTTGTTTATTTATCTATCTATGGGGCGTATCTCTGCGTCTTGGACACACTCAGCCGAGACGTCTTATCGTCTTCGACTTCACTTCAATTACCGAGCTACAGTGGACACAAGTGAACGAGAACGTGGCGTGTTTAACCTTTCTCACACATTTGTGTTGAGCTTGACCCCAGCAGTAGATGATATCAGTGAATTACAGCAATCAGTTGATTGAGATAAGCCAATGTCTCTCTTAGAATTTATGATGGTGGAGTCTCTACTGTAGCTCAGGCGATGTGCGACATTTAAACAGAAATTCAATGCGTTCTGATAACCTTTTCGATTCGAAATCTATACGCAGTATTTGCTTTTGTTTTGCCCCTCGTTCGGTCTGTTTGTTTATTCACAGTCTAAATATTAATTTTAATAGTGCATATTCTCACGATTTCCCCCAAAACGGATAAGCAGCAGCTCAAAGCATTCACACTACACAAGGTCAGTTGTAAACTGTAGCATATAGAGTCATGTAATCGTAGTACCTTTGGCAATCATTTGTCACACTTTGACCCTTAGTATTGGCAGGGGGAGGGGGAGGGGAAAGGGTAGCAGCCTGTCTACTGATTGATAGTTCTTCTTTGCTCAGCCAATTAATGCGGCCACCCCGCATGTCAAGCGATGAATTGAGCCAAATTAAAGCATTCCATTTCATTTGCCAGTGTCACACTTTGCGCGCACTTCCTCTGGCACCCCCCCTCCCCACTCCCCCTCAGCTACAGTACGATCCCCATCACTGGCCTGGGTTTGAGTCGTGTTGAGTTGGGTAATTCATCAGCGGCGTCTATGAATTGTGTCATGCTGCAGTTATGAGCATATCGTGCAGAAGTAATACAAAAGAAAAACATGCATACATTAATATAAAGTACAGACAAATGTGTGCATATGTGTGTATTTACTATATATACTTATATGCGAGGGCAGTTCAACAAGTTCTGCGACGCTGAGCAAATTAGTCTTTGCTATCGTAAAGTGCTGTTAGAGACAGCTCCAATGTATAAGCAAATTTAAAGGTCCCCTTCAGCTGGTTGTATCCGACTGTTGCAGTCCCATTTTGTGATATTTTGTGAACTCTAACTCTGAGCAAATTAGTCTTTACTATATCAAATTGCTGATGTTTTTGACATTAGAGACAGCTCCAATGTATAAGCAAATTTAAAGGTCCCCTTCAGCTGGTTGTATCCGACTGTTGCAGTCCCATTTTGTGATATTTTGTGAACTCTAACTCTGAGCAAATTAGTCTTTACTATATCAAATTGCTGATGTTTTTGACATTAGAGACAGCTCCAATATATAAGCAAATTTAAAGGTCCTCCTCAGCTGGTTGTATCCGACTGTTGTAGTCCCATTTTGTGAAGTTTTGTGAACTTGCTCTAAGAAGTTTTTAAGCTTATACCAAGATTCTATTTATCTGAATAGCTGCTTAATATAGCAGGCCAATAGTATATGATTGATACACTTATTGCAAGAATATTTGCTACTTACTTTTCAAGTTGTCATATTCGGATAAGAGAGTATAGCATATAGTCAGTTGCTTGCGACTGTAGCCTAGCCAAGTGTTCACTAAAACAGAAAGAGCGTAGAACACTTTCAGTTGCTCTCAATCTTTTCCCATGTCATCCACTTTATTAGCGAGTTTTTAGAGCTACCCCCGCACAGCAGCTTATACACATCATATGTACACTACATACATATGTATATATGTATGTTATCAAATATGTCGTTATAAGTATGTCTTTTTGTTGGTTTAGCCACCATATGCAGGCCACATTTTAATTGTATCTTGTATCTGTATCTGTTTTTGTGTGCGCTCCTTTTGCAGGGAGAAGGAAACACGCGGCATCTTTCCCAAGAGCTATGTGCATCTGTGTGAGTACAGCATTGTCAACGGTGAGTACTGCATACAGCGAACCGACATCGTTGAGGAGATCACCAAAGTGCTGCTGGAGTGGGGCGGCATTGCCAAAAATTACTATCTGGTGAGTAACTGGAGTATGGGATAAACTCTTCAGCACTGTTGACTATATGATTTCCATTGCAGAGAACGAATCGCAACTTTCAGAAGATACGGAGTAAAATGAATGAGCTGAACAACAATCGAGCTGCATTGATCTCGGGTAATCTGCCGCTGGACGAGATGCGCAAGGTGAAGCTGCAGGCCACGGCTCAAATTGACATGGGCAACAAGCTGCTCGGCTTGGATATGGTGGTGCGTGATGACAGCGGTGACATATTGGACACAAATGCCATATCCACCACAGAGCTCTATGAGAACCATGTGAATGCAGTGCATCGCATAGAAAAGGCCAATGTAAGTGTGCTGCACATAGAACTCTATGAATCTCAAGACCTAATCTTTCGATATCTATTTCCATAGCGCCTGAGTGATCGGGAGACGATACGAAACCAGAACAAATACTCGCACAACATACTGCTGCATGTGAATGCGTTTGTGTGCAAATTCCAAGAGGATTCGGATCTGCTGTTTACGCTCTTTGATGGCGAAACGCATCGACCCATCAGCGAGAACTATGTGGTGAAGTGGAGTCGCACGGGCATTGCGCGAGACATTGATCAGTTCGATAACAATCGTGTACTCTTCACGGATCTCAGCAAGAATGATCTGAGCATATCGAAAATGTATCTGGTGTGCTATGCCATACGCATCGGTTCCATGGAGGTGAAGGACTCCACGGACTCGAAACGCACCAGCATGAGCATTGCCAATAGTGTCCTCACAGCGGCCAGTCGAAAGCATTCCCAATTGTCGGTCAATTCGAATGGATCCTCGGGCAGCGCCACCGAGTACATGATGCGACGACCCTTCGGTGTCGCCTGCAAGGATCTGACGCCTATCATAAGTAAACCCGAGGATTTCCGAGGGAATCTCGATCTGCCGTTCATCATGTGCGAGAAGGATACGCTGGACGGGACACTGAGGAAGTTGATTGCCAACAAGGACATTGGCAAAATCGAATCCAAAATGGCCGTTACCTTCGAGGTGTTGCGTGGCGACATCAAGCAGATCAAGGAGGACTTTCCACGGCTGGTGCACACCAATGTGCCGGTGGCGCGTAAAATGGGCTTCCCGGAGGTCATACTGCCGGGAGATGTGCGCAACGATCTCTATTTGACCATTTGCAGTGGTGAATTTGCGCGCATTGCCAAAACGTCCGAGAAGAATGTGGAGGTCACGGTGTGTGTGGCCAACGAACAGGGTCACCTGGTGCCGGGGGTGATGAGCATCGGTGCTGGACACCCGCCCATCGATGAGTATAAGTCGGTGGTTTATTATCATGATGACAAGCCCAAGTGGCAGGAGACCTTCAAGATACATGTGCCCACCGAAGAGTTCAAGCAGTGTCATCTACGCTTTACGATAAGGCATCGTAGCAGCAACGAGCAGAAGGATCGCTCCGAGAAACCCTTTGGTCTGGCCTATGTGCGTCTCATGCAGGCCAACGGCACCACCATACCACAGGGACAGCATGTGCTCGCTGTCTATAAGATCGATCACAAGAAATACGATAAAACGGTGCCCAATTGCTACATGGAATTGCCAGCCACAACAGCTGAACTGCTGGGCACCAAACCCTCCATCAGTGGCCTCTCTCTGCTGCCCAAGGATCAGCTAACCATTGGCGTCAATCTCTGCAGCACTAAGCTAACACAGAGCGGTGAGTAGAGTTCATTCTATATTAGTTCAAGTGACTAAACTGCTCAATTTGATTACAGTAAGTCTGCTGGGATTGCTGAATTGGTCGGCGCACAAGGAGACGCTGGAGCAGTCGCTAAAAGCTCTATCCACCGTGCCTGGCGAGGAGGTGGTGAAATTTCTGCAGGATATACTCGATGCGCTGTTCAACATACTGGTGGAGAATGATCAGCCGGAGAAGTACGATCAGCTGGTCTTTATGAGCATTATACACCTGATTGAAACTGTTTCGGATTTGAAGTATCAACACTTCCTAACCGTACTCGATGTGTACATCAATGAGAGTTTCTCCGCCACATTGGCCTATACGTAAGTATCTTCTATATGCTTGTAGGATCAGACTAACCATTGTCCATCTCTCTAGCAAACTAATGGATGTGCTGATGCGCAACATAAAGGATGCCATTACGCCCAGCGAGAAGTCAGCCGATGGCATTGAGCTGGAGGAGAGTCCGGCTGTGCGGCGTCTCTATAAGACCACTCGGTATCTGCACTATGTGATGAAGTTTGTCATCAGATCCCGTGTGCTGTACGCAGCCATGAACTGCAATGCGGACTATGTGGACTTTGCGACCCGTTTGCAAGAGCTGCTCAAGATGTTCATCGATATGATCGGCTGCCCGACGAATCTGCTTAAATCTGAGGGAGCTCTGCTCAAGAATCTGCACATTATTGCCACTGATCTGATGGAGGTCTTTGATCAGGTGACTCTCAGGTGAGTTTCGAAGTGTGCTATAGATTCATTAAGTTTCATATCTGTTATCGCTCTGCAGCATTTCGATTGTGGAGATACTGGAAAAGTTTCCCAAACGGCGCCTCACCCAATCCAAAATGGGCTGCATCAAGGATTTCGTGGAGACCACATTGTTCAGCTCACCCAAATGCCGAGCGATCCTATTGCCGGTGTTCTGCAAACACATCAAGGATCATCTGGAGAGCAAAGACGAGGTATGTGTCTGTCGATGCCATCTACTTGTTTAACTAATACTCGTAATACTGCCATCTGGAGAGAATGCATACTGTGTATAATCTATATCTATATAATGCATCGTTTCGATATGTGTTTCGTTTTTTTTTTTAATTCCTATAATTGGCCTTGTGAATGCACCGTAAAAGACGCAAAATTAAAACATAACTCACACAAAGTTTAATGAATTAAAGTGACTAATTTATGCGCTACATTTGCTACAGATATTCTAAATATTTAATATCATTTATCACATCAGAAATATCCAAAACTATATCACAATTGATGAACTGAAAAAAGTTTGCTATAACATTGCTAATTCCGATTCGTTAACTCTATAAAATTTGCTAATCTTTTGCTTATAAAACTATTTACAAATCATAATTCAAGCGCTGCTTTTTTTATAGATTAAAATTGCTAGTAAAATGTTTTAAAATCATAATTCAAGCGCTGCTTTTCTTACAGTGTATAACTTATTTAGCATGACAACTTGAGAAGTGTCTTAATTTTGCTCACTAAGAATATGTTTGAGCTATACAACAGCGTGGCTGAAACTGGCGTTAGTTACACTATGCAACAAAATATATTTTTCATTATATAAAATACACTTTACGCCAGTTTTAGTCACCTCAAGTATAAGCCAAGTAGTAGTACTTGAACCGTTATGTGTTTAGTTAGTCTTAAGCATGCTGCGTATGCGTTATAATTAGTTTAATATTAATATTGAAACTGTGATGTCTTTATCTATATGTTCGTCCTGTGTCCTCGTCCTTGTCCTAGTCTTAAGCACATGTTGTACAGTAACTTGCAAATACAACACATAGCGTTAAGTATGTATAAACCACCGATTTGTAATATATATGTTTAGTTAGAGATCGATAGAACTGTTTGTGTGTCTGTCTATCTGGCCGGATGCCATCGAATCGCAGTCGTAGCAGTACTCTAAGTGTTTATGCCATGAACTTGTCTGGGTTAGTTGAGAGATATCTCTCTATATAGTATATTCATTTTGTAATCAATGTTTATAGCGCAATTGCTTATGGCAATTCATATCATCACATCCATTGAGCCACTGATCCACCGATCCACCACCCACCCACCCAATCATGAAATGGTTCTAGAGCACCTCGCACATACACACACACACACACACACACATACACCAACTACCACTCCCTCACACACACGCACCGTATATAATGCGAATGTTTGTATGTACACCTTGGAACGTCCACTCTCACATTTGTCTGTATTACTCTAATTATGATTATTCTCAACTAAATGTTTCTCTTCTGTACTCCCCCATCCATTCCAACTTGGGTGTGTTGTTCTATTGCTATTGGTTACACTGTCATACATAATTGTGTTATACAAAACTAGGGCGACTCGAAAACCGATATCTGGCAGCAAGAAAAGAATCTTTCCAAAGCCGCTAAAGTGCTCGGACAAAAAAAATCCCACCTGAACACACGTGAAACGTCTGCCAATAAAAAGGTAAAACAAAACTAAGAAACTACAAAAATGAAACAAAATTCCGCCATCGACAGTAGGAGACCAACCCACACAATCATACGCTGATCAATCTAGTAAGCAGTGTATGACACAAGCTAGTTGCTATCACACTGAAGACTGGCGTTATCTTTATCCTACCTCTATAGAATATTTCCTTAATAACTCTGATATTTATAATACGAATTTAATGAGATTTTCAGCATAGTTTAGGAATACTCTTAGGCTTTAGTGTGCAAAATTTCATTGGGAAAAATTCAGTGGTTACAGAGAGTAGACATATCGAAGCTCGAAAATATTCAAGATAGAGTTTTGATTCGGGTTCGGGTTCAGTTACTTTTTCAAATTCGTAAGACATACGGACGTGGATGTATCGTTACAGTTTAGGCGCTAATAGACCCTTTATTTCCTTTAAGTACAGGTATTAATACAGTCAATACACACGAATCTCAGCGAGATCTGGCCTATGTAATGTCCCAAAGAAAGCTTAAACTGCCTTTTTGCATTGTATAGCTTTAAATATTGTTAAAATTATGATTAATTATAATTTACTTAAGTTACGTTTTTTTTTTCGTTAAGCTTCATTTCTGGCCAATTCGCACTGGCGGTGATTTGTGCACTTTTTACGCTCAATGGCTTTAATATTTTAAGCTTTTTGCGCTATGCCAGTACCGAGCTATGAAAGCTAACCCGTATACACAGAGAGAAATTACAGTATATAAAACTATAATCATTAAAAATCAATTTAAGCGATGCAAACTTATTGAAGAAGTCTAGAAAGATGGATTTTTAACTTAAAATAATTTAATATTTTGAAATTGCAAGCAAGTATAAGAAATCTTGAAAGAAGATAAACATTAACTTATTTCAAGAATTTTCATCTTGTCTTCTCGTTTTAAGAAACTCAATTCTCAGTCACTTTTAAAGCTGGTTTCACTGATGAGTTACTCAATTTTTTCTCTCTGTGTACCATATGCTCGATATTGGCATAGGCCACGTTTTTGTCAATGTTAATATGTTAATTGCAGCCCCGTTTTCAATGTTCTTTGCCCTTGATTTACAATGTTTTCCTTGTGTTTTAATTTCTAATTTTAATTGATTAATTTATTAATTAATATCCTAATTTAATAAGCGCAGCCACAGTGGCCGAAAAAAGCGCGTGAGACGACTTGAATTTACATTGCATCTGAAAATTGACTTGACTGATGTTTAGGCTACACATTCACTGATGACTCACCGACTAATCTATACTAATCTATTGACTCCTGCCGCTAGATCGCCGAGTGCATCAACATCATGAACAACATACTGAAGCTGCTCTATCGCCCGGATGTGGGACCCACGCATAACGATGTGCGGGACATGATGATCATACTGCTGCGACAGGTGATGAAGGCGGCGCACACCCTGGATCGGGATACGGGCGTGGTGGGTCAGTTCATTGCCATCATGCTGGGCATATTGCAGCGCATGGACGCCCAGCACTACAAGTACTTTGTGAATGATCTGCATCAGCAGGGCGAGCTGAAGGATTTCGTGATCGAGATACTGCTCGTGTTCGAGGAGCTGGTGTCGCCGCATCAGAAGCCGGTGTTCCCGCGCGACTGGATGGACATGATAATGCATCAGAACATGGTCATCTTGGGTGCACTGCAGCAGCTGAGCATGGTCATCACGGACTACTTCCTGTGTCCCGTCTTCGACAAGCAGATCTGGTCGAATTTCTTCCAATGCTCCATTGCGTTCCTGGTGCAATCGCCGCTGCAGCTCAACGATTTCAATGACAACAAGCGGCAGATCGTATTCGCGCGGTATCGGGATATACGCAAGGATACAGCCAAGGAGATACGCAAGATGTGGTTCCAGCTGGGCAAGCACAAGCCCAAATTTGTGCCACAATTGGTGGAGCCCATACTGGAGATGAGTATGATACCCGAAACGGAACTCCGGCGCGAAACGATACCCATCTTCTTCGACATGATGCAGTGCGAGTATTACAGCTCCCGTCTGGAGCTGGAGAGCTATGGCGATACCAAGCACAATAATGCCAATTACAAGGGCAACTTTAATGAGTTCAAGACGGCCATGATCGAGAAACTGGACATACTCATTGGTGCCGGTAAGTGGATGAGAATAACGATTGTAATATGTTGATTGTAATCCCTCTGATCGAGTCAATGAAAAAGTGTTGCAGCCTTTTGGGCGAAGTGGAATCACAGTGACCTGAAAGTATGCAACACTTTTCAATTATATGAAATATTCTACTCTAATTGATTTCCTTTCCCTCCGCAGGCAAGGGCGATACGGAGTACAAGGAGCTGTTCAAGAAGATCATGCTGCAACACTGTGACGCCCACAATACGCTTAAGATCGATGGCACCAGCTTTGTGAACATGGTGACCAAGCTGATGGACAAACTGCTCGAGTATCGCTGCATCATACAGGACGAGAGCAAGGAGAATCGCATGGCATGCACGTTCTCACTGCTGCAGTTCTACTCGGAGGTGGATCTCAAGGAGATGTACATACGTTATGTGTACAAACTGTGCGCCCTTCACATGGAATTCGAGAACTTCACGGAGGCGGCGTTTACGCTCAAACTGCACACGGAGCTGTTGCGCTGGAACGACACGGAGCTGTCGCCGCAGTTGAGGAGCTATCGCCACAGCATGTGCCGCACGCATCGGGAGCTGAAGGAGGCATTGTATTTCGAGATTATGGAATACTTTGACAAGGGCAAGCAATGGGAGTGTGCGATCGATATGTGCAAGGTGCTGGCCAGGCAGTATGAGGAGGAGATCTTTGACTACATCAAGCTGGCGGAGCTGCTCAAGCGCATGGCTCTGTTCTTCGAGAAGATACTGAAGGAGCTGCGACACACATCCGAGTACTTCCGCGTTTGCTTCTATGGGCGTGGCTTTCCGCGTCTGCTGCAGAACAAGGTGTACATCTTTCGGGGCAAGGAGTATGAGCGCCACAGCGACTTTTGCTCCAGAATACTGGTGCAGCATCCACAGGCGGAGCTCATGCAAACGCTGGAGCCACCGGGCGAGGATATCACCCACAGTGATGCCCAGTACATACAAGTGAACAAGGTGGAGCCCATCATGGATCCGGCCTTTGCCAAATTCAACGAGAAGATCATCTCGAATGAGATTGTAAAGTACTTTACCTCCAACAATGTGCAAAAGTTTCAATTCTCGCGTCCATTCCGCGACAGCACCGGCGGCGGGAGCATGGATGATGTGAGAAATCTCTGGCTGGAACGGACCGAGCTCATCACACAGTTCCCATTGCCTGGCATACTGCGCTGGTTCCCCGTGGTCGACGCGCACACGTTTAAGATCTCGCCGTTGGAGCGTGCCGTGGAGATTATGAAGGATACGAACAAGGACATCAGACAGCTGGTCATACTGCATCAGAGCGATGAGAGTCTGCACATCAATCCGCTTAGCATGAAACTCAACGGCATTGTGGATCCCGCTGTGATGGGCGGCTTTGCCAAGTATGAGGAGGCCTTCCTCACCGACGAGTATCTGGAGCAGCATCCCGATGACAAAGAGCTCGTGGAGGAGTTGAAGGAACTGATTGCTATGCAGATACCACTACTAAATATTGGTACGTTTCAGTTTAAACTATAAAATGTGCAAATTTAACTAAGGATCTTTCATTTTAGCAATACGTCTGCATCGCCAGAAGGCGCCCGATAGTCTCAAGGCGTTGCAGGATCATCTGGAAGTCTGTTTTGCGGACATGCAGCATCACGTGGAGTCGCGCTACGGCCGCAAGTCGTGTGATCTGAAAATGGAACGCGATTCGGTGATCATGCGACGCACCAACTCTTTCCTGCCGGCGCTCTTCGATGCCAGCAACAATCGCCTGTCGGAGACCAGCATGGGCTCCTCCGAGTAAGTTCTGACTAAAGCATAGTTAGTATTCATTAACTAAACTCCCGTTTTGCCATTTGCAGCAGCGGCTTGTCCAAGTCCACTTCTCGTCCACCCACAAATTCCATCAAGTCCACTCTGGCCAGCTTGAGCTTTAATCCCAGGTACGCGCTGTGATTATTTTAATTTAGTCAGTGACTAATTTTAAACACGCTTCTTATTGTGTTGTGCGTTTTAAGTTTGAGACTTTAATTTGATTTTACTTTGCGCTTTTATTTTATTTTACCTTATGTTGTGGCCTTTTGTCTTTGCCCCCGCAGACCCAGTCTGGTGTACTCGCCCAGCACCAAAGGCAACAAGCAGAAGGACAAGACTCCCGCCAAGCGTCGTTCCATGAAGAAGGTTAATATCGGCTCTAGATAAACTATTTAAATATATTAATTTAAATTCTCTGTAGGATCGTGAAGCCTTGAGCTTGCCCGTGGCCAATAGCCAGTGGTATACGCCGCCATTGACCACCATCACATCGACGCCGGAGAAGGAAATCAACAACTCCATCAGCTCGCTGGCCAGTGCTTCAAATAGCTCCTTGAGTGGACCGAAAACACCCGATCCGCGAGTGCTCACAGAGGAGGTAAATGCAGTCATTAATCTGCCTGCTCAATTACTAATTTATTGCTGTGCCATTTTCAGTTGACACCTAAGCGACCACTGCGTTCGGAGAAGGATAAGGAGCGACGTCTATCGCGTCCTGCCAGCATTGCCACGCCCACGGCCACCATTAAGACCTTCGCTGACACACGCTCCCTGTCCGAGAGCAGCAATCGCAACTCAGTTGGTAAGCAAAGTTTCTTCCTTAGTCTGAGCATATATAACTAAAATATATTCTTTATAGAAACAACCGATTCCACTTCCGAGGAGGATGTGCGTCCCCCGCCGCTACCGGCCAAGACACGCGACTCCACCGATTTCAGTAGCCTGCAACATAGTCTGGACTGGAATCCGAATGGTTATAGCATGCTGAATGTGCTCAGTAGTAACACCAGCAGCTACAGCAGCGGCACTAGCTCCACAACAATAACAAAGACCAGTATTACCAACAGCACGTATGAGTACTTGGAGACGACCAACTTCAATGTACAGGGTATACAAGATGCCAATAAGCCGCGTCCGCCCACGCCGCCACCGAAGCCATCGCGGCACAGTAAACACATTCCATAGGAGACAGAGAGAGAGGGAGAGATGGGACAGTAATTGCAACCAGTGCTGCGCCATAAACACTAAACTTGTTGTCGAGTGCCAAATATTTCTGTTACTACATATATACTAAATAATCAACACTAATCCCCGACAAAACACAAAAACACAACAACAATATTTGCCTCACACGACCGACTACCAAATAGCAAACGGCTTCAGTGTCTTGACAAACGATCGCACTAGTTTGATAAGCTAAAACATATACTATATATTAATGGATATCTATAATTTGTGTTAAATGTTTATGTTGAAATGATATTATGTTGAACATGTCGTCATTTTTTTATACGCTTTAAGTTTAGAGTTTAAATGTGACTATTTATCAGTACTCCTCTTCGAAACACAAAATATTTGACTAACTCACGCACAAGTTACTTGTCTTCCGCAAGTCTGTATTATGCAATACGATACACATACTATATATTAAGCTTTTTATGTACTACTACTAAGCAATCCAATTTTGTACGTTTCTTACGCAAACAAGTGCCACAATCAATGCGATAGAACGCGTTTTTATCACAAAATCCAATTCAAAGTCAATTATAGTGCAACGCGAAATATTTTGTTGAAGAAAGCTCGTTAACGATTAGCCAAATTTTTAACTCTATTTACACAAACATTTGTAATACTATATGTAAGCCATAAACTCGTAAATACGTAGATACGTTAACTTAATTCAAATAACTTTACACAGTTTGTTACATACATAATCGATGTATGCATTTAAGCAGACCTTTGTGTAATTATGTAATTTGCGATCTGTGCATCGGCCAAAGATTAAGCAATAATAAAGTATAATAAGCGCAACATTTTATTTGTATATTTACTATGGTGTATTTACAACCGAAATAATATGGATGCGTCTAATTAAGTCGAGCTTCCAATATCAAGTCCTCTCTTTATTCACGATTTGTTATACACCTTCTGTTATGCAGCTCTGTTACTTAACATAATTGGTATACATATGATAATATGGGTGACCATGCTTACAATACCTAACATTTACCAAAATGCATCATATTGATAGAAGAAGACTCGATAACATTTCTTGATTTGGTTGTAAGTTTTGTTTATTAAATACTTTTCGTTGGGATTCGATTATAGGTGAAGCTTAAAGCACTATAATTAGTACATGAACACAATCTAAACAGTTAGAATAAATTAACAGAAGGCAGCAAAGTGGGATTGAATGGCTCATGGAAGAAAAGAAGTTCCGCACATATTAAAGCATCAAATAGTCAAAGATAAATAGTTAGTTATAGTAGTTATAAAAAATATTCAAAATGCATGGAATGTTCGTTGTTGAGGTACAGACTGTAGACCGAAGATTTGAGACCAGAATAGGAGAAGCACAACAATTTGTAGCACAGTTTCTTCGGTCGCATCTTATTTCGCTGCATTCAGATCGACACAGATTTTGGAGTTGCGATTCTGTTTCTGACTTATCTCCAATACCTGAAACATTTCTTTAAGAGCTTCGCTCGTGCCGGTCTTTCTACGATTGCGTCGCAGCGTAACGCGTCCCGATTTAAACTCACGTACTATAGCGTCAAGACCTGTGAAAGAGTCAAATGAAAACAAATTAGCTTTAAATTGAAATTGAAGTTAGTAAATCAGTTTAAAAGTGAGCTCAACTCTACATGCGGTTAGCTTATGAGGCAGATAGAAACCAATGCCCGTAGTAGTATGATAAGAGCCACACCTACCTTGACACAGTGTAGAGTCGATTTTAAATCGTGGATTTGGGGATGTGAGAAATGTATATAAATCACAGTTGCCTGTCTGTTACAACAACAACAACAGCAACAGCAACTCGTGAAAGGGGTGTGCGTGTGCTAAGCTCAAGCATTCAACAACTGTCAACGGCAACAAATGAAGTTGCTGACGTTGCGTTGCGCATACGACTTGTTGTACCCCCAAACAGGAGTCAATGAAATTGTACGGTTTCCACAGCATGTAAGTGTGGGTGTGCGTGTGTGTGTGTTTGTATAAGAAAAGTGGCGCAATAAAACACGGAAATATAAAACGCACAAATAATAATAATAAGCCATAGCACCATAACACCGAAAACAACAACGACAACCACAACAACAAGACGCTACTCGTAAAAATAATAAATGGCATATTCCTTCATCCTGCCTTCATCGAATTTGATACGCAGCCGAAGCAGAGCGGAAGTTGGGTAACCCAAAGCCCGGTAAGCTGTGAGTGAAACATGCTTAAAGCCGAAGGCTCTCACTTTATGTTGTATTTTTCATCTCCTAGTGTTGCTCTGTTACCATGACTCTACACTGGGCTGGCTGGCCAAGTGGCCGAAAGGAAGCCAGCCAATAGTCAGTGCTGGCTAGCTGTTGCCTGGTGTGTGTGTGTGTGGTACAACTTAAATCAATGCAAAGTATACGGAAACGGAAGTAGAGCTCTCTACCTGCAGGTCTGAGTACCTGTACCTGTTTTAAACTCAATTAATTTACACTAGCGGAAATTGGTCGAAATGCGACAGGTGAGGCAAGCCCGTTGTAATGGTCAGCAGCAGAACTCAAGAGGCCGAAACGCCATTGCTGTAGCTGTTGCTATCGCTTCACGCACAAACATCATTACCATGGCAATCGACTCCAACTGATGCTGTACACACTCAGCAGCAGTGTTGCCACTTTGGCTTATTTAAAGCTAGATCTAGCGTATTTAGATATTGCTAAATAAAATCAAAATTTTAGCATGTTTTCGTGTTAAGCCTAATGAATTAATTTCTGAATATTTCTGCTAAATTATATTCGTAAGTGCGTGAATTATCTATCAATAACTATAGGCCACAGTTCTGACCAAAATCTATTTTGACTTGTTACACTGAATGACGCTTAATTAATGCACAAATATTTACTTATTTTCTTACTTTTCATATATATGTATATACTTGATCAGGACGACGAGCTGAGTCGTTATAGCCATGTCCGTCTGTTTGTCCGTCTGTATGAACACCGAGATCTCGGAAACTTTAAGAGCTAGAGACTCAATTCTTTTTTTGTTAGGTTAGTGTATTACATACGTAGGCCAAGTTTATGTTTTAAAGTTGATATTTCATTTCCCTCCTTCTCAAATTTCCAAAAATGTTTTTTAAACTCGTTTTCAAGTCACTGACTTATGATTTTGTAACGTAACCATTATAATGCTTAGAATGATTGGTGCGATTTTGAGCTAAATCGGAACGTAAACAAAGAAGCTATGAAGTAAAGTAGTGACGCATCATTTTCATAAATACGCTCGCCTTACGATTCTGTAGCGCTTAAATTAAATTATATTGAGATGCTAAGTACAGGGTCTCCTACTGTCGGTTGCGCCCGACTGTAGATTTTTTTTTAGCTATAGTGGCCGTTTTTTCAACAATATGTCTCTTTATTTCGAGCGTACAATCCAGACTGACGCGCACTTTTCTTATACAGAGCCGTTTGAATTTTACAGAGTCATGTTAGTTTAACAGAGTCATTTGAATTTTACAGAGTCATTTGAGTTTAACAGAGAGACCAACCTACAATGAAAGGAATAGCTCTCCCGATAGCCGTGCTAGTATCGGCACAATCCTGCTACACTATTTTCATTCAATTTCAAATCTAGCTTATTACGTGGCTGCACTGATACACACACAAGTACAGGTTGGCTTCACCAGCAAGCGACAGTATTCAGTGGAGCAACAGCGGGACGCTGTGCTCGCTTCATTTGTTTTTGAGCCGAGTTGACGCCGAGCACGCACACGACGACGACAGTAGCGTCTGTGGGACGATGCTGCCTGCCTATGCTTATGTACATACATACATATACATTCGCACTGTGTACTGTACATAGCTCTAAGCTAGCTGTACGCTCTGCGGGCAGCTCAAACGCTTCAAGAGCCTCAAGAGTGACGCGCGCGCCTTTTTCGTTCTCCGTTCGTTAATAATAATAACTCTCTCGATATTCGGTTCCTCGCACAATACGCGCCTTGATTGATTTGAATGTGCGCTCGTTACGCATACGCCGCGTTGTGCCGACAAACAGTATATACATACACATGTGTGTGTGTGTGTGGAATTATGTCTCTATGTATGTGCTATGCATAACCGAAGTGCAACAACGCACAAACAAACAAACGGAAACGGATGTGCTTAGAAAGAGAGAAAGGCGGCAGAGATTGCTGTAATTGAGTGAGTGTGCTTCAGTCAGTCAGTCAGTCAATGTGCCTTTGTGTGTGTGTGTGTGTGTGTGTATGCGTGTGTTGCCATGTGACAGTCAGTTGTTGTCTTTGATTATGCTCTGTGTGTGGACGTAGTTAACGGTAAAGTGCCTGCGCATGTTTTATTTTTGTTATTATCCTGTCCATTTCCGCTGGCTTTTGTTAACGTTTCACTCAGCCGCACAGCAGGCTAGTTATATTAAATTAACTCGCATTAAAACAGTGAAAGTGAAACTCAGAGACTGTCTAGACGGGGTATGTTGGTATTTACAAGTATACAACAAATAATGTGTCAGTATTTCGATATATCGTAAACCTTTTAAACTCCTTTAATTATCATTAACATTTGTGTTGCGTTTCTGCTAGACATTATCGATATTCCTATCGGAAATAATATCAAACAAAATAGTTATCGATGATGTTATATCGATAATAATCGTCAGATGCATTCAGAAGAACAACTTGATTAGTGATCGATCAGTAATCTTAGTTGTGCTGAACTAGTGTGATAAATCATGATTCAAACTATTTGTGCATTCTAATTAGATGATATACAGCATATATCGATAACTCAAATTTCGATAAAAACAGAAAAAGTAAACCGATTATAATGACACGTGATTCATTAGTGACTAATCAACTTGTATGCTGAATGCAGCTATTATCGATGTATCTTTTCTGTGTCATACTTGATATCATATCAAATTTTTAGCAATATATATTGCTTATAATTATAAAACTTTCCCAAAAGCAGCAGCTTTGATTCAAGCTTAACAAGTAATTATATATACATATATCCATAGCTCATATTTATAAATTTGTATTTGTTAAATGTATTTTCGCACATGCACTTCGATACACACACACACACACACACCGTACCCACAACACTAGGCAGGCATTTGTGCATTTTCTGTCAACACAGCTGCTGCCCACATGCATTACAGGCGACATATGAATGTGTGTGTGCAAGTGTGTGTGTGTCTATGCATTATCTATGTATGTGTGCCCATTCTACAACCAGTTGATTTCATTTTCATGCTGTTTACATGCGACGTGTTGCAGTTGCACTTGTAGTTGTTGCTGTGGTTATGCGTTTACATGCTACATACCTTCTGGCATATACATACATACATACATAGCATTAGCTGCCATTTGGGCTAAGCAAACTTTAAATAAATGCACCTAAAGTTTAAATTAAATGATCCATAAGGACTACTTAGTTAACTATATGGTAAACATCTTGAAGCAAACATTTGCTCTGACTAATGAACTTAGTTTATGTGAATTAAGTTTATAATAAAAGTTTACTATGCTGATCTGTTAATGTCCCAGTGTAACGTTATGCATATAATGTATGTATAATATTACATTACAGTCTGTTAAAGGTTAATTAGGTTACAATATTCAAATCAGCTTCCCACTTCTAAAGACTTTCTCTGTTCTGTTAAATACAACGCTAGAGCTTTAACAGCTGTTAGAAGCTTCACTTTTAACTTTCTTATATTGCCTGCTCTATGAGAAGTTAATTATTTTCCTATGACTTTCTATAGTATATGTAATTGTCTCTTATATTAAAGCTGGTTCCTATGACATTTTCGAAAGGATCTATGCAATATATAGTGTGCCTTCCTAACAGAATATTGAATTGAAATGTTAACATTTAGTTGGCCACGCTGCACTGCTGTTCGTGCGCACTGTTAGCGCTTGCTTAACATAATATGTTACTAAGGCACTGTTACTACAACTGCTAACAGCATAGTTAGACTTTCCAGCTCTTACTAAATAGAAATGACAGCTCATCTTAGGCGAAACCAGCTCAGAATCAGAGGACTCTATTGAAGCTTCAAGCTGACAGCCCAAATCAATATCAAACAATTGTTTCAACGCAATAAAAGCGGAAATTAAACGGCAACGATGGCCCACAAGTGCAGTGGCTATAGCAACAACAGCATACACGTACACACACACACACACACATCGCTTGCAAAATTGTATTAAGAGGCACAAAGAAGTTCAGCTGCCGCTCAGCCCATCTCTTCCCTCCCCTCCACCGTGTCGCCACGCTTTCTCTCACGCTTAAAGCTGACGCTAATTAGATTTTTACAGCCAATAAACACACACATATATACATGTGACTGTGTGTGTGTGTGAGTGTGTATACCTGGCGGTAGTCCTGTTAGCCACAAAAAGCTCGTCGCAAACTTAATTAAGAAGTTGCTGCCGCTACTGCAATCGTCTACCAGCAGCCCACAGTGCAGCAAAAGAGGCGTAGGTGTTTGCAGTGTGGGCGTGGCAGTGTTTAGTTTTGACACAAACGTTATATAGTACATTGCAGACATACAGTAGACAGCATAAAATGTGCCACAAAATCAATTAGAAACACAGCGAATGTAGCGCAAACGGACAATTGACAGCAACAAGTTGAAGGACGACAGGACAATGGACAGAGGGAAAGAGTGCCACTAGATAGCAGGCAATACTCCTGACTCATTTATGCTTTTCTATAATGACAAGTTGGATTACTATCGAAATGCAAAAACTAGTAAAATTCATAAGCAATTTAAAGTAATTTTAATTTGATCAAGTTAATAGGATTAACCTCAAATATTAACTATAATTAATTCAAATAGGTGTAAGTCTCATACTAGTATTTCTTACACCATACTTTTACTTTATTTCTTAAATTTCACTCACAAGCTTGAGCATAGTTTGTTTCCTCTTCAAGCCGAGGCCAAAGTTGAGCTATGCCAAAAGTACAAGTTCATGAAAATTTCATTCTTGTTACGAAATTGCCAATATGAGGAGTCAACATTCTTATACAAGCACCCAAACAGACCGACGCACACACACACACACACACATCCATACACACTCAGACATTCAAGAGCAGATATGAATTCATACAGCGCACTGTGGGGCAAAAGCACATTTTTTGTGGGAATTATAAAGTCAAAAACGATTGAAATATAATTTTAAACGACCAAAATATGTGTATTTCAATATAAAAATAGCCAAGAACCTGACAAATTGAATGATTCGCAATTTTCGAGTATTGAAGATAGTCAAATTTAGCCAGAAAATAGCTAAACAACGCTCTTATAGCTAAATTTGTGAGTAAAAGCCAGCAAACCCGAACTGAGTTTAGCAGCTGTTAACTTAACAGTGAGACACGCTGTTAAATTAAGCAAACTTGTAGCTAGTAAACCATTGCTTGAGTAAGCTTACCAGCTGTTAACTTAACAGTGGGACACGCTGTTAAATTAAGCTAACTTGAAGCTAGTGAGCCACTGCTTGACTGAGTTTAAAAGCTGTTAACTTAACAGTAAGATACGCTGCTAAAATAAGTGCCATAATTTACCTTTTTTAGCAGCGTGTCTTACTGTTAAGTTAACAGCTGTTAAACTCAGTGCCATAATTTACTTAATTTTTGTTTCCCTATACAAAATGTATTTCATCAAAATATCCCGACTGCCCCAAGGTGCAGCGTCTGACACCCACGCAAGCAGCCTTAAAAATCCGTGTAAATGAAGAGAGCAGAATGGAATGCAGTGCAAAACAAAAAAGAAGAAATAAACCCCAAAAAAGAAAAAGGAAAAGCTTACAGCACAACACAAATTCCAGGGGCAAAATAGCAGAAGTGAAAGTGCCACTCGAAGCATATCCTGTTCCATTGTTCAAGCGTTGACATTGAGTGGAATTTGACACACACACACTCACACACACACACACACATATGTATATAGTACACCTACTGTACACACTTGTAGCCGTTGGGTTTAGTTGGATTGTATAACATACCTGTTGCCGCCTGCGCCTGTACCTGTTGCTTCACGTTATCGATAATTTTATCGCCGGAACTCTTGTGCAGATTATGCGTGGCAATATGCTCTGAGAAGCTGCCAGCGCCCACCTGCCACTCCCCTAATAAACCTGCGTTATGCATGTTATGTGGCATCGGTGGGGGTGGTGGCGGCGGCGGAGGTGGTGGGGGTGGAGTAGGTTTTGGCATTGCTGTTGTTATCTTCGGCCGTTCCATTTTCTCATACACCGCCAGTTGCTCCTCGGCGAGATCGGCGCGTGTTAGTGCCTGTTGCAATTGCTCCTCAAGTATCTCCAACTTAAGTTGTAATTTTTTTAGTTCATCGTTAGTAGTTTTTACTATGGCCGCATCCATAAGACTTTGCTACGAGCACAAGAGCAAGTGTGGAATGGGGAGGACGGGGCGGAGCAGAGCAGAGCGGGTGGGTGGGCAAAGGTAACGAAAATTAGTAGAACAATAATTAGTTTAAAACGCCATCGATGCGAGTTAGTGCAGAGAAGCAGCAAAAGGTGTCTCAAGCGAAGGGCAAACAAGTTGCGCTTACGTTTTTATTTCTCGTGCGGGAAAACCATCACCAGAGTTAAGTCAAGAAAAGAGAAGGAAAAACCCCAGCTGAACCTATTCCATGCATATTATATTTCATATTCTACTTAAGAGTTAGCTTTAGTGTGTGCTAGTAGAGGTATTCGTGGCCATTCAGTTGCCTCTGAACATATTCGAGAAGGGCTTGAATAAGTCAAACACACTGCGTGTCTGCTGCTGTTCAGACTGTGGGCACAGATAGATAATAGAGTGGATAGAAAGTGGTATAGAAAGTGTGTGAAAACCCTTCACCAAGGATACATTCAAGTGGGGGTATTGCAGAGCATTGGGTTAACTGGTTGATTGCTACAGTCGAGACTATAACTAACTCTAACTTGAACTAGTGACTAAGTCGGTTGCGTTCTACTGTTTGGTTAAAGCTTTAAATATTACAATCTGACAGACCTGACGAACCTTGCTCCAATAAAGCTAAGGAATCTGAGACGGTTCATAAAGGCCTCAGGCTGGTTCTAAAACGAAGTAGTTGGGAATTATCAAATCTGCCCATGCGGTACCACAATGGGCCTCTTTTGGCCTAAGTGAGCTGAGGTCTATTCCTCAGCTACCGCCTAACCTAACCTAACCCTACGATGAAAATGATTTATCTGTGGTACTCAGTGGATTGATTCAAAATTATCTATTAACTATCAACACTTCGGTCTTTCCAGGATACTTTATAATATAATATAATAAAAGTCGAAGCTCACTTTTAACGTACTCTCAGAATAATATAGAGTTTTATAACGCTAAGAACGAAAAGTATTTATCTAAGAGAAGATCGATTTGGTATGCTAGAAAGAGCTACGAATAGTGCATTAAACATTTCACGCTTTAATCAATACCTTTAATCAACACCCTTACTTATTTCTCATTCCTCTTACAACCAGTTAATCCAGTATGCTCTGTACCCCCAAATAGCAAGCATATGTCCAAACGTCTCATCTTACCATCTCCACAATGCGTTCATTATGCTCGCGTGCCTGCTGCTGCACCTGATCCTTGATCTCATCGAATTCAACCTGCGATTGCAGAGTTGTGGGCGAGGGTGTGGGTGTGGGTTGTGGCTGGCCATCGGGTAGATCGCGTGTCCTGGCAGTGAGTTCATCATTGCGCTGCTTGAGCTTGATCAAAGCGGCCTCCATTCTGTAAGCAATACAATAAGAGATGAATACAAGTTCAGATATGATACTAGTGCATCACTCACTTCTGACTGGTCTCCACACTCTCCTTCATGTTCTCGGTCAGCAGCTTGGCCACCTTGGTCAGATTGGCATTCTCGGTGCGCAGTGTTTCGTTCTCCTCCTCCACCAGATGTTGCTGTAAAGAGGAATTGTCAAATTAGTTCGACTCACTGCTTTAATATATTCCAGGGTCACTTACATGCTCCACCAGTTCGGCGATCTTCTCATTTGCCTCGTATAGTTGCAGCTCCACACCATTGGTGGCATGTTTGAGCGCTAGAAACTCGGACACGAGACGTTCCACCAAACCCTTGGTGATGCACATGCCCGGATTGCCATCGATATCGATGAGACTGTCCAGCTCACTGCCACTGGCCAAGTCGCCGCTGTCAGCGCTGCCATGCTGCAGTATCTTGAGTAGATTACGCTTGAGTTCAGCTGAAGCCATGAGGGAATCTGTTGAGCTGGTGCTCGTTGAATTATCCATTTGCTTCTCACGCATATGCTCCAGTTCGCTGGTGAGACTGCGAGGGGAAACCAATGATGTAGTTAGAGATTCTAATCAGTTGGAGTTCTGGCTTACTTGTGGATCTGATCGACCTTCATTTTGTGCAGTTTATCCAGAGCATTGCGTTCGTTGAGAGTTTTATTGAACTTGACCGTGAGCTCCTTGATTTCAGTCTCGAATCTCAGCTGTCGCTGCTGCAGTGCCTCCAGCTGAACGCAAAGCTTCTCATGCTGCGCCTGCTGCTCCTCCTGGGTGGTTTTGTCTATGGATAGAGTTCATTTAGAAAAGGCAAATAATAGAAGGAAAGTTCCATTGACTTACGGGATTCGATCTCTAGTTTGAGCGCCTTGTTCTCCTCTTTGAGGGCAATGTTATCCTCGAGCAGCGTGAACATATCGTGCTCCGGATCCTGCTCATTGTAGTCTGGCTCCCGCACCCGACTCCGACTGCGTGTCTTGGCCTCCTGAGTGCGGAACTTGGCCACTGGTATGCGTCCACGTCGCTCCATATCGGATTACTTCAATCTAAACGGAGAGAAGCAGGAGAGGATTAGCTAATAACAAGGGGTTCGGTTGCAGTAACGTTGCTTACGTTTGTTGTCGTTTTAGCCTTAGCCTAAACCTCTAAACTAAATGCTTGCCATCACCATGAGTTGCTTGACTGTGTGTGTGTGTGTGTGAATGAGTGTAGTGTGTGTGGGTGTGTGTATGTTAGGCATGAATTGAGAGTTAGCATGCGTCCGCCCACAGTGAAACAGTTTGGCGTTTTTGTTTGTTCTTTTCTTCTTTTTTTGTTGCTTTTGTTGTGTATCTTTTATTGTTATTATGATTTGCTGCTTATAATTGTTACCACCATCTCTCGTCCTTAGCCCTCGCTCAGTGTCTTTCGCTTATCAATTGAGATTTGTTAGCTAAATACACGCTCACAGTTCAAGTTTAGTGCTTTCGTTACAATTTTCATATCCCAGAAATTTGGCTACAGTTTGAAATGATTGCTAGAAGGCCCGAAGTAATATCAGATCGAAAGGATTCAGGGTTCTCCGCTCATTCACAATTCCTTAACTAATACTTTGTGTATACATTCATTCTGCATTCTGCACTTCTGCTCGTATTTCATGCTAAATAATTTACTCTTACATTTTATTTATATATATTTTGTTTTATATAGTTTTTTTTCGTTTTTTTTTTTTGCATTTAGCCGCAAACCATTTTCATTTTTGTTGTTCCACTTTTAGTGAATAAATAAAAAAGAACTAAACGGAAAAATATATTTATAGAGCTGTGAAAATCTTTTGCTATTAATTATTAATTTTTGAAATTAATTTCTGTGTTTTCATTTTGTTTTTGTTGTGTTCTTACAAAAATAACTAATTCAAGGCGGCTTAGAGCTCTTGGTTTTTGCTTTTTATTTATTTTTTTCTTTTTTGCTTTAAAGTTTTCTTTTTGTTTTTTGTGAATACATAAATATAGTTTTCGATTTCGTTTTGGTTTAAATTTCTAATGTATTTTTTCGAATTTAACTTGTATTTTTGCCTTTCTTTTTACAGCTAACGTTTTAACTTTTATCTTTGGATTATTTCTTACACCCTGCGCCCAATTCATCTGGGCGATCCAGAGTATATATACTTAATTTTTTTGTTAAATTTAATTCATTATTTTTGTGTTTTTTAGTCATGCATTGTATACTAAAACCATACTTAACATGTCTTTTCTCGCTACAATTTACATGGGTGTAGATCTATGTTATATATTTTGAGTCTAAGCCTCGAAATGTTCAGATAGTAGTTAATTAAATATTAAATTATACTTTTTGTTTTAAGAAAATAAGGAAAATAAGGTTGCCTGCCTTCGGTTTGAGCCTTTTGCATGGGAAATCACATAATTGTTTAATATAAAATATAGTCGAAAACAATGCAAAATTCATATTTCTTTGTACTGAAAGGTAAACAAATATCCATTGTTTATAAACATAAGATTGGAGCCCGAATGGGTTTTGATTTCGAAGGAAACTTAAGGAAACGAAATACTGTGTAGTTTTCGATAAAAAAATAATAGATTCAATAGATTATACACATAGCTAGAAGAGAGTTTCTATATCCTGTTTGTATATACTGCCTTAAGCTAGATTATTATTTCTTGTTAACATCGAGATTCTCTGCCTTCAATGTTGCTGAAATTCTTTTATTTAATTGTTATTGTTGCATTTTGAATTTGTTTATTACTGCAGAAGTTTACACAATAATTGCTGTTGCTTGTCTGCTGTTTCATGTGATGAGTGTGTATGTATATACGACCGCGCTGGTGTACAAATGGAACGCCCAATTGGAGCTGGAGCTGTATCAAATTGCATCTACCTATAGATAGTAATGCTTATGTTATGTTAATGTGACGTTCGCTTGAGATTGGCTTCGATGTTGCTGTTGATGTTGGGTCTGCTGTGCTGTTGCTGCTCTGGCTGTTCCAGTTGCTGTTGGTTGTGGCTGTAACTGTTACTGTTGCTTTCGTCTGTTGAATGGTTTACATGTCCTCGATGAGGCCGCGCAGCTTGTTCAATAGGGATCGACGACAGCCAGATGACTTCTCCATTTCACGCTTGTACCACTTGTGGAATGAATCTCTCGATATGACCTCGCAGTCATAGAGCATGCTCCAGGCACTGCAGATTGCCTCGTCGGCTGCCATCTCATCCTCCACCTCCATGGCATAGTGTTGCTGCAGTGCCTCCACCACCTCATCGATGCAGGCTATTTCGTGCGTCTCCAGGGCATCGATGCATAGCCGCAGTAGCGGCACACAGTGGCTCCTGAAGCTCTCGGGGTTCAGGTGCAGCTGCTTACTGGAGTTGTTGTTGTTGTTCGTCTTTGTTGTCGGTTTTGTGATCACAGTCAATGCGAAATCACAGCTGAGGAATTTGGTTAGTTGTCGCACAAAGTTAACGTTAATATGCACATTGGTATTGATATAATCGATGGCCGTATCACTGTTCAGACTGAGCAGATAGCTAATCCGCTCCACATGCTCGGCCGGTGTGCGCGTAACCTTCGAACGCTGCAGTGTCGTTATGCTTGGGCTATTCGGCTCCAGGAACTGAAAGCTGTTCGACTGCAAGAAGTCACGGTACTTGCGGGCGTCGCTCCAGAAGAGTTGACCCCGATCCAACTTATTGTCCACATGCCACAATTTGTGAGCGTAACCAGCGCCAAATTCCTGCACAAAGTAGTTGACAAACGAGCGGACAAAGCGTTCCGTACACTGTGCATCCTCCAGCCAGCGACGCTGCCAAACATCCTTGAACTCCAGATGGCCGTCGTGCATGATGGGTCCCAGAAACTCAAAGACATACGTCCAGCCATTGGGCACATCCACCAACAGATCAGGGATCTCCTCACCAAATCGCCCATACGCCAGGGCAAATGTGGACCTATTGAAGGCCTCCTGTCGTATCAAGTGTCCAAAGGCATTGGCACAGGCCAGACGTTGCTGCCGCTTGACTGTCGCGCGATGCACATAGTTCATGAGCACATAATAGAGCACGGTGGCCGCGTCCTGTTGCTTGGCAATGGCATTCCGCCAGATGGCCAGCACCTCGTTCTGCCAGTCGCCACGCGTACTGATCACCTCTTCGACCAGCTTGGTCAGCAGCTGCTGGCACTGCTTATCGTCAAAGCTCGTTTCCATTGAGGGAGTGTTATTGTTCCTATTGCTGAACATGGGCGTGGCAATCGCTGACGTCAACTGCTGTTGCTGTTGATACGGACCGCCATAGCCGGCTCCTGAGCTGCCAGGCTGCACACGTTTCAGCAAACTAGGTTGGGTAGTCGGAGCACTTGATGAGCCGCCGCTGCCGCCGCCACCGCCACTGACCGGACGATTGCCCACATTACGCCACTGATAGTGCGATGAGTTGCCCAATTTGGCAGTGACCTCATCGTTGTTGCTGCTGCAGAAGCGCAGTTTGCTGGGATCAATGCTCAGCGATTGATTCTCCTGCTGCTGTGACTTGGTCATCTTTTGCATAAAGTAATTGCCACTATCGTGACCATGACCATGATGATGCTGCTGCTGCTGTTTCTGTTGCTGCTGGTACTGATAGTTCGACTGTTGCTGTTGGGGTTGCTGTTGCTGATTGCTACCACCACTTGCGCCGCCCCCACCACTACTGCCACTGCGTCCACTGTGTTGTGGTGTCTTGACGTCCTCGCTCTGCTTGTGACGCTGTCGATTGGCAGCGCTCGAGCCTGTCACCGGCTGATCCCAGTTGCGAGTGCGTAAGTCGAGCACATCCTGCATCATGAAACGCACACGACTGCTGATCTTAATGTTGTTCTGATGCTGGCGATTTGTAGTGGTACGCGATCGCTGCACAATATCCTGGATGCGACGAAAGATCTTCTCGATGCGGTTGCCACCCTGATACTGATCACTCGAACCAGCCTCCAGCAGATGGCCCACAGTGGTCAGCAGCTTGCACATGTATTCGAGTTTCTCCTCGCACCCATGTTCCAGCAGCGATTCGATGCAGTGAAGCACACGATCACTGGTCAGCGACTGCAGCTTGAAGAGCTCGCCAATGAAGCGTACGGTGCCCCAGGCACGACGCCTGAACTGATACTCAAGATCCTCCATTTCAGCGCGTAGTTCAGCCTTCTTGGCCGCATCTGTGCAGGAGTTAATGCGCTCCTGTGTCGGCTGCAGTTTCTTGGCCTTGGCGTTCGCATCGTTCACATTCGACTCGAATTCATGCTGGATGCGCGTGATTAAAGAGCTGGTGAAGAGGGACTTATTCTCCGCCTTGATCTCGTGGAACAATACCTTGCAGAAGCGTGCATAAGTGGGAGCAAAGTTTGGCTCACTGATCGTCTTCTCGAATATCAGCAACATGACCTGTTGAAGGTAAAGGAAATCGTTAAGTATGGTATGGGTGGGTATAGAGAGCACAACTGACACTTACATTTGTCATCTTGCTTTGGTTATCCATTCGGATGCTGGACATCTCCTTGAGCAGCACTTCAAAGTTATCCGGCGTCAGCTTGTTGAGTATGCCACGCACCTTCTTGAGCACTCCGTCCACATCGTCCTTGTCGACCTCCGGAGCAGCAGCGACGGCAACAGCAGCAGTTGGTGCTGTGAACATGGACATGCGACGCAGCGTCTCTGGCTGCCAGGCATTCTCACATTCCGATAGCTTAATCTCCTCCTTGAGCGACAGCTGCACACGTATTATATCTGTATAGCGCTGATTGGCGTTACTCAAGCCGCCGCCACTGGAACTATTGCCACTGGAATTGCCCCCGACGGACTGATAGCTCTCGTGATGCTTCTTATTGTTGTGGCCACCGCGTCCACGCTTGCCAGCCATGTAGTCCATGGCCTCATGGGCATGCTGCTGATACTGCGCTCCATGCTGACTGTGGGCGTGATGGTGTGGCAGCTGTTGCTGTGATTGACGCGACACAAACAGCTGAGAGATGCAATCGCCCTTCTGGCAGGGCACTAGAGGTGGCTTACGTGAATCACTGAGCTTTGACAGCTCACGCAGCTCCTCCATGTTGTAGCGTATGAACTTGCTGGACGCAGTCTTGGACGCACCAGTCGTCGTTTTGCTGGCAGCAGCTGCCTTTTTCTCTGCTTGATGTGTGGGTGAAAGCTTTTTACTGGGCAGCTCCAGCTTCTGTGTGCTGCTGCCCCCCTTGAGTGCGACACAGTCGACACTATCTTCAGACTTTGTTCCACGCAATGTAACCACATCCAGTGCCTGGGAGCTCGACCATGTTGAGCTGCTTATAAAGTTTGTATTATCACCTGGCGTATCATTGAAATCACCGAATTTCAGTTCATCCACTGTGGTCTCAACAGTGCCAAAATTATCCGATGATTTGCTCTCTTTACACGATTCATAAGCTACCACAATTTCCTCATCCTCACAGACCGAGCTGCTGCTATTCAAGAACTCCAACTGTGGATCTGCTTGACAGCGAGTCTCATCCGAGTTCTTCAGTAAGAACTTGGCCACAATATCCTTATTGGCCATGTACTTTTCCTCTGACTCAGTCACATCAGTCGAATCATTATGCGTGCACTCAACTAGGGGGAGGGAGAGTAAAATAGTTAAAGTAATGTAATCTATGATTGATTGTAGTTGAATACTTACAATTATCCTCACTGACTGCAGCAGCATCATCTTTGTTGTTGCTGTCCGTTGAGGGCGGAGTGGGGGGTAGCGCTTCTTTGGATTGCTTGTCTCTTACGCTAAGACTTAATTTAGAATTATTACTAGTTGCACTAAGCTTATCAGTCGTCGTTGTTGCTGCTGTCGTCTCGGTGTCCACTGTGGTGGACGTGACAGCATTTGTTGTTGTTGTGGTTGTTACGGTTGTTATAGTTTCCTTAGAAGTTGTCACAAGTGTTGTGATGCTCGTCTCCACAGCAGCAGCAACAGTTGTTGCAGTTGCAGTATTGTGATTGCCTTTGGCAATGTTTACATTCACAGCATTGCTCTTGCCATTGTTAATATTGTTGCTGCTGCTACAGCTGGTGTGGTTGTTGCTGCCGTTGCCGTTGTTGCTGGCAGCTGTTGCAGTTGGCGCCGTTGCTGTTGCCCCCGATCTCAGCTTTTTCTTCTGCTCCTGCTCTCTACGCTTCTGCACCTTGCGCTGATTCTTTCTGCTCGCATTGCTAGGCGGCACAGCTGCCACGTTAGCCTCTGCATTGCCAGCTCTGAAACCTGCAGATTCTTTAGTCTGTTGCTGCTGCGGCTGCTGCCCCTTCGCCTGATGTGTGGGCGTGGATGATGCCGATGAGGAGGTCGATGGCATTTGAGGTGTCACAGTTCCAATGGGTTTCACCTTTTGCTGACCCCGCTTGGGGCTCGGCGTCGAGTCCGCTGCCTTTGCTGGGGCCGTAGTTTTTGACTTATTCGGTTGTGGTTGTTGCTTAACCTCCGCCGTGCTCTGCTCAGCGGTAATGGCCTTCTGCTCGCTGCTAGCGGCTGCCTCGGCAACAGCAGTTGCTATGGATATGGGCGTGGCGGTGCCTGTAATAATAAATTCGAGTTAAATATATCGAATTATTTGTAATGCAATTAATGCGTGCACTTACTCTGCTTATTTGCCGACTTGGGTCGCTGCGATGCCATCGGTGAGAGTGGCTCCTGGTATAGGACCGTCACGGCCGGGCTGCTGCTTGTAGGAGGTGATGGTGGTGGTGGCATGTCATTGAAATAGTTGTCCATGTCGCCACCAGTTGGCAACTCCGAGGCATTCTCGGAGGAATTGTCCACTGCATTGTGTTGGGTACAAGAGGAGCCATTAGTTAGTTCAAGTACACCACGCATTGTGGCTTTATCGGATTAGTAGTACTGAGAATTGAGTGTATATAGTGTGTTGAGCTATCTCTGACCCTATAGGTGGAATTAGTAGGCATATTACTAATTAGCATCCGTCTGTATGAATGTATCGATCGATCAACGGGACTGTGTCAGCCAAACACTCGAAATTTGGTAGAGATTCTCAGAAAAATCAGCTATAATAGAATTATTTATGTATAATTTTGACGTAAAGGCACATTGAAAGTGTTTGATGGAAACTAACGCAAAAAAAATGTAATACTTGTCACACAGACCGAAATGTCAATACGTACTTGGATCTCACCTCTCTCTAGCGAGTACTATCGAATGAATTATGAATGTGGATTTGGGTTTAGCAAGGATAATATATCGATATATTGATTAATGGGGACGATTTTGAATTCATTCAATTCACTTTTTCACTATGTCAAATATGGCTTTTGATAACGTTTCACTGAGCCAAACAGCATGCTAACTAGTATATTAGATTACACTAACTCATTAGAGCTATTAAGGGGAAACCTGAAGACTGTCTAGACCTGGCATGTTGCTCATTTTCAATTTCAAAGAATTTTATCTATATAAACTGATAATATTCATATTGCACTAATGTAATTTCATGATTGCGGGTATTGCAATTTCTACTTCGGTTATCGATTATCGATTACCGATAACTAGACACTACATTTGATCAAGTTATCAATCACTTACCGTCATTGTACTGCAAGAAGCTGAGGTGCTCTTCGGGATTGCCCGAGTTGGCCAGTATATCCTTGACAATGACGCTGACCTTGTCCTCATCTGTGAGTGGAGGCGGAGACATGACCTCAAGTACGTCGGGTGCATCATCGATGACCTCGGTGATAATCACTGACTGCATGGCCAACTCTGTTTGCATTTGGTAGTCGACCATGACGCTGGAATCCGATCTGGCTGTGACAATTGGATACTGGGCTATGCTGCCATCGCTGCCCATGATGCTGCTCGATGAGGTGAGCGTGCTGCTCGAGTCCTTCTTATTGAATATCGATGAATTGGGATCGAGCACATTCTCTTTGGTATCTGGATGTATGATCGGTATGGCGTGTCGACGCTCCTTCACCTTATCCAACTGTTGGGCTGTGTTCAGTGAGCTGGACGAATAGCTGCCAGTGATGCCCGGCACAGGACCAACTGGTGTGCCACTGCCGCTCTGCAGGATCGGTGAATACGAGTGTAGTCCAGTCGCGCCAGGTGTGGGTGGCGCCGTCATGCCAGCCGCGGCAATCATGGGTGGTGTGGTCAGGCTAGCCGGCGCTCCCATCGGTAGACTCTGACAGTATGTGGCTGGCATGTGGTAGGCAGGTCCACCGTTGAGCACATTGTTGCGTGGATTCATAATGGGTGCCACCGATCCCGCCGCCACATTATTCACCAGCGTGGGTCGTGGTGGTGGCGCTGCTGTGGGCACAGCATATGTGGCAAAGAAATTAGCCTGCTGCTGGGGAGTCGTCGAACGCTGACCACCACCTCGCATATTGGCTCGCTGCGAGCCGTTTCCTGCGGCGCCGCCGCTCACTGCGTTGCTGTTGTTCTTGCTGCTGTTGGTGTTGATCTGCTGCGCCTGCGGTGGTGGCAGCGCCGCATGGTAGTAGGCAATGGGTTGTGGCTGTGCCGCGCTTGGCACGGCACCACCACCAACTCCAACTCCATGCTGCTGTGCAGCAGTCAGTGCCGGCTTCTGCTGCGGTGCCGTTGCAAAGAAGGCACCGGGTGTGCTCGCAGCGCCACCGTTTGCCGCAAATCCCATGGATGGCGCACCGATTAACTGGTTGGCATGGAAGGGCACGTATGTGGTCGAAATGAAGGTGGTGGCACCTGCGCCGCCATTGCCGCCGCCGGGTGCAATCAGTCCAGCTGATGGTCCGAAATGCTGCAGAGTCGGGTTGCTTAGGCCGCGGACCAAGCTGGTGTTGCTGCTGTTGGGTGCCAGCATGCCATTGGCATGCGTGTGACCGCGACCATGCCCATGATGATGGGCCTGCCCATGCGCATGGGCGACATGGCCCAGCGAGTTGTTGCTGGCGGCGCCACTCAATTGCAGAGTGGCGCCACCATTGCTGCCGCTACTGCTGCTGCTGGACGAGTGCTGCGAGTGTCCAGCAAAGGGTAGAGCCTGCGGCGTTTGGTGGGAATAGAAGATGATCTGTTGCTGCTGTGGATGGTGCTGCTGCTGTTGCTGCAGCTGCTGCTGTTGTTGCTGATGCTGCTGATGGTGGTGTTGCTGCTGCTGCAGTTGGTGATGATGATGGAGGCTCCCGAGATTCGCAACCGATCCCTGCTGTGGCACAAACACAGCGTGTGTTGCCGCCTGGTGCTGCTGTGCCGCCGCTGCTGCTGCCGCCGCCGCCGCCTGCTGCTGTTGTTGTTGTTGTTGCTGCTGCTGCTCCTGTTGCTGCTGCTGTTGGTGTGTGAGATGCGAGTGGCGCGGCTGATGCTGCTGTCCCTGGTGATTCTGATTCTGGTGATGGTGGTGCGAATGCGCGTGTGACGTCTGATGGTGCTGGCTCTGGTGGTTGTGGTTCTGCTGGTGTGTTGACTGTGGCCTGTTTCCCTTCCCACCCCCTCCCGTTGGCATGAACATAGGAGGACCTTCGTAGGATCTAAACACACGCGCAAACACAAACACACGCGCACAACACACACATTATATATGATTATGCACACCCACACACGCACACCCAGGGCAATAAACAGACAGAGTGGGCGAAGAGGGGGTAGCGGGAATGGGAAGCGCAATCACGTCGTGGAACAGAACAAAATGTACAAGAAAATTGCATTGTTAGTAAGATGAAAATGGAATAATGAAAAGCATATTAAGTAGCCACAAAAGCGAATGCAATGAATGATCGTGCAGAAGATATAGTACGAGTATATGTAGTATCAAAATAATGCCATGCAAATTATACTGAGTACGAGTACAAAAAGAACTTACAGCTAGATTAGCACTAAAAGAGAAAACCCTCGGAGAAAACCCAATAGCTCAATGTACTACACTACAGTGTGTTTCATAATCATAAGACACTTTATATATTTCTAATATCTGGTGATGCAAGCTTTCTAAAGTCGAATATTTTATTCAAATACAATGCATATGAATACATCTGGGCTTTGAATTCGCCGTTAGAATTTTGCGTTTTTCAATTGAACTATTTTTCGCATGAATTTTGATGCGAGTTTTTAGTGTTTCATTTTATGTACAATTCATTTTTTAATTTCATTTTTATATTTAGAATATTGTCATCGACTTTTGAGAACATCTACCATGAATCCTATTACTTTTATTTAAACAATTCAGGCTCAAATTCTACAGTGTCTTATGATTATGAAACGCACTGTATACTCTCGGGCAGAAACTCATCGTGGCTGATATGCAGGCTCTCTCTCGCTCACTTTTATTAATTGAGCTCATGAATTGTCATGATGTCACGTTTGGGGCGTGCGATATAGAAATATATTCGAGTATTGGTATATTGGAATATCTGTTGTTGTTCGGGATGGCTCACTTGTTGTGGCTCACACTTATCGGCTGTTTTATCAGCAGTATAAACAAGCACAAGTATCTAAGTTATATGGAACAGGTTGGTCGATGACACACGAACAACAGGTGGCGCTCTTAGTCAGCAGCGTGTGGGGGAGTCAATTCGCTCTGCGATCTGACACTGAGGCTCTTCAATTCGCCGCCTTTGCACTTTTCTCGTCCCACATTCAGGCGAATGCGCATCTTCAGCCAATAAGTGGGACAAATGGCCACTAGAGCTGAGCTGTGAGCTGGCAATATATAATATGCAGTTGTAGTTGTAGTTGTAGTTGTTGCTAGGGCGATAAACCTGTTCTCTGCACAGTTTTCACTGCAAGGAGAAAATGCCAACTCGTTTCGAAAATATTTCGCACTTGCTGTTTGTAAACAAAAACCAGTTGTGCCGCCGCCCATCACACAGTGTGTGTGTGGGTGTGCACAACAGCGAATCAAGATTCACAGTCGATGACGACGTCTGGAAATGGCGACAAAGTTATCAATAAAGTTATCAGCCGTGAACGGCCCTCCTCCTACCGGGTAGGAGTGGTATTGGGATACCCTTGGCCACTTGCAAACTCCTGGTAAAACACCATTACTACCGTGAAGCCAATAACAGATGGCAACACCTTAGACAACCATGCTCCATAGCCCGCCAAACCTGGCCCATCCTCTGTCCAAAACGCTCCTCCGAGCTTTGCGGAATTGACAGAACCTCCTGCTCTATAGTAACCAGAGCCTTAACCGGTCACTGGCTCATTGACTCCCATGCTGCTAGACTTAAGGCCCCTTTCAACGACTTCTGCAGAAGCTGTCGTGACGAAGAAGTGGAGGAAACAGTCCATCACCTCCTCTGCTCTTGTCCTGCCCTATGTAGAACCAGGTTTTCTCACCTGGGAGACCTTGCTCCAATAAAGCTAAGGAATCTGAGACGGTTCATAAAAGCCTCAGGCTGGTTTTAAAGCGAAGTAGTTGGGAATTATCAAATCTGCCCATGCGGTGGGCTGAGGTCTATTCCTCAGCTACCGCCTAACCTAACCTAACCTATCACCCGTGAGCTTATTGGATTTTCAACGAAAGTGCATGCAGGAGGAGTGTGTTCCGAAGCGAATAGGAATTTTCCAAGCAACTAATAAGCAAATCTATTAGGAATTTCTTTTTGGCCCACTTACCGCTTCCTGCGCTGCTGCTGCTGTGCCTGTGCCAGACTCGCTCCTGCTCTGTAACGGTTTAGCTGTCTCCGCTCTGTTGTTGTTGTTGTTGCACAGTATTGGCCCTCGCAGTGAGGGCGCTAAGCAAAAGTGGCGACCTTTGCGTTTTTTTTGTTTATTTTTAACTCTTTTTTTTTGGGAGTTTTTAGTTTATCATGTTTTGTTTACTCGTTTCCTATGAAATCATTGAGGCGTGTTTATTTGTGACTTGGAATTTGTCGCAGTTCGCAAATCCGAATGGTAATCAACTCTTTCTGCCTTTATCCCTGCTGCTTTTGTTTATAATGTTGTTGCTCCTTTTGTCTTCTTCTTCTTCCTCCTCTTTGTTCTTCTTCTTGTTCGTGTTCGTCCGCGTTGGGTGTTGTTAAATTATAAATTTATTATGCATGTATTGCTACTAACGCACAACGACATTGAAATGGATGTGGACGAAAGACGAGCACGTACATATACACAAATAAGTACTGCTAAAATTTCACGGTAATTTTCTCTATATAATTAAAAGAAAAAGATAAACGTTTGCTTTAATTTTGCATGTACAATTTGGTCAATTCAAGGAATTGTTAAGCAGCGCTTGCTTCTACTTCTCCTTAAAATCTAATTCCATCGAATGTGTTTTTCTTTTTTTTGTTTGTGTCACTGCAAGGCGTTGGTTGTTTTTTCCCTTTCTTTCTTTCTTGTTGGTGTTTCTGCTCGGCTGTTGTCTGTCTGTATGGCTGTGTGTCTGTATGTATGTCGGTCGGTCGGTGGTACTTACTCGCCGCCCAAAGCTGCTCGCACATAAGCCTAGCACATCACGAAATTAACAAACGAAAAAAACTGGGTTCCACGTGCGGAACACGCCTTTTAAGTACTCGCACTTTGCTTTTACATTAGTTCATCGTTACTTTTCTTTTGCTACAGTTCTTATAATCTGTACATATATCTAATACAAATAATTTTGTAAACGTTAAATGCTATAGAAAACACGTCCGCTCGCGACAAACTTTGTTGTAGAGATGAGCGATATTTGCCACAGCTCACGGTTGCCACACATGGCGTTTTTGCGCCAAAATTGGCGCTTATTTATGTCTTGGCGCAAGGGAACATTTTTCTTAAATTTGCCCTTAAAGTCGTTAAGTTTGTATTAAACTGCAATTTAAACTAATATCTATCTAAGTAAATTTATAATGTAATTGAATTTTACCATGCTCTCAGTGCCTTTTTCGATCTACAAACTAAGGTTGTGAACTTGGCTAAATTAACTGCAATCATAACTAAATTTTAGTCACTTCATAACTCATTGCAATTTGCTTTACCTTTGTTGCACCCTAAAAAGACTGCAAACTGCCTCTGTTAAGCACATTTCGCTTTGTTTTTATACATCTGTGATAAAATGCAAAGTCTAATCGATTATGCGATGTTTTTTTAGAATGCCACTTTTTGGCGTTTTTGCGGCAAAATTGGCACTGTTTTCCTTAAATTGCGTTGCATACGCAACAAAGCTCACTGCTATGGAACGGAGTTATTTTACTTAATTTTTCATGCGATAGGTGGCGTGACTTACAGTTTGAGATTCAAACAGAATATAAGCAGAGCTTAAATTAATTCTTTCAATACATTTCGTAATTTTACTATAATAAAAAGCAACAACTCACGTTTTCTACTTTCCAATGATGCCACTAAAACAATCTACTTTATATTGTAATGCCGGCATGTACATGTATTAGTTATATATGCGCTTATGTACAAATCTTATTGTGTTTGTGTGCAATGCACATGCGCCCTGTTTTCACTTCCATTGACAGCCTGACACCCTGTATGGCCTTGGTGGAGCTTGGCGCTGGAAGCCGTACAGTATTTACGCGCCCAATTCTCGGGTCGTAGTAAAAGTTGTTTTCTCCTCATTTTGCCGGATATGCTGTCAGAAGCGCCATTGCTATGGAGCTGCCCCCATTTTGTATATATGTATGTCTGTATGTATGTGTGCGTATTATGTGTGTGCTTCTGTCACAAGGCTGTGGTTGCGCATTTGTGTAGTTGTTTTCCTTATAGAAGGTTTTTTTTTATCAGTTGAATTACATTGCGGGTCTTTCCACTTGGAGCACTGTTATTGGACGACCAGAAGTTCTGGAGGTCTTAAGTGCCAACTACTTTTCATTTATATTTTAAATGAGTTTTACTTTCATATTGAAAGAGACATCGAGTCAAATAATACGTTACTTATTTACGTACTATTTCATTTCACAAACTAAGCTTGACTTTAAAAGCCAAATTTAGAGGGCAACAAAAACACTGACAAACTAAAAGGATTTATGTGGCAAAGCAAAAAAGACGTAACCACAAATGCAAATGTTTAAAGTTGGGAAAGCAACCAACAGAAACAAAAGCCACACACCGCCCATTTCAAATTTATTTTGCATGACTTCTTGTTTATTAAATATGCATGTATGTACATATGTCTATTATGCTTTGAGTTCAGATATATTGAAATTTTAGTAATATGTTTAGTCATTTAAAATTTCGTCATGGAGTCTCACAAAATTTGAAAAACAGCGACAGTATTATTTATTTTTGGCGGAATTAAGTGGCGCCATCTATGTGTCATGTTGCGATGCAGGCTATCTAGGTGTGACCTGCTGCTTCATGTTTTTGAATTGTTTTGAGTAATAAAGTTGTTATATACTATTCTTACTTTATTTTAGCAAAACAGAACGAAATCGCTGTTTAGAAAGTTATAAATTCCTATAAGTCCGCAATACAATAATAACAAATCATAAACTAACAATCTACAAATACCAAAAATACTGCGCATAAAAATCTCTTAAAAAATACCGCACGCTGAAGATAAACATACCAGCTCGCTTCGCATGCTTCGGAATTTGCGCGGCACTCAGTCTGAGGGCGAAGCTTGTTCCTGACGCGCGTTTTGCGAGCCGCGGCGTTTCAAACGCTTTTTTCCGTTGCATTCTCTCTTCCACAAATTTTTGCGTTGAATAATCCATGAAACATCAATTGTGCAAAAACCAAAATCAAATTAATTTTATTCCAAATCAAAATACATGTGTGTTGATTTATAAAATGTTTACTAAAACGATGTGAAATGATAATAATACGATAATTGAGTGCGTTGCAAACGAATATTTTGAAATGGGCAAAGCCCAAAGAAAAACTTTTTGTTTTATTTTTATATAATTTCCATAAAACGTTAATCCAAAAAAAAAACAACATAAATAACCACAACAAAAAAGAAAACCAAACTACAATAAAGTGAAAATTGTGCAATAATTAGAAAATTTCTGTAAGAAATTGTTAAGTAAAAACGATATAAATAACATAAATATCAATTAAAAACTATGTAGATAGTAAATTTAATTTAAACGCAAACACAACAGTTAATAGTTGTAGCACAAAGCTTACGGGAAATCAACGCCATTTTGTTGCAAACACCACTACAGCCAACAAAGCACAGGGCTCACACAGACACAATCGCAACACCAACACACCAATACCAATACGAATGCCAAGCCAAGTGTGTGCCGTGAGACCTTGAGGCGGAGGCAAATCAAATTGAAGCACTCAAATCAAAACAAGAAGACACCCACCAAGCGAATAGTTTGCAGAATTTAATTTCAATTCGAAAACGTAACGAATACAACAAAATCCCACCTTAAATTCACCCCCCCCCAATCAATTTCCACCTGCCCAAAGAGTGGGGGAGTTCAGGGTCGTCAGCAACAGAAGAGAAAAAAAGAAAGAAAAGTAAATTAAAGAAAATCACACTCTGCTTCGATACATTTTCCGGGCCGAATTTTCTTTTGGCATGGCAACGTCGTCCGAGTGGAGGAAAACGCGTCGTCAGGAACAAACAGGAGCAACATCAACAGCAACAACAGCAGCTGCAGCCATGAGTAGCATGAGGATAACAACGAGAACATCAACATCACCTGGATTAATCAACACATGGTCACAGCTTATTGTTGTTGTTGCTGTTGCAATACTGCTCAACTGTCTCTGCTGCCAAGGTGAGTAGCAGCCTGTGGGTGGGTGTGCCCCACTGTAGCTGTAGCTGCATCATTACTAAACACTTTACAGTTTCACTAGAAGAGGACGTGGGTGGGTTCAAGGAGAATCCTTTCAATTTGATAAGAATCTTATAATAATGATACTCCACACTCTATGCTAAATCTGCTTATCTACTACTTTTCAATTTCATAATAATTTTCTAATGATGATACTTGACACTGTCTGTTGATTTCCCATCCCACTTCACTTCACACTTATACTAAGCTAAAATTCTACTTTAATAAATTGTAAAGAATCGTAAATTATGCAAGTTTATGACGATTTCCTACCCCACTTCACTTCACACTTACATATATTAAGCTAAAATTCTATTTTAATAAACTCTGAAGAGTATTAAACTATGTAACCTGTTCAATCATTATCCTCCTAAACTTATTGATGATTTAACTCCACAAATATAATGGCATTTAATTTAGATATGACTGCGAGTACTCGTACTACATTCAAGTATTCAAATAACAATTACTCACATCTCACATTGAAACATCTTTCGACAAGGCCCTGGCCCACTTCAGTGTTGTCAAGCACTAATGCCAAGCACTCTATAAAATGTATCTCAGCTTCATAGGAGTATAAATCTAAAAAAAAATAAAAAATTGCTGCGTCATTATCACAATCGTAAAAAAACTAACAACTTTTTAACGCTTACAAAAAAAATCAATTATAGTTCTGAGAATTAAAGCAGTGGAAAATAATAACAATGATTGATAGAAGCTAGGCATTGTGAAATAGTAGTTAGGAATTAGAAATTCAAACTCTTAAAAAGATTTTATATAATAAGATAGACTTTAGGTATATTTTTCTATTTTTTCTATATTTGATAAGTATTTCTATAATGACTTATTTGAAATCTGTTTAAACGAAAAGAAATTTACTTTAAATGTATTATTTTATTAATATTTTTTTTATTGCTTATTTTAAATTTCTATTAATAAAAAGACGAACTTTATTGTATATTCTTGCTATTTTATACAATTTTATTATTACTAATTGGGAATTTGTATCAATAAAATTTATGACATAGTATTTCTATATTTTCTATATTTTATAAGAATTTTTATTAAATCGTATTTTAAATTTGAATTAATGAAAAGAAATTTATTATATTTAATTTTATTATATTTTTTACACGAATTCTAAGCATTGTGATCCCCCGCTCAGTTGGTAATAAAAATACTTTATGTGTCCGACAAGATTGTAATCGACAAGCAAAGCTTATTGTCAATTAGTTTTTGTAATTTATGCAAAATATAAATAATTTTTCATCTGTCAACTGTGACAGCAGCGTGAGACTGGAATAATGCCTCTAGAACACGACTTTATACTATAGTTCTTAACTGAGTGACTAAGTCGGGTGTGCAATAAATGATAGTTGGGATTTTCCGCATTACCTCATGGCAGTTAACAGACTTAACGATAGTTACTATATATGCAGATAATAAATGCCACAGAGATCATTACTTAAGTGAGAGTTACTGCCAAAGGTAAGACTAGATGCTGCACAGTTAATAAATTTTGCTTATGGCAGACTATGACTATATACATAGACACCTAACTCATTATATACCCAACTCATTATACACACAAAAGTAAACACAATGTAAGATGCACAATTTACGGCTGCTGCTTTCGCAAATAACGTACTTACTTGTAATTCGCTTTAATGAGCCGCCGATCTCAGTATGACATACTCCATGCTCACTGACTTTGGATCGCATAATTAACGCCAACTGGTACGACAAGCGCCGCTATATACTTACCTACCAGCAAATGTATATAAATATGTATAATGTGTGTATCTGCAGTTACTATTTATGCTTGGCCTATGCCTCTCACCATTTATCAACCATTATTTATTGTGCCTATGCTGGCCATTTGCTAATTTTTGTGTAGTGCTTTGTCCAACTCTTCTCTTTGCGCAGTTGTTGGAAATCAAAGAATACCCATTGTTTTGCATAATAGTATTTGAGCTCACAGCTAATACCGCTTAATTACCATAATTAGGTAGTCCAACAGAGTCAGAGCCACAGTCAGAGCCAGAGCCACAGCCTCAGAGTGAGGACCATGTAATATTGGCTTTTGGTTCATTGAACCATTGACTCCGACGCGTTCCACACGCAATTGGTCAGCAGTCAATGAAAACAACAAAAAGAAAAACAAAATACAACAAAAAATAGTATAGTATATGCTAATAAAAGAGTGAGATTCATAAATTCCACTGGGTATTCGTGAGGGATTAAAATTTATATTATAATTATTACTATTACTTTAACAGAGATATATTATACAGCTCAAAGATCTATTGTGTTCTCCGCCTAATTTGTTATAGTTATAGTTAGTTATAGCTCGAGGGATTAACACTAAACTGTTAAATTATAGACTCATTACTTTGTTTAGTTTTGAACTTTGTTGCAGGCAAGATAGACTCAGTACGATATTTATTTATAAATCCGAAAAAATTGATATATAAAATTTCATATAAATAATATTTAAGAATTAAATAAAAATATTTTAATTATTTATTTTTCAATATGCATCAACTGAAATATAATTCTACTATACATTCTACTATATATAATAAATAGTGCTAAAATAAATAAGAATAATAAATAATAGTAAAAACAAGTAGTTCCTTCTATTCAGTAAAGTATTTTGAGATAAATTTGCTTTATTTTGACTTCATTTTTTACATTTTTAAAACTTTTCTTTTTAACATTAACTGTCATTTAGTGTGCTTTACTAATTCTCGCTCTATTTCTATTTTTACACCAGAAAAGTTTAGTTATAAATCTTTATCGAATTCCAAATAGAAATTCCAACCAAACTTTTATTAGCAAACATTCTGTAAAACTAGTTTAGTTCAGGCTTTACAAATAGCTCTAGCTAACTTTAGTCGATTTTATATTTCGCCTAATTTACTTGAAGTTAGTACATGGATCTAATGAGTTGCCCTAATGGAAATTTTGACTTAGTTGGCTTTTCTTTTAGATACAATATTTGAGCTCAAGTCTTACTCATCGCAGTATGCAAAATAGTATTGCGATAAGACATTAGAGAGGCCAATGAACCGCAACGAAACTAAATCATTCATATCGGCTACAACTGTATGGGTGTGTGTGTGTATGTGTGAGTGTGTGTGTGTCTTTTCTTCAGAGCAACAAATTAAAGTGGGAAAAAAGTGCGAGTACTGCCAAAAAAAGCGAATGGTATAATGTGTAAACCGGTTGACGATTGTCGGCCAACGACTGAGCCTATGTCTTGTCATACTTGGCTCACAGTTCCCACACACACACACACACACATAGGCACACTCACACACACACATTGACTTGGCCCAAAAGCTACATATCAAGAGCTGAGTATGAAGCAAACAGAAGTGACTCGGCAGCTGGGTCAGCCAGCCCACACCGCCAACAGTTACATAAGAAGAGTTTTTTTCTCTCTTCAGAGCGGGAGTTGGGGGAGAGAGGGGAAGAGAGGAGGAGAGTGAGAGAAGTGAGAAAAACCTCAACCATTAAAATGAAATGCACAAGCGCAGTCGACGTCGACGTCGCTGCTTGCTTTGACTGAACTCAATTCCAACGGCCTGCAGTCTCCTCTTGGCAGCTAATTAACATGGCCTAAATATGCTCAAAATGCCACTGACACTGCCTGCCACACTGCCGCACACACACACACTATCGAAGTGCAACGAAAGTATATTGTGGTTAAATGTTCGCAAAATAAAAACTACGATAAAATATTCCAGCGTTACGTATGCCACTACGCTCCACCTCAGTCATAACCGCAGAATGCGTGCCTCGCATACCCAACGACGAGTGCTCAATACTAAACAAGTTGGCCAGCTGACCAGTTTGGCAGTTGCGTCTGTCATGTGGTTAAACATTTTCTATGCTTTTCCAACATAATTGCGCCTTTTGGCTGCATTGTTGTCTGTCACCACAAACATAATCCTCAAACATAAGAAATAGTATTTAGTATTGTACTAGTATTATGAATCACACAAAGCGAGAGATGTTTGTGTGTATATATGTGTGTAATATAAAGTATATATATCATATATATTTACTATGTCATTTGTAGAAGGTTTCTCGTGTACTGATCTTTGCTTAGACAACTCTTAGCTTCATCAAGTATGGTAAATTATGATCATAGCTTGCATAACTTTAGGCTGGATGTATAATTCCATATACAGTAGAAATACAAATTAATTTAAACCAAAAATCTAACAGACTTACGTAGCGCATAATTGACATTATGATATACTGAACTGTACTTTTAAATAAAAAAAATATATAAATAAAATAAACAAAAAGGTAAACTTGTATAAAAACGTAGTGAAACTCGCTCCCATATGCTCATAGTGCAACACTCTACACACTGTTCGGCCACACTTTAAACACTAATGTGTATTTCATTATTAGCTAATCAGCTTACGTTTATAATCAAGAGATGACGAATTTAAAAGGCCTCAAAAGATGACTGGAGTTTTCTTTATTTTCTTTAGTTTGCTTTAAATGACAAATCAACATTTTATACAACTATAAAGAAAAGTAGTTGAAAAGAAATCAGGTTAAGCTCATTATTAGATGTAGTTACAGATAAATATATCTATATAAAATACATATATATGAATAACTGTATAAAGAAAATTATGTAATAATACCTGAAATATTCCTGAACTATGATTGCGTTCACCAGATCGCTTGAGTCTTGGATTATGGATCGATACTAGATCATACTAAGCCAAGGGACCAAATGAACTGCAGCAGAGTCGTTCATCAGGTCTCTTGGGTCAGTATAATCCATTATGGATCCATGATACATGATACAAACAAGCTGGAGAAAGCAGCTTGACTAGTGTCATGGATCTATACTGGATCGTATTGACGGAGCCTACTGAACGAGTATGCTACATTTCATTTATATAACCCCGAAACTATGGGTCTTGTTTGACTTATTACAGATGATAATAACTTTAAAGTGATAATAAATTTCAAATAAAATTAAATATACTTTTCTATGATCTACCATCTCCTATGTATAATACACGCTCCCTAAAATCTTGGATAATGATCCAGGAGCTCTCGCATTCACCAGAAAAGTCATCGCTTTCGTTATCATTGAACCATGATCGAATCCACCAATTAAAGCAGTTTTCGTCAACTAAATAATTGATTTGACCCCTAGCATATTCACAAACTATTTGCTATGTAATCGAGCTGGGCCACAGTTGCTGACAAGTGGGCATAGCGGAAGAGCGGAAAAGCGGAAAAGCTGAAAATCTAACAAGCTTATCGCGAATTTGCAGTTGGCACAGCGTTTAACAAACGATGTCCATAAAACTAAACGAATAAAACTTAGATTTCCGGCAATGTAATCTTAATCGCACCAGCCACTCAATGCGGGGGAGGGGGAGGGGGCAGATCGAAAGCTGCTGCAGTGGGTGGTTGTGTGGGTGTGGTTGGGTGATTGCTCTGCTTGTGCTGGTGGTGCTGTTGCTGCATGTCGCATGTATCACTTTCCACGTGTGTAGCTCTAATGCCGTGCAGATTGTCGAGCAATTTGCAGAGATTAAATTAGCTGAAGCGTGTGTTTCCAAGCAAGTAGCATTTGCACTGCTTACAACTCGTGTTGTTGTTGTTGTTGTTGTTGCCAGGATTGTTGCATGTGAAACCACCACCAAGTGCTGCCACTGTGCCTGTGCGCGATAGAGACGGTGATGTCTGCGCGAGTTGTGTGGGTGTTAATGCGCCACGCCCCTGCCCTCAACTCCCCAGGAACTTGTGGCAAACGCTTCTCTCTGATGATGCCGCGCAAAATTTTCTAATCTCTAACGCTGAATTCACGAATTGTACAGCTATCAGGACCCACTCACCCCCCACCACCCCCTCCTTATCCACATGCCGTTGCGACTCCCCGTCGACCACATTGAAACTTTTGTGTACATATTTGAGTTTCATTTCGTTTGTGGTTTTGCTTTTTGGGCAACATGAAGTCATAAAATTGAAATAAATATAAATGCGAGAGCTCACTTCCCACTGCGAGCGGTAACGCCCCCTTTCTTTAGTGAAGAGTGGAGTGGGGGAGGGGGTAGCATGTCGCTTACAAATCTCCCACGAGTGTTGGCTTACCACGATGTAACAAATGAACACCCTCTGACAAGTGGAATAATGCAACGGACGGCTGACTCCATAATCTAGAAGAGGGAAATGTGATATAGCTATTAAGTCTCCAACTAAATTAATCAGAGGTTTTCATATTGCAGGACGATTAAGGCGATCCTGTTGGTTAGAATATAGAGACGCACAAGAAAAACCGAGAAGCTAAATCAAATACGTGTTTATTGAATAAGCGGTAGAAGAGAAGTGAGCGAGATACGTAAATTCTGTTACGAGATACGTATACGCCTTACGTTAACAGTACAGACTTATAACATAAGTACCTCATTTGGTACTGCCAACCAGTGTTGCCATTTGCAGATTAATATTCAAACTTATTACTTTCAACAGATCCATATCACATACTTGTGCTAGAATGTACTGAATGTGTTCAGTATTTGCTAAACAGATCATATACTTTTCTGATTTTGGACATACAATATTTTCAATAGACATTTGGAGTTTTTACTTGTAATACATACTATATTGTGTTCACTAGTTTAGTCAGTATTTCAATCTGTTATAAGGGAGTGCATACAGTTTCGATTTGATGCTTTTCTTTTCATTTTTTAATTTCATTTGAAATTATTTTAAAAACTATTATTTGACGTATTATTTATTGATTATCGTTAAATACGAGTTAGGTGCAAAGGTTTTAACTGAAATCAATAAAAATATATTGTATATAAAATATGAAAAATTTACACTTGTTGGAGTAATAAGAAATAGAACGGAATGTTGCTTAAATGCAAAGAAAAGGTTCTTAAAATATGTCCTAAATTTGGAACTATTATATAATTTATGTTATTCATGTTATTTAATATTATTTACTTAATTTTAAATTTAATACTAAAGCTAATAGTTTGGATGAATCGTAATTTCGAGATCTTTAGCTTTGTGTGACTCACAGGAAATTTAATTATTTCTTCAGTTTCAATTTATTTGAAATTAGGATCCAGCTCTATAAGTAATATAATTTAACACAAAATCACCAAAATTGTTTTCAATATAAATGAAATAGAATACTTTTTATACTTCTTTTAATCTGAATATTTAATAGTGAATACTTTGGACCGATAGGGAACATCCCTGTCACAAAAGATAATTCCTTAATATTTATTATTATTATCACAGTCTCAAAATATAGCAAACCACAACATAATGAATACTAAGAGTAGTTAACAGAAATTAAGTTTAAAAATCAATAAATTTCTTAATAGTTAATAAAATTACAAGCCCAAAGAGCGAGAGTAAATTACTCTTATCAATGTGAGAGTAATTTAAATAAATGTTTCAAATAGTAGTAGTTAACGAGGGGGGACAGTTGAGTTTACCCCATCGATCATTGGCGGGAAAAAGTGGAGCAATCGCCCACTCCACTCCACTCCCATCCAATCTAGTCGAATTCAACATAACTCCGCATTCAGTTCATTTGATTCCATTCCATTCATTAGCCACGTTTCCATTTCGCTGTGTGCCTTGTTCGTGCTCAGCGTGGAGCATCCTACTTTTAAGCGTTTTCTTATTTATTTAGCATCATTTATTAAAACGTTTCAACGTCTCGCTGCCTTCGATGGAGGAGGGGCAATGTCTTAAAGTTCGTGCCAAAAAAGAGGAAGAATAAAGAAAAGGCGTCCGAAAATTGTCGCTGTCAGATTACGGTGCAATATTGCTTCCAGTTGCCATATCCTGCTGCCTTTCCGCCTAAATTCACGCCGTTGTCGAGGGCAAGGACAAGGGCGAGGACGAGGGAGAGGGCAAGGACGAAGACGGTACGAGGACGAGTGAGGCTAGAGCTGGGGCTGTCCCCCTTGTTGGCTTTGACACAAGCAACAATTTACTCGGTTTCAGGTTAAAGTCATATCGTTAGCATTAACGCTTTTTGATTTTTATTGAGTCAGCTAAATTTTATTCGATTTGCCAACCATGCACACACACACACACACACACACACACACACACACACGCACACGCAGAGCATCCATCCATTCGCCCTGATAGAAGGGAGTGCATAGACAACACAACACATTCCTGGGGGAGGAATATTTTCAAGCTTTAATGATGTTGGGCGACCAACCAATGAACCCGCCAGGCTTCCCAGGCATCTCACGGCTTGTGGATGCGGTGGAGAGGTGGTGGAGGGGTGTTTGGGCAACCTGCCCTTCCGAGAGCGAGTCTATTTGGGAAGTAAATGAAAATTTGATTTGGAATTTCGTGCGTTGTGCACGAGGCATCCCTGTGCACGATAATGCTGATGACGACGTCAAAGCTGGAGTCGGAGCGGTAGTCGATGATGGGCATGTGATAAAATAAATTACGGGCAGATTAGTGCGAATTTAATTATCATTTGTTCCTTTGATGTAGCGACGAGTAAATAGAATAGAATAAATATAGCGATTATAAGAAAACCCTCGGCTTCAGCACCTCATTATTCTGACCCTTCATAAGTCTAAGTCTAGTACCAGCTGGCTGGCACGTTGTCTGAATAGTAAATTCAACAAATTGTTGCATACTTTTGGGAGTTAATTTCACAGTGTCTCTCCTTCGAATTCTCAACTGGTTCTAGCGGCCAGCCAATGGAGTGCCCTGAGCTGAGCTGTGAAAAGCATACTTACCTGGCGTAGAGGTTAACCGTGATCACGAAGGCGGTTCCTCCGGAGTGAGGCTTGGTCATTGCACTACGACTGAGTTGACCTCTGCGATTATTCCTAATGTGAATAACTCGTGCGTGTAATTTTTGGTAGCCGGGAATGGCGTTCGCGCCGTCCCGACGTTAAATAATAAATGACAGAAAATAGTAATTAGTAAAATAGACTAAGTAGTTGTAGAGTGTACTAATATCGGTATTGACCGGAAGGTATAAGCACAGTTTCTACTATTGGTGTTTTAAAAGCCATAAGTGGTGTTTTTGTACCCTGAAGCTATAAGAACTTTGTACATAAATCAGAGTAGACTAAACATTGAGCTAAAGCACTCAGGCTGCGTTCTTAGAAATCGAAGTAGTTAAGCGAAATTATTAAATTTGCCCATGCGGTACAACAATAAGGGCCTACGTTCTTGAAGCCCAAGATTGGATGCCGAGGTCAATTCCTCAGCTATTACCCAAACCTAACCTAACTTTGTGCAAGTGTCTATTAATCCGTTCAGAGGGTAGACGTCACACGTTATTAGTGGCTCTTATTACACTTTATTGAAATGCATTAACGCCCGCAGGCCTTCAAATCTACCATTGTCGTAGGCCTAATTATACAATTTTAATACAAGTTGCTTCATATAATTGCAATAAGGCCAGTTCGGCGTTGGTTCAAAAAACGTAACAAAATTGTATTAAATTTCATAGTGTGGCATCTTTTATGTGACTAAGGCCCGATTTCTCATGTTGCTTATAACTTAAAAGTCTACTTTATCGTCAGAATTCGTTTTCTCATGTTAATTATAAGAAAATCTTGCTTACAAGGTGGTTCATCCTCATGATAATCTTACAATGTAGATTGTAAGTTCAGGGTTGCCATATGATTATTTCTTTCAGGTGGTAACGCCGTTATTGAACCGTGCGGTTGCTGTCAAAATTAAATTAAGCAAAATAAAGATTTGAGAGCAAGAACTGTTGGTATGCAATGGCTTCGCATAATCGTTCAAAAGCCATTTTGAGAAGTGACACCGCCAACTGTCAAAAATTATCACAAGTATGGCAACCTCGAAGCAGGCCTGCCAACTTGTTTTGACCAATTTTGCCAGATTTTATTAAAATGTTGCCAGATCTGCCTACTAATGTTATCATGAACATGAGAAAACGAAGCTGCCTACAAGCTGCTTGTAAATTTATCGTCACGATAGCTATAAGTAACTTTGAAAGCAACATGAGAAATCGGGCCTAAATATACTTTTCAATGCTGTTATTATAATAAGGTTAGAGAGTAGGATAAGTTTGGGGCTATAAATTTGATTAAAATCAATGGAATGTCAGATTTTTATACAAATATCTGTCTTAATTCAGCCAAAAATATGAGCTAGTAAAACTGATTGACAGTTTATGCCAGCAACTCATCAAGAATCCAATATTATAGTTATTTTATATTGATTTTTTACTTTCCCTTTCCTTCGCTTATTTTTTTACTCTTCTTCAAAGTCTACTACGAATTTTTGTAACTCCTCTCCGTCTAGCCGAAAGCTGGACAAAAAGCTATGGTAGACATGAAATCCGCTTAATTTCTGTGAAATTTCACTGGTTGCCTGTGGTTACGGCTTTTGGGTAGTTGTTCCACTGGCCTTGCTCATCCCATCTAATGATTGCGACGCACTTGCAGCCTAAATTGAAGAGGGTTGAGGATGCGCTGGGATTTGCAAGACGACGACGGCACAACCCTTTGAGGTTAGAGGGATGCAGTTGATATGGTGATGCTGCTGCTACCCCTTTTGGTTAATACCCATAATACCCATGGTTACCAGTTAATTTATAGAGCTTACCAGATACAGCTACAGATGCGTTTTGCAATTTTCATTTCGTTAAGTAATGTGATCAGTTGAGGGTGTCTCTAAAGGAACCCTCTTTAAAATGTAGGTCAATTTGAGAAGTCCACTGAAATCAATTTCACTCTGGCAACAAGTCAGAGGAAACTTTCCGCTTTTCCATCTTTTCATTTCTTTACCTTTATCAGTGCTATAAAAATCTTATCACTTTCAAATAGAAGAAATAATCAGTAGACAGACAGACTCACTCTGGGTCCGCCGTCAGTGATGTAGTCAGGCAGAAAGATACACATGGCCAATGGTGTTGACACTCCGCTCCCCCTTCCGCTGTCAATGCCCTTCCGTTTCGCAGCCAAACATTATTAACAACAACAAGCCATGGTGCGAGAGGAAGGACAGCCCTGAGGTTCGGCTACAATAACAGACAGTATTGAGTATTGTGCTACTATAGAGGGCTGGAACAACAACAGCAACTGGAGTAACAACATCGACATCAACATCAACACCGACATCCACATCGACATCAACGTCAACGTGCTCGTCATCACATTGTATAAATATCCTCGAGCACGTATATTTCATGGAGACACGTGCTGCATATTTGCGGGTTGCTTCAAATCTTCAGAGATTAATGCACGCATTAGTAGATTTAATGCATATTACGTTGTCCTCACGTCGTCCTTGTTGTCCTTGTTCCCTTCGACACACACACACACACACGCACACACAGATACATTCACGTTGTTAGTGCTCGTATTGGTATTGGTATTTCTATGGCTGCCGTTGCCTTGGCTGCCCTCAGCGCCATTGTAGTCGACACAATTGAGACATTCTGGGGAATACCCAAGCTTCATTTGCTCAGCTCAGCTATCACCCCACCCCTTCACCTCACCCGGCACCCTACCTCTAAATAGTAGGTAGTTAGAAGTGGCATCGATATGCTTGCCTTACATTGGTTTATATGGTAAGTAGTTGGTACCTTACGTTTAGTAAGCCCAATTAGCATTTCAAACTAGACAATAGCTTGAGGAGACACATAGTCTTACTGCTACGATGTGTGTAGTACCTCATCAACCCTAAATTATGATTTCCAAAACAAATTCCACATTTCTTTTCATTTAAATATACTCTAAGCACTTTTAATGTTTATTCAGTTGCTCTTCCCTTTGGCTTTGCTTTGAATTTCAATATATTTCATGGTTTTCAATCAATTTCATGGGGGGTGGCAAGCCAACTCCCCGAGGACTTGTCAAGAGTATCGCAAACACAAGTTCATCATCATCAACATCAGTATGATGAACATAATCATAATCAGAGGACGACAGTCCATCATTATGCCAGGCACTTTCCAGGTTTTGCCCAGCTGAGGAAACCCAATGAATCTCCAAGAATTCAGCAATGAACAGCAACTTTTTCTGCAATCTGCACTTATTTTTGTCTGTGGAAAAGTTTTGGGAAAAGCGGATTAATTTATAAAGCAGCTGACGCTTTTTGTTTCTTCTTTTGCCAGAAGTACTGTAGTATTGCCAGTGTCTTAGGATTATGAATACCAAAAACTACAGCTGCACTTCTTTCAACTCTCTGCCTCTATATGTAAATATATCTGTATCTTCATCTGTAGCTGTATGAGAGTTTGTTGTGCTGTAGTTAAACATACCAAATGGTTGCTTCACAGTTACTAGTTTTTGTGGCAAAAGAGCCAAATGTTGGAAGGAGTGTGTGACAGTCGAAAGTGCCCGACTAGGGATACTCCAGTGGCAGAACTAAGAGTTGACTAACTTTACTTTACTCTACTTAACTTTAATTTGAATTTAAATGTCTCTGTCGACTTCATTTAGTTGGAAGTTAAAAGAAATACAATACCTTTTCGGAAACACACTTTTATCTATTCAAAGTGTTGCACTGTTATTGCTACTCAAGTGGTCTAATAAACTACCATTTTTGTACAGTTTATATACCCACTTTTACTTTTAAACTAGCTATAATTCCAGCTAGCTCACAATCTAGCCCGCATTTTGCATTTTAAAAACGCCAGATCTAGTGGGAAAATAGCTAAATTGGCAGCAGTACACATACGAGTATTTTGTGCCTTTCGCAATAATTCTCAACTGGTTCTGGCGTTCAGGCAATGGAGTGGAGTGAGTTTCCCGTTGATAGTTATCGCTTCTCGGCCTTATGGCTAAGATCAAAGTGTAGTATCTGTTCTTATCAGCTTAACATCTGATAGTTTCTCCATTGGAGAACAACAAATGTTAAACTGATTTTTGGAAGTAGACGGAGTGCTAGGAGCTTGCTCCACCTCTGTCGCGGGTTGGCCCGGTATTCAGTGCTGCAAAATCTACGTATTTTTACGTAGATCTACGTATTTTCAGCCCCGATCTACGTATCTACGTATAGAGCTCCCAAATCTACGTATTTTTTTTAAATTGTACAAAAAAAAATTTTAGCAAATTTTTTTTAGATATAAACAAGAATTTAAATGTTTAATTTAAAAGTAAACGAGTAATTTGCAATTTACCAACACTAACAGTGTGCTAGCAGCAGGCTTTAGTCAAGATGTTGCCTAATGTTGCCAGAAAGAACAGGCTGGCAACGATATTCATTATTCTCAGCTGTGCAAGAAATTAATACGCAACATACCATCGATTACACAAGCTGCACTTTCATTTTCAGGTAACTACTTTAAAATTTATTGTTTTATATAACCTCTAATAAACATGCATTTTCATGACAGGACTGTGCACGCGAAATTTCACTGAGCTCGACAGGGAGTGGCGTATCTTACGGAATACAGATCTGCCCTTTAATGGGGAAGATGCTAAGGAAGTAGAGATTTGGGCGTATATTGCAAATATTAAAAAAGGCGATGGTTCCCTTCTTTTTCCTTTTTTGTCAGAGTTTAGCAGCGCAAATGTTGAAAGAATTTTTTCTGAGATAACTTTAATTAAAACGAATAAAAGGAATTGTTTAGGCACAGAAACCCTAAAAGGATTATTATTCACAAAAGACCATTTAAAGCAAATATCATCTGAGCCATCGAAAGAGCACCTAAGCTATTTTAATAAAAATATTCACTCCTAAATATTAAAAAAAATGTTAATTTTATTAATAAAAACTTATATGTAAACAAATATGGCATATATATAATTAAAATACCCTTTATAATTGGCTTTGTTTGACTTTAAAAAAAATACGTAGATCTACGTATTTGACCAAATTTTGGCTACGTAAAAATACGTAGATTTTTAGTTCAAGCTACGTATAAAAAAAAATTTCATTTTGCAGCACTGCCGGTATTGCAGTACCACCGGGACTCGGCCCAATAATACAATAAATTTTAATTGCTTAAGAAAGAAATGGTAAATGTGTTTGGAATCAAACGAAAATTAAGTTCATAAAGCGTGGGAACTGTTGACCACCAAAAAACTGTTTGGTTGTTGGAACAAGTTCTTCAAATTGTTCACGAAGTATTTTATGAACCAATGGCCGTTCATATAAACTTGTGAAAGGGAGCGTGCTTGATAGGAAGAGAAAAGTCTAAAGTTTTTGGTTATTTCTTTCATGTTTGAACGAATTTTTAACTAGGTGGGTGTACGTACAAACTATTCACATATCCATATACACCTGTACATCTGACTACTTATCAATCTATTATTCTATCTTTATATACATCTGTCTACCAATTTATAGATTTATATAATGTTCTATTACTCTTCCTCTATCTTATCACAAGTTTACATTAATTAAAAAATTAATTTATTCTTATATTTTAATCAATTCTTACAGCTGCGGGTCGAGCACCACCTGAGCCCTACTATGGCCGTTACATTGGACAATTTACGAATTTTGCGCATGGCATTAAGGTGGGTCGTGGCATCGATATGAAAGATATAAACATAAACATCTCTCAACTGAAATCATGTATTCCAACAGGGTTCCATCTATGCCGTAGATGAGTCCACGCTGTTTGTGAAATCCTTTGCCTACGATGGCACCGGACCGGATGCCTTCTTCTGGGTGGGCAAGACGCCACGTCCATCGCCCGAAGGCTATATTATACCATATCCGGAGGAGTACAACGGACCGTACGTACATTATTAATGCATTGCAAATTGTTGAAGAAAATTTTTGATTTGAGATTTTCGATTCGGCTTTCGGCTTTCGGTTATACTCATGGCAATAGGCGGCATTTCGGCCACTCAAGCGCAACGGCATCCATTTCCTAGCACGTAGTCAGTGAGTGTGCGAGTGTGTGTGTGAGTGTGTCAGTGTGTGTGTGTGTGCCATGTATCCTTGCAGATTTTACGTTACGCACGGTTGACAATGAAACCACTTTTAAAAATTAAAAAACATTTTTCATCTTGGCTGCCATTTGCGAAGTCGCCTTCGTTCCGTTCGTTTAATGCTGTATTGTGGTCGTTGTTGTTGCTGTTGTGGTTGCTGCTGCTGCTACTGCTGCTGCTGCTGCTGCTGTTGTCGCTTCGTTGCCTTCTAATGCGAAAAACTCATTTATTTCTTTGCGTTAGATCTGCGGTCATATGTATGAGCATAGTACATATATGTCAGGATACACTACACACTTACATGTGTACACTGTTAAAAAAAAAAGAAAGTAATTTGATATATGTGTTCCATAGTTGATTTTAAAGTTAATGTGTATCAATATTACTTTTTATTTTCCTTTTATGCAGCGTTTTTAATTTACTTTAGTAATTTTATTAAATATAAAAATCTATAGGTACACTCAAAAAAAAAACGAGCTAAAATGAAGAAATTTGGTCATAAAATCAAGACCATTTGGTGACGAAAGTAGCGTAATCTCTATGCAATCTTGATTTTAGATTTCCAAGCTCAAAACAAGATTTTTTTTAATTAAGCCTGAAAAATCTATATTTAAGATTTATTGGTTCTATTTCAAGATTTTATAGAGATTACTTCAAGTATGAACCAGCTTAAAATAAGATGCTAAAAAATCTAAAATCACGACCATAATCTCAAATTTAGATTTAAAAAAATCTTAAATCAAGATTTTTTCCTCTCAGTACAAGAATAAATAAAGCTTAATAGAAGACATTAAAATCTGGTTTCAAGACGTCAAATAATCTTGATTTAAGATTTTTAAAATCTTATTAAGATCTTATAAAATCTTCTTTTTCTGAATTTCGGGTTTAATAAAATGCAGTTTCAAATGTTATAATTTTTATTTTATTTTAGCATATTAAAATATTATATTTTTCATTTAAAGCCATTTTGCTCGTACATATGTTTTTCCATTATTCAGGGGATATAAATGTAATGGTGGGCTTGTAAATTCAGATATTTTCTTTATACATATCAATTTTCTTTTTTGACCGATTTCATATGATTGAAAATGCTTATCAAATAACTTAACTTCTATTGGATAACATTGTATATATACATTATTATTTAAAACTAAAAATACATTGATTTTGTATAATTCAAAGTTTTTTACATTTATAGCTAAGTAATAATTACTTTTATATCGTGTTCCCTTAAAAACTATTTCATCATATATTTCAGCATTTTTGAATTCATTTTCTAAATTTAATATTTTAGTTGTTTCAATTTTTTTTGAAACAAAACTAAGCCTAGGTTCAAAAGAATTTTTGTTCTCCATTAAAAAATTTGAAAATTTTAAACTTGTTTTAATTGCTAATGAATATGCAGGATTTTTTCTGCTTGTTATGTTGTTAAAATATGCTTTGGCTTGTTTATGTTTTGCCTCGAATCGCATGCACCATAAATATTTTAACGGACCACATTTTTTTATTGCACTTACATAATGAACTAAAAAATGATGTTTTGGCTTTAATGCTCCGAATATTTCTATGTATGATGTATGATGATCTGTTATTAATGACTTCAATAAATCCAAATCTTCCATTGAATAGTTGTTTTTTAGGAGCATATCTATAATTTCTATTAGTAATATTAAAATTTTCCAATACCTATTATTTACATTAACAAGATCTCCTACCATTAATGGCAAAAAATGAACGAAACTAGAAACTTCACTGGCGGTCATTTTTAAACTACATTTTTTTAACCTTTCTATATTTAATGGTATTGAAATATTTCCACTTTCTGTCTCACCAAAACAAAACATTTTCTTCCTACTATTTACATCATTTAAAGTTATAACATTATCATTTATTAACCCAACTATAATATTGCACACATCGTAAACGCAGATGCCTTCAAAAACATCGTGCATTAAATCGAAATAAAAATTATCTTCTACCTTAAAATAAGTTAACTTATTAAAAATACAATCTTCTTTTATTCCAGTTTCTTTTTCATTATTTTTTCCCAAATCTATATTGTAATTTTCCTTATTTCTTAAAAAATCTGTATGCTCAATTGCATCTTCTTGCATTTGCAGTCTACTTCTAAAGCATGAACGACAAAATCTATTAGACTTAAATGACTGAACAAACCCCATTATGCTATTCACTGCCAAATTATCACCTATAACTAAACCAAGAACAAAATGAACCTTGTGTATGACTCCAACAGTTACAATATCAATACCATTTTCTAATTGTTTTAATACCTTAACTAAATGACACAGGGCGGCTTCATTACCATTAGTTTTCAAATAACTAGATGAAAGAAAAGCGACAGGAAATATATATTCTAACTTAGATAATAAATACTGAGGCATTGTTGGAAAATTTAAATAGCAACCGCAAATTGAAAAGGTATGTGAACCAAGTGCGTTATTAATTTGAAAGTCGTCAAAATAAAGAATGTATGGTATAACTAATTCTGATTTAAATTTGTGTTTTTTAAGCTTAAATATCTCTCCATCCACAAAATTACTAAATGTTTCATTTTCATGTAACTTGTTTGCTTTTTGTAACGTATACTCAAGCAACTTAGGTATTTTAAAAATGGATTTTAAGATAAACTGTATAGGCATAATATGTAAATCAGATGATTTGCAACCTAAAGTAGGATTGCCTTTGAACATGATTTCAGTTATTTTTTTGTTTATTACAACTCTTGTCGGTCTTTCAAATAACTCGTATTCTGTAAGAACTTTTAACAACTTGTGTTCTGATGTTATATCATTAAATGGGTTTTTACAAAATTTGAGCAAGCATTCAAAATCGTGATGAATTTTTTTTTTTGTAATGAAACTTTCTATCTCAGTTGATACAGTTTCATATAAAGAAGAAATCATATTTTGTATCTCAATAGTTTTACATCTAGGCATAAAGTTTTCATTATATAAACTTAAAGTTAATTTTAATGCCTGACGCTTTAATGCGTTTACTTTATCAACAATGTTACAGTCTTTTTTTTCTAAACTTTCTGCCGTTAAAATGTTTGCGTTTTTTTCAGTCGGTTGAAAAAAGTTTTTGTCGAAAGAATTAATATGTTCTGTATTTTTATCGGAAACGTGTACATCTATTTCAGTTGTGTTAACTTCTTCCTTGTGTATTTTTTCCAAGTGTACTCGAAAATTTCTAAAATTTGAAAAATTTTGTTTACATCCGTTTTCCATACATATGATTTTTAAATCTTTTGTTGTCATAAGGTGATATTTTTTAAAATGGGAAACAAGATCACGTGGATCTGAAAATTGTTTAAGACACCGATAGCACGTATACATTTTAACGGTTAAATTTATTTATTATTTAGAAAGTGAATTAATGCTGAAATATTTGCAGATTTACCATCAAAAGGTGTTGTAATGTCAAAAAAATACTGCTGTAAAAACAACCATGGCTGTTGACAAGCTTCAGGGTATTTCAGACTTAAAACTTGAAAAATCTTAAAGCAAACATCTAAACTATCTAAAAATGACTCAAATTTTAACAATATGTTATCAAAGTAGATATAAAATTTTTTTATATCCAAATCGGTCGCTCCCTCCACAATGAGAAATGGCTGTATTGTGAGGCCTGCAGAATAATATTTTTTTGTGATGCCTTCAATTTTCCGTTTGTAATCATTTAGGGACACCAGACGTAGTACAAAAGATTCTTGGCAGTCCACAATTGTTGCCTTTTTATTGCGGCGTCCATATGCGTCTTTGAACCTGGCAGATGATGGAAGGATTGAAGCAAGCAATATAGTAAACATATAATCCTGTACGTCTGTTAAAAGAAAATAAAAATTTTAAATTAGTAAATTACAACAATAAATAATTAAAATTAAACTAATTCAGCTTTGAAAACTAAAGCGTAAATATAAAACGAAATATAAAACATAAAATCTTACCTTTGTCAGGTGACAACTTTGCATTTATAAATTGTTGCTTGCAGAGCTCATTACAAATGTTGCGCTCATAATGCTCTGCTATATAATTTTTAAATTCGTTCCACTTTAAATGCAATAAGTTGGTTTTACCAGGGTGCAAGAAATCAAAATCTATTTGTATCTGCAATAATAGAATTACGTTTTATTGAAACTTATGAAAAAAGTGTATGTTCCAGGTATTTAAACTCTTACCAAATCCGCAGCTCTGGAATCAGACAGTTTAGGCCAATTTTTAAGAAATTCTAAACTATCCAAAGTTTTCAATTCATTAAAACGCAATAGATAGGTTTTCTTCCATTTATCTTTCACGTCTGCCCAATCAGAACAGTCTCTGATAAGAGACTGTTTTAGCGCAGCAGCAACTGAATCATCTGTTTCTTCTGAATCATTTTCTGGTTCTAAAAGTGGAACGCTTGACAGCCGATACTTTGCAGTTTTGCTCCTTTTATTCTTATATTTTGAAAATAACTTTCCACTCGGATTTGCTTTTTTTTGTCGCGGAATGTAGTAATATTCCTGTAAACAATTTGCTTATATTTTTTTTTCTTAGCGTAAACAAATAATAAATTATTACCTTCAAATCATTTTCGCTTGGGAACAAAATGCATATTTCATTTACAATGTCAACAAAATCTTTCGGTTGCAAATTAAGATTTTTGCACACTGTCTCCTCCACAATTATTCGAATTAATTCGTTGCGATGATAATTCGTCAACGTATTTTTTTCAGCTCCATATGATATTAAAGATTTTCCACTGCTCGTCTCATTTAACAATGTAAGGACGCTCTTAAATACATAATAAATATAAATATGGAAAAATTTAAATTGTAATACAAAAGAAGATTATGAATTTTGCGGAAATTACCTTCTTCAAACCACTGCTACCAAAATTATCTGATGTTGAAGTTGATTTATCATCCTCTATTCCAAACTATAATTTAAAAAAATAACCACATGCAAAAACACAAGAAAAAGTTTTTTATATTAACATATTAATATTAAAATGAACAGATATCTGGATTCAATATTTACCTCCTTTTTCTTCCACTCAGCCAATTTCTGTCGGAACTCTGCACGTAGTCCCAAAGGTGGAATAGCCTCCTTTAGGTCTTCATCACATAAATATCGCAAGCTTTTATATGTTACTTGTGCGGCTAAAATGAAGCATTAAATTAATTATGGTAACATTGATTTGGCTGTTAACTTCGAAACATTTCTCAACATAACACAAAAGAAAATTTGGTGCCTGCATATGTATGTATGTGTAGTCCTTCTTATTTTGCTTCGGCAACTAGCCCGTTTTGAATTTGTATGTATATGATATTCGTAAAAAAAATATACATACATACACATGCATACTTACACATGCAAACATACATATGCATACACCAGTGGTGCTGAAAACTCATAATTCGTATCACAGGTGCGCTTTAACACATACAGTAGAATTTCTCACATGTATAGGCGTCATGCTTCGTTACGAATGCTCGCGTTCGGCCATTTTATTTTCACAGCGCGTGCTGTGCTGCTACGTACACAAGCACACTGTTTGATAGTGTGAGTTAGGGCACCACTGGCATACACATACACATACACAGGCACACATAATTAAAATTTGCAGAATTTTACTTTTATTGTTATTTACTTTATTTGTTTAGTTTTATGCACAGTTAATTTCACTTTAACAGTTATTGTTCTTTTTTCACACACATTTTTATTCTTACGCGTATGTAAACGATTTTTTTATACGCGAAAGCAGTGATTTAAAAAATTTCACCTATTTTTATATTAATGTAAATGTGTTTTATATTTTGTAACCGTTACTGTTTTTATTAATTTATGTATTACACTTACTCTTTAAAAACTCGCCAACACTTTCCAAATCAAACACAATCAACAAATTGTTTAATTTGTCTTCGTCCATTTGGCTTTCCATTTCGCAGAACATAACCTCACAGCAAGCAACAGCGAATTAGTGCTTTGTAATGAATTTCGGTCAAAGCAACCGTGGAAGTAAAAGCGAGATGTCACGATAGTTCAGCTGACTTCGCTTGGGTGTGCGAATGAGACGAACATTTTGACACAAAGAAGTTCTAATAAGAAGATTTTTAAATCTTGAATATGACATTCGAATTCTTATTATTAGATTTAATGGTTATTTTTCAAGCTTTTTCGGGATTAAAAATTTAAGATTGCTCAAATTCTTAATTTAAGATTTTAATTTT
>JAWNNL010001313.1:0-19755 GCA_035045005.1 Liodrosophila aerea
TACTTTAAAAAAGTACAAAGGGTCTATTAGGTTTGTGCAAATGACATTTGTGTGTAACAGGCAGAAGGAGGCGTGTCAGACCCCACAAAGTATATATATTCTTGATCAGGACGACGAGCTGAGTCGATATAGCCCTGTCTGTCTGTCCGTCTGTCTGTATGAACACCTATATCTCGGAGCTCTAAGAGCTAGAGACTTAACTTTTTTAGGTTTGTGTATTGCATAGGCAGGTCAAGTTTATTTCAAATGTTTGAAAAGTCATCCCCCTCCCCCTCAAATTCGCAAAAATATTCCCAGCATGTACAGTTATAGAGTCACTGTGTTCCTTTATTGCATGAATAAAGCTTTAGGTGCTTTAAATGTTTGGTGCGATTTGCAGCCCAATCGGATAATAAACACCAGAGATATTGGACAAACAATTTTCTGTTTCCAAAGTACAGGGTCTCCCACTGTCGGTTGCGTCCGACTGTAGCTTTCCCTACTTTTTCAATTTAAAATAATAATTTTACAAATATATAAACATAAATTCAAATAAATTCAGTTTGATATATTTATGTTATAGTGCAATATCTATATCAATCATGATCTATTCGCATTATATCGCAGCAAATGTTTTTCCATAATTCTCTTTAGTTTTCTAATATATGATTGAAATTTTCGAACATTTTCCTATAGAAAACAAACATTTGCCAAGGCTAAACATTATTGAAATTGATTTCAATTTGCATGTCGAATAATTGCCCTATATCGGGGGATACGGGTATGAGATCACATATTGATTTACTGCAAAATATAAAAATAATTCGACTGTTATATACAGTGCGTTTCATAATCATAAGACACTTAACTTATATTTGGTGATTAAACCTTTCTAAAAATCTTGTTTCGTTATCATAAATAAGATGAAACATTTTATTGAATTTTTTTTATATTTAGTATATTTATCTAGACTTTTGAGAACCTCTACCAATCGGTTTGGCAAGAATCCTATTAATTTTATTTTAATAAATTCTAAAGTGTCTTATGATTATGAAACGCACTGTATTTAAGCAATTAGTTCAATTGAGGTTAGTATATTTCTTGTACCTTTATTTTGTTTCCCGTAATGCGTTGTTGGGGAAATTTATAATCCCCGATACTAGATGCATTTTTCCAAGCAGAATTTATGATCGTGAAATCGAGCAAATAAGATTTCGTTGTTCCTTTCTTTGTAAACAAACTAATTAATATTTATAATCGCCGGCAATGGTAGAAATTATAAGAAGTAGCCGCAGAAGAAGAAGAAGGGGCGGAGAATGCGAATGCGAATGGGAGAACAACAATAACAAAGTGTAGAGTCACCTGTTTTGGCGAAAGGCAAAAAACACAACACCAAATAACAAAAATAACAAAACCCATCGACAAAAACAATCAAAACAATCGCGCATACTCAATTCGCCATAGTTTTTTTCTCTGTATAGTTTTTTTGTTATTATTTTTTATTGTGTTCCCTATTTTGTGTTATTTTCGTGCGAATAGATGGACATTTGTTTTTGTTTTGGCCAACGTTGAAGTAGTGCGAATTTGAAGGCTTCAGACATTTGTCAATCAGTGCGATAAGCAGGCGCAACAATAACAAGACTAGCAGGACAGCTACAGTCGGAAGTAGTCGACATAGGAATGGGCTACGGTAGATAGAAGAGTATAACTACAATAACTCTTATGTTTTTTTTATGAGTTCTTTATGGAATATTCAGGCCTGTTCCCATTTTCGAATTCGTTGAATCGATTAACGTTTTGAAAATATTCGATGTATCGTTTTCGAGAAATTAAAATGTTTATTGTACTTACACACGAAGCTAATATACTATATTTCGAAATGGACCAAATATGAAGCAAATCGAAAGCGATGAATTGAAATTTGGAACCGCATTTCTTTTAAAAAGTAAATCGATTGAACGAATTCGAAAATGGGAACAGGCCTGATTAAGCATATATTTATAGAGTATTCCGGTATTCGAGTTGCTTCAAAATTAAGCTCATGATTTATTTAGTTAAAGAGTATTAAGTTATCGGACTGCTAGTCGAACTCTTTTAAAACTTATATTAGGTATTTGATATTTTATTATCTTATATATTTTATATTTTTTTATTTATATAATATCAACTAAGTGCAGTTGATGTAAAATTAAAATAAAATTAAAAATTAAAATTAAATTAAATATTAAAAATATTTTAACATAAAATTTAAAAAAATTAAAGTTCAAAGTGAACGAAATTAAAATTAAAATTAATATTCTAGGCACTATTTTATATTTATATTATTTTATTTTATATTTATATTATTTATTTTTATATATTTTTATTATATTATTTTTATACCTATATCCTTGCTTTTGTTTTATATCTCTCAACTTTTGTTGGTTTCTATGCCTAAGATTTTTAGTGATAAATAAAAAACTTGCACTATAAATAACTAGCATCTAGTTCTATTAGTTGTTAATGCCATAATCAAGCCTTTGGTTTCGAGTTGAGTTTTTTCTTGCTGTGCTTTCCATTTCCACCTGCCTTCTGGCCCCCTAGAGACACCTGAGCAGCTGTGCCACACATCACTTGCAAATGAGTTCATCAATCATATCACATAGTGTGTGTGCCATATAGTAGCATAGACAACGCCCAGGGTTTGGCATTTCATTACACATTATAATAGTGGTATATAATCAGCTTAGCATACGGTTCCGGCTTAGTATGGGTATATATACTATATACTATATATGTACATATGTACTATGTATACTCGTATAACGGCTGCATTGGCATTTGGCATTGCAAGTGCAAATTAGCATCGCAGCTAAGATTTCTATTACATATTGGAAACTAGAATCTCTATCGGAAATATGTGGAAGACTTCTAAAGTATCCTTATAGTTTATACAGCTCTCAATCTCTGCTATAATACAGTGCGTTTCATAGTTATAAGACACTTTAGAATTATGTAGTTAAATTTAAGTTAATAGGATTCATGCAAAAACGATTGGCAGAGGTTCTCAAAAGTCGAGGACGATATACAATATATAAAAAAAAATTTTAAAAAATATTTCATCAAACGGTTCTTGTTTAAATGATGATTAAGCTTTAATCACCAGATATAATAATATAAGTGTCTTATGATTATGAAACGCACTGTAGGTTTTCAATTGTAATGAGTGGAAATTTCTATCGACTCTAAGTCAATTTTAATGTTAGAATGTATGTATGTATGTAGTATGTATGCACACATTAACTGACTACATATTATTACTCTGAAATGAACTGTTTCAAGCCAAGTCATAAGTGAATAGCCGTTAAGTAGAATCGAGTTTATGGACTGCAAAAGTGGTCCCAACGGCCTTGCGAGTGGTTCTAATCATAAAGAGAATTTGCATATGCATAGATATACCAGAGACCGAGTGTAACTAATGTAAACTTTACTTTATTGCTCTATTGCAGTTACTGTAACAACAACAATAGCAACAACAACAACAACCGCAGCAGCAGCAGCAGCAGTTGCAGCGCAGTCGCAGCGCAGCGCATGCGCGCCAGGCGCCACTGAAAGAAGGGAAAGAAGTAGAAGTAGAAGGAACACTCACTTGTCATTGGAAAGTAAGCACTCTGGATCTCTTTGGCATCATGACTGAGAATCAGTTGTACCCCATGTCGTCGGAGTTCTTCGACAGCGGCTCGAACAGCAGCAGCAACCCGTTGAAGTACGAGCTCTACGCGCTGTCCACGCCCACACTGAGCATCAACACGGGCGGCAGTTACAACAACAGCAGCAGCAACAACAGCAGCAGCAACAACAACAACAATAGCAACAGTAATAATAACAATAATCTAAATAGTTCAACAAGTGCCATTGGCGCTGCTGGTGTCATGCTTAGCACCACGGCAATCAGTATACCCCGCAGCAATCAGAGCCATAACCATCCCCATCACCATCACCACCATCAGCAGCAGCAGCAGTATAACCATCATCACCACCATCACCCATATCAGCAGCAGCAGCAGCAGCAGCTGGCTGAGACGCCAACCACACTACTGAGTCCATCAACAACACCACGGCAACAGCATCTGCAACAGTTGCCCAGCATGTCGTCACAGCAGCAACAGTTGCAGCAACAGCAACCCCTGCAGCTGGGCGAGCTGTCTGACTATGGACTGGACGCATTGGATGCCGCCTCGCTGTCACCCACACTGCTGCAGGATGTCAGCCTCAGTGCTGCCTCGCCCCTCAGCAACACACTGTACAGCAGCAGCGCTGGCACTGCTGGCGGCGGCACATCGACAACAGATGGTACACCCGGCTACTATACGCCGGATCTGAGTGTCAGCATCAATCTGAACACGGTGCATGAGCAGGCGCTGCTCCACGAGGTGGTCAACGGGAGTGCTCTGCTCTACGAGATGGCGCCCAATTCGAATACCATGTGGAGTGATATTAGCAGCGCCATTGTACATACCAAAAACGAGCCATTCAACCTGGACGATGACTACATCTTTCCCAACGACAAGGCCGAGATCCAGGCGGGTGAACTGGCCGATCTGAATGGTGGCGATTTCCTCGATGTGATCGGCACCATTGAGGATCTGTTGCCCACCGCGAATGTTAATCAGAATGTCAACTTTTTGCTCTCACCACAATCCCACACATCCGACTCGCTGCCAATGGAACTGCTGCAGCAGCAACAGCAGCAGCTGCAAACGTTGCTCACACAGCAGCAGCAGCAACAGCCATCGCCATCGGATAACTTTGAGCTGTTCCATAGCACACCGCAGAAGCCGAATGCCTCGCAGCTCAGTTCCAGCTTCTCGCCAGGCAGTCAGGCCTCACAGTCACCGCTCACTCCGCCACCACCATCGTCATCGCATGGTGCACGCTCGCCGTATCAGCTGGTCAAGTCACGCAACATGCAGGAGCTGCTCAAGAAGGGCATTGCCATGTGCTCGCCCCCGGAACGTTCACACTCCATGTTGAGTCAGTCGGCGGCACTCAGTCCGGGTGGCAGCAGCAGTGGCTTTGGCAGTGCCAATAGCACCACAGGCAATGCCAGTGGTCAGGTCATCATAACGGCTGGCGCGGCGGGCAGTGTACGCAAATCGATGGGAGGGTATCAGGGCGCCGTGGAGAGCTCACAATTGTCACGTCTGTCGTCGTCGGCACCGACGCATCTGGGCCTGGAGCATATATGGATGCGACGCGAGCCACGACAGCATTTATTGTCCACCGGCTCGCTGGCCGAGGCCGAGAGCTTCTCCTCGTTGAGCACTGGCAGTGTTCTCTCACCGGATGGCATTGATTTCTCGCAGGATGACGATGACGATGCCTCCAGTGAGAATAGTGATAACTACGATGACTTTAGCAGTGACAATGGTAAGTCGATTAGATCAGCAGCCCAGCTTAACATCCGACTCATTTACAACTATTTACAGGTGGCTCTGGGGATGAGGATGAGACACGCACCTCCACACCGAATCAACTGGGCGGCAGCAAGGGTAAGGAGCGCTTTTTCTGGCAATACAATGTACAGGCCAAGGGACCCAAGGGCAAGCGTTTGGTCTTCCAATCGAAGCTCGAGGATCCGCATGTGCTCAACGAGGTCTCCGACCCGGTATTCAGTCCCACCTGCTCCGTACGTGGCATCAAGGTGTACAAGGTGAGTTCGCTTAGCACTTGCTATGGAAGCATTCTCTAACGCTCTTCCTCTGGTTTCCCCCGTCTGCAGCACAGTGGCAAAGCACGCAAGGGCGATGGCAATGACCTGACACCGAATGCACGTAAATTGCACAACATTGGCAAGGAGCTGGACAAGCTGAGTCGCACCATCAACGACATGACACCCGTGTCGGAGTTGCCCTTCAATGTGCGCCCCAAGTCGCGCAAGGAGAAGAACAAGCTGGCCTCGCGCGCCTGTCGACTGAAGAAGAAGGCCCAGCACGAGGCCAACAAGATCAAGCTCTATGGCCTGGAGATTGAGCACAGTAAGAATTACATTTTAAACCACATTTTGTGCATTTAATAACATATGTAATTTGTGTCATTTACAGAGCGTCTAATCAATGGCATTGCTGAGCTGAAGCAGGCGCTGGCCATTAAGCATCGCACAAAGAGTCAGGGTGAGTCCACCGAGGAGGTGGATCAGCAGATACAACGCATTTATACAGTGGCTACATGTGAGTGTCTGCCATATAATAAGCGTGAATAGTTGAGTAATATTTCTATATGAATTCCAGCTGGCATACGCATTGCGGGCGGCTCAACGGATTTCGTGAATAAAGTTTTGGAGAATATGCGCGGCGGCATGCCCAACGGCGGACTGGAGGATCTACGCAAGTCATAGAGACCCAGCAGCCTCCCCAAACCAAATAGAACGTACCGCCCACAGCCCTAGTTGTAAGACGAGACGCCAGCCACAAAACATAAATAAATAGAAGCAAACCAAACTAAATAGACAGTGATAACAGCTGATAACAGCATGTGAGAGAAAATGTTTAGTTAGAGAGCGCGCGCAAGAGAGTTGTAACTGTGATTTCAAGAGCCTGGCGTTGAAAATTCCCCGAAAAAATTAAGAAAATAAATTACTATTTTAAAAATGTAAAATCAAACGAAATGAAACGAAACAAAATGTAAAGAAAGAGGCAACAAACACACACACAAAACACACATTTAAATTTTAACACTACGAAATTTTGTCTAGCGATTAAGCATGTTTTTGTTAAGCATAAGAGAGGAAACAGAAAGTGAAAGCAACTAGGATTTAGCTACCAGTTTTACCTGCTTACCAACTAAGTTAACCATTGGACATTTTGTTTAAACAATTGAACTGCAAAGCGAAAGGAAACGAAACACATACATACATACATATATACAGCTGCGATTTATTTGTTTAAGTTTTGCGAAATGCATTAATATTTGGTTCAATGTTTGAATGTTAAGTTTATGTAGTCTTTTAGTATGAATACAATGCGAAGAGCTTTTACTTTTACTTTTAATGATTTACCAACAACATTTTACATTTTTCACTATGTTTGTTGCAAAGTTGAATTGGAATTAAGCATAAGCATTAAGCATGTAAACACTTTGGAACTAGGTTGTCGGTTTTTAAGTTTCTGTTTATTTCTTACACAAGATATATATATAATCTATATATACACAATATGCTATACATATATGCGTGGTGATATAATTTTAATTTGATTCTTTGTATGCTTTCATTTCGTTGTATGGATCATACCGTTCGGGTTATACTATCTTATATCGTTTACACTTTAAGTTTATCTATTATGCTTACGCTATATTATGTACTATTAAACCTTATATTTGTCAAGTTTCTTTCGCATATGAAATACCTTCAATATAAACCATAATTTATTAACTTTAGGCACACGAGAAACAACAACAACCACGTTTGATTTTCTTCATTTCCTAACTTTAGTTATCGTTGCGCTCTTTGAAAATAAGTTGAAATAATCATATAAAAAAAAATCCGCCAAAAAATAAGAAACAAAAAAAAACAACAAACTTAACACACTTTGAGTTTTATTATGTTCATATGCTATCATTTATTATGTTGATGTATCTTTTGATTTAGACAAACATTTTTTGCTCTGCTTCGATGCTAATTTTGTGATATTTCTGTATTTTGTGTTAGGAACTTCATTCAGGGTGTTCCATGGGTCTGTGGATTCGATAGAGTATGCTTAGTTCTGTAGCCTTATAAACAACGCGTTGTGTTCAGTTGATATCAAAAGTTTAACGAGCTGGGAAGAGTTTTCCCGCTTTTCACATGAAAAAAAAAACATTCTAAAGGCAGTTTGATTAAATTAAATCTCTTGGGTTTTCTTCTTTCCCATCGTATTCTAATTAAGTTTCGAAAATGAGAACGAAAATACAAATTACAAAAGTGATTCAAGTTAAAAACTTAGGAACTTAGGCACTCGTATCACACCACACAGAGTTGAGCACGTGACGAAACAAATTGTAGTTCTTAGCTTAGGATTAACAATTGAATTAAAAATATTACAAATACAATTTAATACTAAGAAATTATAATTAACAAATTGAATGCAAAAGAGAGTTGTTTTAGGGTTTTCAAATTCGTGTTTTAGGAGCTATAAATCCATAAGTGATAATGAATATGAATTCAAAATAAAAACTAAAATTAACTTTACATAAATCCCTCATACCCCACACCTACACACACACACACAAAGTACAAGCAAAAGGGCATACTACATACATACATACATACGTACAGTATGTAGTAGAGTTGCTTAGGTTTTAGGGTTGTCATTGTCTAATATTATACTATACTATGCGCATATTAAGTGCGGGACGGCATTGAAGTAAGCACGACAGTTCCTCAATGTTGAATATTGTATGTATGTGCAGTTCTACATACAGACATATATTACGATATACATATACATACATACTATATATATATAATATATTAACGAAACGAATACAAAATATACATACAAACATGATGAAAGCAAACGTTATGGTTTTATGTATTGTAAATGTGTGCTTTAAATAAATGTGCTTCATATTTACCATTTTTTATATACATATATATCGATGCATATATCGATATCAATATCGTTATCGTAATCGTAAACAAAGGATCTAAACTACCTCAGAATTGAAAACAAGTTTCATATGCAGTGAAAATTAAACAGAACAAATATATAGAAATATACAGTTTGTGCTGCTTAAATATTAAATTAAACAAACAAAAAAAATACGTATATATTTGTAGCATTAACCAAGCGAATTACTGTGGGATCTAAAACGTATATAAATATTTATGTATATTGAAAAATCAAGAGCCTGATTCTATTCATATGTCCAGAAACCAGAAACCTAGGTCCTAGTAGCTATGCGAAGCAAACAAATGAAACATAATAAGTTTAACAAATTTACGAATTGAAAAACAAAAGAAGAGAAAAAAAATTGAGCATCTTGCAGTTTCTTGTAGTCTGTTTTAAGGTCAGTTCTTTCAGGCTGCCTGTAGAGGTTATGAGATAACCAAAATCCAAACAAATAAATAATTGTGGTGTCCAAATAAGAAAAAATGATAATGAAAACAAAATCTGTGTTGAAAATTTCAAATTGTCTAAGCCTTATAAGGCAAAATCACATAAAATGAAACATAAGAATTATGTATAAAACCTAATTACTAAAGAGCAGCGAAATTATAATTAAACTAAACTATTCTTCGTAATGTTTAAGAACTCTCTCTATCTCCCTCACACGCAGAGATAACATTTATGCATGTCAAACCAACAATTATGTCTATATATTGAAAAACATACCAAAATACAGCATAAAAACTAAAGTAAAATAAATGGCGAAGAAAGCAACAAAGGAATTCATATGGACTTTTTACTGGTTAAGGGTCAGCAAAAAAATGTGGAACGCTTCACGATTTTGCGTGTCATCCTTGCGCAGGGGCCATGCTAATCTTCTCTGTATCGTTCCAATTTTAGTATATGTTCTGCCGAAGCAAGAACGAATGTAGTACACAAATGAAGCTATTTATATTGCGTGTCGACCAATAAACAAGTTGGGAATTATAAGAAAGTATGAAAATAGCAACGACATCTGTTGTTCATTTTATACCGAGTTTGAGTACTTGCCAAGCAGAGACATAAACCATCATCTAGCGAATACTCCCCAGCCAAGACACAATCCAGTCCGCTTAAGTATGATGTGTCTGCAACAGAAATTGCTGTATACTTATATGTTGGTTTGTGTGTCTTTTTTATTTAATACTATACAAAAAAACAAATGCATACTTCTGGATAAGGAAATGATTATAGTATTACTTCCGTTCGCTTTGTTGTCCATTCGTTTTGCTTATCCATTTCATTGTCGCAATACTGTCGTAGCAGTCAGCTTTCATAATGTATTCAATCCTTAGCTAACGTATGTATGCTGTGCACTGTTAGTGAAGCTGAATGTTATTACACGCGCAGCGTAAACGGCGCTTTGCAGTTCATTTGTTGCGCTGTATCTAATTTTATAAATATAAGTGCATACTATCTAATATAAATAATATTTAAGCAACACAAAATCGATTTAAATAAAGTGGTAATTTTTATAACCATAAATTTTTTACTGACATTCTAGACATGGCGCGCTCTGTTAATTTACATAATTTGAAATGGGCTGCGACTAACTTCGTTCGACGTCCGATGAATTTAACGAGCAGTGTGTTTATTAAAATGAATCTAATTTAATATTCCACTCTAGTGCATAGGATTTGCTTTGCGTTTCAGCTACTTTTTCCCATCAACTGCAACAGTAATTATCCAGTATTCCAAATATATAATCAAGGTATTTATCTTTAGTCGTCGATGCATTTTTAAATAAAAGTTTTTTGGGTGCAAATGATTTGCTGGTGGAATTACTCCTTTTTAAAATATTTTACATTTCAATTGGGGGATTTTGGCTAGCTCGAGGTCCATCTTGTAGCATTAAAATAAAAAACTGGGGTTTTTTTAATTTTTACAGAATTATTTTACATTTCTTTTTATTGCATTTTTTAATGTACTTAAAGGACAACTATACTAAGTCTAATTTAAACAAAAGCCCACATTTAGGCACCATTAATAGTGTTTTTTAATTAAAATAAAAGAGAACAGCATAATTATACAGAATAACAATAATATTAATATGTTTATTGGTTCGTTTTTAATGAAATTGGTTCTTTTTTAATAATTATTAAATTTAAATTATTGAGTTTTCGTATTATTAATATATTAATTATTATTAACTAACATTTTTTCTGCTTAATTTCTATAATTCTTCTTAATTTTTACAATATTTTAATACAATTTTAAAGCATTCTTATATTTTCAAGCTGCAAGAAGAGTAACTGTAGCGACCGTCCGAGACGGAGTTGAAGTTGAAGCTGAAAAAGAATAATGATGATGAATGCTAAAATACGTAAATATCTTTCTTTTGGCCACGCACACACACATAATCACATTTCACTGTCAAAATGTTGCACTTAAGTGTTTGCCGTTGCTGTTAAAGTTGTTGTTGTTGTTTATTGCTGTTCTGCGGCTTTTGAGGTTTTGTTGCGTTTTCTTCAGCACATTTTGTGGCGTTTTTTTGTGTTTTTATTTTCTTATTTTTGGCAACATATGCAAGTAATTTGATTAAATTATATAATTACAGGGCATGCCACAGTCTGCTGCTTGCCACACATGCACACTTACTACTACTTTGCCGGCTGACACTGACGAAGCTCGAAGAGACATGCCACCACTGCCATGGCCAGGCCAGAGTGCCAATGCGTTTTTCCCCCCATTTAGTGGTTTTTGTTTTTTGGCTATAAACCCGCCAAATGTAAGTCTGCTGTATGCGACACTCACTGCAGGCCGGGACTAGTGCAATCTGTATTTCGTATAACAACAAATGACACCAGACACGACCTACATCAGGTGACGTTTTAATGTTGCGCTTAGCACAAAGACACACACACACACACACACTCGCACACACACAGGTCCATGTTCTTCATTGCCCGTTGGGAGGCTTAAACACTGTCATTAGGCTGTGGCTTTGGCTGTAATTTAATTAAAATATAAATACATTAATAAACAAATAAAATAAATGAAGAGGCATAAGGAAATAAAAAAATGATACACCTATTGGTGGGTCCCAGTCCAACTCAAATACCCCATTTACATATCCAGTTTTACGAGCCGCACATTCCCATCGACGCATGTGGGAATGTGACTAGGCCGCTATTAAGAAAGGAATCTTCCTGTGGCATAAGCGTTTATTTTAGATGCGAATCATTGGTTTTATTCATTTTTGGCTTGCATATGCATATTTACATAGATTATTTAGACTCTGGCCTATAGAAAATGCTTAAAACTAATCGTCCAGCTCATCCGGGCTACTCGGCTCCAGCGATGGCTGTTTTTCTTTATTGTTGCCTGGCTGCTTCTCGGCTTGCTGCTGTGGAGCCGCCTGCTCTTTGGCAATGACAGCTTGGACTAGCTCCCGGGTAAATTGCTCCACCAGTCGCATGGACACCGAGTGTGGCAATTCGTTAAGCGAATGCGATACAAATTCGCCAAAGGCTCGAAACTTGGGATATGTTAGAGATATTGCTGTTGCGGCGGCAGCTGTTGCTGCTGTCGATGATGTTGCTGCTGTTGTTATGGGGGGTATTGCTGTTGCTGTGGGGACATTTACACTAGCTGCTGCTATTGGATTTGCCAAATGTTCGCGACGTCTCTTGGCATCGGGTTGATCCGGATCGTAATGATGATCGCGTTTATGTTTGGGCGCCGCCAGACCTCCTGGTCGATGACACATTGCCTCCAGATTGACATTCATATTAGAGCCATTGGCCATGTGGTGCATGTTGCTGCCACCATTCAAATGTTGCTGCTGATCATGTAGCATACCCATTGGTATGCTGCAAGCAAGGAGTACGTATTAGTCGGTTCAATCGCACAGCAAATGACTCCCACTCACCTGAGCACCGTGGTCACGGGCAACTGGCGATCGCAGTCATCGTCGTCAAGTACTTCTTCAGGATCACCACTGCTGTCCACCTCGTGCTTGATGCTCTTGATCTGATCATTGCTCTGGCTGTCGTCGATCACATCGTAGGGCTCCTCATCTTCATCCTCCATCGATTTGGACTGTAGCTTATACGAACGTCTGGTGCGAATGTGTTCAGAGAGAAAGCTTAGATTATCGAACAGAGGCCACTGTGATCCCAATACTGAGGACGTCATCGACAAGTTCTCCATGCGTCGCTTCTCAATGTTGTAACGGTTACGCAGCGTTATCATGCGTTCCCGCAATATGTTGACTATCTCGATCAAATGGAAGCAGTTGGGGATTAATTGCATCTCGATCACGATCTCGATCGCCGCACTTACCGTCGTAGCCCAGTTTGTGTGAGATCTGAAGCCAGAGCTGTGCACCATGCATTTTGTCCTTGAAACGTTTGTTTGATCTATCATAGAGTGCCGGGCGCGACTGATACTCCCGTATGAGGCCCAAGTCGAATTCCCCCGTCTGTGCATAGGAGGCTCGTGGCCGTCCTCGTCCCTTGGGCACTGGCATTAGTGTGGTGCGAAGCAGCGGAGATGAGGCACGCTCCATGCTCTGGTTCTGACCCTGATTCAAAATCGAATTGGTGCTGCTCTGCTCGTTGGGCGGTAGCAGCGACAGCGACTGAGACGGCGACGTCGACGGCGAAGCCAACAACGACGGTTGTGAGTCGTCTAAAATGGTTTCCACATTAATTACTTCCATATTGAGAGAAATTATTTTTTTTATTTTTAGCTTATTCGATTAAGTTTTTTTTAGTGAACAAATTTAAAAATAAATAAATAAACTTCGGTGCCTGCTACAACGTGCCGAAAGCAAATGCGAGGCGTAAAAAAAAACAAATAATAAAACACAAAGCAAAGGTAAAGTAAAAAAAATAAAATAAAAAAATTTATACATTTAGTTTAGGCAGTGCTCTGTGTGGGGGTTATAATTGTATTAGTAAGTATGTATGGAATTATATGTGTGTGTATATTTCTGTCTATCCTCATATCATATCAAATATGTATGCATAAATAATAATTTACAATTTTCATCACCACGAAATTAGCAGTTAGTCGGGTTTTCTCCTCTTTTATCATTGGTTTTTCTTTATCTTACCTTCAACTTGCACGCGGAATACAGTTCTTTTATTTTTAATTTTACTTTAACTAAATTTTGTTTTTATATTTAACACACAGCGTAGCAAAAGGCATGCACAACAATAGAGGCAAGCGCCGTGATGATGTTGTTGTTGCTGCCGCTCTTTTTCACTGGCGAGAGCAGCGACGCTCCCGCCAAAACGCACCAAACGAACAGCACACAAGAGAATGCCGCAAAAAAATACCGAAAGCAGCTCCAAAAATACCACAAGCAGCTGAAAGAGAAACGCGCGCGCATTTTTAAGTCGTTATTTCGCGCATCTTTCTATTTGAATTGAAATAGAATTTCATGCATTTCAGTATTAACAATTGGTAAGTATATTACACTACTTTAAATAGAATCTCTTAGCAATTAGCGGTAAATCTAATATTTAACACTAATATGTCGTCTATAAAATTTGCACAAACTGTACATACTTCGAAATGTTTCCTGTGGGAAATTCTTCAATTAATAATGTTACTTTAAATTAGACAAAATAAAATATTGGTCTAAAACCATTTAAAGTTTTTTAACGCCATAAGAAATAGCAAATAAACGCAAAATAATATGTGGTAAAAATAAATAGAATAATTTGAAATGTAAGTAACTGACAAATATTGCTTTAAACTACAAAAGTGATAAAATATAAAATTATTTTATAAATATTCATTCATCAGTGCAAGCTCTTAGTGTTAGTTTAACTTAAATCAACAGAAAATATGAATATAGAAAGTTAAAAAGGTTTTTTTTATATTTATTTAACAGCTAAGAATAATTTTCTATAAATGAAATGAAATTATAATCGATTATTTTAACTTTAAACAAATAGCAGAGAAAAAGTACAGTTGTGCTGCCAAATTGTAGCTAATATTTGCCTTTAAACTCACCTTCGTGGAAGCCGGAGTCGTCTGTACATATATACATTAGCAGGCACCTGCAAAAAACAAGAAACACATGGAAATATTAAAGCGAAATTCAATTATTCTTTTAGGACAAAAAAAGTGTAGTTTTCGAGTTGTTGTTGTGGCATAAACCGCTTATAGGCCGGGACAAGTGCAATGTTTGTTTGTAACTGCAAAACGTTGACACCTTCCCGTCCTGCAAGCAATCCATGTATGTACATATATGCATAGTATGTATAATACATATTCCAAATGTATTTGGTGTAGAATTTCAGCAAGTACCCGAACTGAATATGGCTCAGAATTACAAAAGATACAGGTACAGGTAGACGGCACAACAACAGCAGTAGTACAACAGATCGGATCAGTGCCTAAAAATCTCATATTTCAAAAGAAGAGAAAAAAATAAAAATGGTATTTCATATTAAATTTCCGCCCCTACTTGAAAGAGTCTCTCTCTCTCTCTCCCTGGAACTCCCTCCCTTTGTGCGGGCGAGACTGAGAACAATAGTCGCGTCAAGGATCTAAGGGAAACTGCTGGGAAACTAAAGTACCTACTACAGGTAAATTTAAAACTCGCAAATCAAGCGTTAAATGCCATTTACTTACGCCTCAAGGAATCTCAAATACAGATACAGATACATACACACACATGAAACCAAGAGCATCAGCAAGATCTGTGTGTATCTGAGTGTGTGTAGATACATTTTGAAATCCAAAGCGTGACAAAAATTCGTAGAAACTGTGAAGCTAAAGAATTGCCAGAGCAGCAGAAACCGAAATCAAAGTCGCTCTATAGCAACATTTTTTCTGTATAGTTACAGAATATGCAGAGTTCTTCTTTCCATAGTAGAATTGAGACTCGGGCTTATCTCGGGCATAAGAAATGGGGGAGCACACACACACACACACTTATAGTTTGTATGTGTATTTGTTTATAGAGCTTTAAGTTTAATGACTGCCACACACACACACACACACACACATTGAAATTTACCCCATAAAAAAGCACAAACGCTGCAATAAATTCATATTTATTTATTTTTGTTAGGCAAATACGCCCCCAACAACGATTCAACATCAGTTCGTGCCCAAGACTCGACTCTCCATTGAGTAATAAGTATGAAGGAATTGGAATTGGAATTGAAAAGCAGCTCTCCCCCTTCAGAACGAAAAGCGGAAACGCAAATAGACGGGCGATAAAAAAAGAGACTGAACGAAAAAATAATAATAATAACAACAAAATGAAGGAAAAGGCAAAGACCAGAACCGTACGAATGAACGGCACATAAATTTGAAATAACTAATAATTCATTGAGCTATGAGAACTCTATATCGTGTAATAATATTTGCTTAAGCAAACAGCTGACAAGACCCCCCTCCCCTTCCCCCTCAAGCAGAGTACAGTGGAGCAGCAGTTCAGCACAGACCGAACCGAACAAACATGCCACAAGCCTCAGGGGCATGCAACAGGCAGGCGGCGGCAGGAGGTTTAACCCACCTGGAGTAAAAGAAAAGAACGCGCCACAGACACGAGTGGCACTCTTGGCTAGGCTAGGCAGGGGGAGAGGAGGGGAGCGGAGGGGAGGGAAGGTATTCCAGCCAGTGAATGCCAACTAGTTTGATTATGTTTCAAGAAATTAAAGAGCATTACCAATCCGATCTGAGGCACTGGCAGCACTGGTGCTGTAAAAGGTCAACGAAATTCCTCAGCTATTACCCATGTTCATCAGATTAAGCAGTTGGAATCAAGATCCTGATTATATGGAATATTTTGTAATACTTTTAGCAAGTACTTGGCAGTTACAGCACTCTTCAATTATGCAGTAGTAGTAGTAGTAGTAATATTGGTGGTAATAGTGGTAGTAGTAGTGGTAGTAGTAGTAGTAGTATTAGTAGTAGTAGTAGAAGTTGTAGTAGTAGTAGTAGTAGTAGTAGTAGTAGTAGTAATAGTTTTAGTAGTAGTAGTAGTAGTAGTAGTAATAGTTTTAGTAGTAGTAGTAGTAGTAGTAGTAATAGTTTTAGTAGTAGTAGTATTAGTAGTAGTAGTAGAAGTTGTAGTAGTAGTAGTAGTATTAGTAGTCGTTGTAGTAGTAGTAGTAGTAGTAGTAGTAGTAGTAGTAGTAGTAGTAGTAGTAGTAGTAGTAATAGTTTTAGTAGTAGTACTTTTAGTAGTAGTAGTATTAGTAGTAGTAGTAAAGGTTGTAGTAGTAGTATTAGTAGTAGTATTAGTAGTAGTAGTAAAAGTAGTAGTAGTAGTAGTAGTAGTAGTAGTACTAGTAGTAGTAGTAGTACTAGTAGTAGTAGTAGTAGTAGTATAAGTAGTAGTAGTATAAGTAGTAGTAGTATAAGTAGTAGTAGTTGTGGTAGTTGCAGTAGTAGTAGTAGTAGTAGAAGTTGTAGTAATAGTAGTAATAGCAGTATTAGTAATAGTTGTAGTAGTAGTAGTATTAGTAGTAGTAGTAAAAGTAGTGCTAGTAGTAGTAGTAGTTTATGCAGAAATTCAAATTCAAAATTCAAGGAGTTAATTATTCTAAAATATCTCCTGTTAAATTATCTGCTTAGTTACTTATCAAGTATTAACACAGTATTAGCACTCTACTGTACACTACTTCTCTCTAAATCATTCTCTCTATCCTAAACTATTAAATTATTATATTGAAATTGAAGTTTTGTTACTTACAAAGAAAAAAACCTTGACAAAATGTGGCATAAATGATGGGAAAATACGCAGAAGTACTCCCAGGTAACTGATTTTATGACTGACTTATACCTAACAATACCCAGCCTAAACACTTAGCCCTAGAGTGCTGATATTTTCACACAATCTAAATGTTATGCCAAAGATACTACAGTAAGATACTTTTCATCAAAATTCCAACTACAAGTGTGTTAAATTTGAGCTTGAAGTTGAGGCACGAAACGTTCTCGTATTCATATATCAGTTATACATATCTATTTATTGATCTCATTGCAATTCGACCTAAAAACTGAACAATACATGGAAATTCAGCAGGGGAATTTTCAATTATTTCCAGCTAAATTTAACAAATCTTTATGACACTTTCCATACATAACTCTTAGCGCTGCTGTTCCATCTGTGAGTTTAATAACAACTCCTTGGGGATTTCGCTAATGTTTCTTGGGAATTTTTCACATATAAAAGTAAACCATAAATTTAAGTATTGAATGAGTAACTTCCGCTTTTGTTGTGCAATGGAATTGATTTTATAGATTACTATAAATCTGCAAAGTTTCAACTGTTTCTCACTGTGTTAATTGTTTTTAAAACGCCCAAGTTTATGCTATAAATAAAAGCCTAAACTTTGCATTTATAGCAGCCATTTTTATGGCTGTACTAAAGACATGAACTTGATTAGTCATTAAAGTTAACTGCAGGCCAAGTGCAGTGACACTGATTGCGTCTAACGGTTCGTTTTTACAGGGTATTTAATGTTTTACTATTATCATTTATTAGAGACATCAGAGAGCTCTCTCGATTGTGATGATATTCCCTGCTTATTTAGCAAGTAGTTGGGTTAGTACTGGGTAGTAGAGGTGGAGAACTATCGATAGCACTATCGCCACTATCGATGGTTGGCCACTATCGACTCGCCATCGATAGCGGCGCGCACTCTCGATAGTGGTCGATCGCTATCGTCGATAGTCGATAGTTTATGGAAACTAACAAGCACTATCGATGGCGCCGACTATCGACAGTTCTCCACCTCTACTGGGTAGTATAGGGTATTTAAGAAACGGTGTTTCTTCGGAAGAAGCTTTTGACATTTCTGGTTTATGAGCACGGGGCAGCCTTTTGTCTGTTGCAGAGCTGAAGATGAAGAAGAAGATGATGATGATGGTGGTGTTCTGTGTTCTAGTTTGAGCAGCAGCATTTTTAATGACTCGGGAGCAAAACGGGGCAAGTACAAGTACAAGTCGAGTCTCGAGTCCCGAGTCCCGTCAATGCATTGACAGCCCATGGGGCGATAGGAGGGGGGCAGAGCATAGCAGTGGGCGGTGTAAGGCTGCCAAAAAGAGATCTGACAACAACGGCAGCAGCAGCGACTGTTGAAAATAACTGTATTAAATGGCCAATATGCCCAGGACTGTTGAACTGGCTTAGAAAGGTTTTCCGCCACAGCTGAGAGTTGAGTCGTCAGTCTTCAGTCTGCAGTCCCAAGTTCTCTCTGCGTCACAAACAACTGTTACAATTCTTTTTTTACAGGAAGAAAATCCGGTTTGCCAACCAGAGTAGTAGAGTACTCTACTAGCACTCGTATCAGGTCTGGAGAAGAAGTGTGTGTCTCTATGAAAAAAGGCGTCTCTCGTTGGGGAATGGGAATGGGCTGCGCCTGGGCCTGCTGCTGGTGTGTCTCATCTGTTTGTCTAGGAGTGAGTGTGGCACGGCCTGTTGCTCCTCCTGCTGTTGCTGTTGGCCTGTTCGCCATGCAACATTTACTTTGTTGCCTTGCCACACGACGACGCAAGCAGCTAAGCAACTTGCACTTTGATTTTGTTGCAAATTCGGTTCCATCCACGTAATCGAAATGCAATTAAGCTGCCTCGCCTTGCCTTTGCCTTGACTCTTGCATACCATTTCGGTTGGGTTCTTTCTCTCTTCAGTTCTTTTTTTGGCTATTTATATGACTGGACAGTTTTGTCTTTGGCACGTTTTTTATGCCTTTTTGATATGTGCTTTTTAGAAAGTATCTCTGGCCATTCGAAAGGCGTTGACGTGCTCTACTATGACTGCGACTGCGACTGGGACTCCAACGTTCTTTTGTCTATGACTGTGTTGTGTGGCAGGAGTCTGTGGCATAATTAAAGGGTTACGACCATGGCAATCGCTGTGGCTGCCAGTTTTGCCAGTTCTCCCGATATGCTGTGCTTTCTTTCCCCAATTGCCAAGTCTCTCTCGCTCACTGATATGCATAACGGTGTTTTAATATTAGTTGGCGCAAATAAGTGGGCCTGCCTCAGCCTCAGCCTCTACTTGCCACAACTGCCACAACGCACATACGTAAGCAGCGTAGCCTAGTCATTGCTCTGATATTGTTATGGCATTCCACACACACACGCACACACACACACACACACACACACACACACACACACACACACACAA